>UESW01003949.1:2255290-2349152 GCA_900491605.1 Calamus simplicifolius
AGTTAGCTCCAAGGCATCCCAAGCTAGCTAACCAGCTAGCTAAAATTGGAGGACGTTCGGCCAATGTCACAGAGACAACTTACCAGTTAGCTGAAAGGCGTGCCAGCTAGCTAAATGGAATAACAAGTTAGCTAACCAGTTAACTCCCAAGCCAATAAAATAATTTAAGGCAAAATAGAATGAAGTACTCTCTTACCAATCAATTTTGCACGAAGATACTTACTTGCAAGGCGACCGAACTTCCCTGTTAAGCTTAGAGTTGCCTAATAGTTTTGTAATCATCAAAATCAATCTGGGGTCAACAATCTCCCCTTTTTGATGATGACAAAACCCTTAAGCATGAAAGAAGCAAATATAGGAAGTTTAATAAATAGACAGGAGTGTAATCAGAAAACATTACTTTCTCCCCTGTCAATCTGAATAAGTGAACTCTTTTCTCCCCCTGAATATATGGAGTTATTATTTTACTCCATTCCTTAATGTATGCAATATTCTTCTCCCCCTTTTTGTCATTAATCAAAAAGAAGTTTGAAGAGTCTTGCAATAAATTTAAGCATAACATATCAAGGAGATGTCATTCATACATAATTAGAGCAGTCATTCAGATCATTACAAAATAGAGTAAAGACAATATTACATGTCATGGTTGCAAGTCATAAAACATAGTCATAAACATGCATTACATAAACGATACAAGTACTTTCACTACATAAGTCAAACATAATCACTTGTCGTCATCTGAAGAAGAAATATGCACTGAAGAAACATTTGGCTTGTTTGAAGATCCAGGCTTGTCGGAGGAAGGCTGTGTCGGTGGAGTCCAGAGGTGCGGATGAGAATAAGAAGCATCAGGCGCAGAGGCGGCAGTAAGAGTGATGTAAGTCTCCACGAGATGACTCAGCCTAGAGAGAGATGCGGTCCAATGGTCGACAGCGTTTGTTGCATCTCGGGTCTGGGTCTCGTGGATCTCATTTGGTATTCTACCCACTCTGCCTTAGTTTCAAAATTCTCAAGCTTACCTTTTAGGAAATTTATCTCTTTTAGGATCCGGTCCATGACAGATTCATTGTGATGAAAAACTCTTCCATTGAGAATGTTCACATCATGGACAAGTTGATTAAGAGTAATTTTAAACTGAGATATGGTCTCAAAACAGAAGAAATATGTGGTACAAGAGTCTGATCATTGACAGAAGAAGCACTATCTCCAGAGCTTCGACTAGAAGTGGCAAGGGTCAATTCACTGATAATATGGCGGATTTGATCATCACATAGACGAACGAGAGGAAGAGGAGCAGGAGCAGGGTTGTCATTTCGATAAGAAGGTCCAGAAGCATTCATATTGGGTGGATCAGATAGAAATGGATTTTGGTCAGCAGTCATAGCAGCAAGGTAAGGATTTGGTTGGTTGAAGTCAAAATTGAAGAAGTTCTGAGGAGAACAAGCAGATTGAGTCACATTTGGCGGCGGCATACTAGACTGACCAGTTCTTGATCTAACCTTTAACCAAATACCATCCCGTTTGGCAAAGTCCATATGGTGCAGTGAATGTGCATTAAATACGTCAGAGTGACGTAATGCCACTGCAGTTTCTCCTTAAGCTTAATATTGAAAAACTCAAATATGTAAGTGAGAAACATTCCGTAGGGCAATGCAGCCTTAGATCTAGACAGAGATTCTTTCATTACGGTCATCATTAGCTGAGGTAGATCAACAGGGTCTTCTATTAAAATGTCATACATTAAACATATGTCCCTATCATTTACAACATTAAACGAACCAGCTGTGGGGCAAGGATTTTGGCGATGATACTGTGAAATAATCTATTTTCTACAGATAACATGTTTGCATCTAGAGTTTCAATATTACCAGCTTCATTGTTGTCAATATTAAGGATTAAACCTATTTTATATCACGTTCACTAGGAAGGACTTCTAAGAAACCATTAGATGGAATATTTAGAGCACAACCTAACGTTTTGCAGTCTAGGTCGATTTTAGTCTTTTTCACAAGGAAGAGATAGTTCCACTACCAAAAGATATATTTTCATAAAATTCCTTAATAAGCTCAGGATAAATAGGTCTCTTGGTAGATAAAAGCTTATCCCAACCTTGATTAACTAACAGTTTTCCAATTTTAAAACCTTCTTGTTCTAAGAAGTTAAAATCAACTAACCTTCCATGAGCGAAAGATTTAGAAGCAAGAAGAGAGTTGATCTGGGATGAAGAAGTAGTAGACTTCCGGCGAAGATCAGCACAATCGTCATCTCTTGCGATTGCCTTCTTCTTGGGAGCCATCAACTATCTTCAAGATGGATTGATAAAAGGAATGAATGGAAGAAGATTGATAGAAGGATTGATGGAATGAAGAAAGGATGAGAGTGAGAGAAGGAGAGGACGATCGGTTGAGGGAGACGGCTTGAAATGAAGAATCGGTTGGAATGAAAAAGGTTATATAGGGAGATAGCTTGATGGTTAGCTGGCCAGGTGACTGTTTGGTTGCCTGGTCGGTTAACTGCCATCAATAAAATAAAAAGTTTGCAATTGGCCGGTTGGTGGATAAATTTATGGAAGTGGCTTTCATAAAGATGAAAAGACTTAAAACTCACAGCATTTAATTTGATATGATGTCCCTTTTAATTGATGTGATTTAAAGATGTCATGAATCATGTCAATTCATTAATTGATTCATTAAATGGTTGGATCAAACATCCCCAATTCTCTTCTGATATCATAAAATTTTGTTTCATCAAGAGGCTTAGTGAAAATGTCAGCAATTTGATTTTCAGTATTTAAAAATTCAATAACAACATTTCATTATTTACGTGATCTCTAATGAAATGATGTCTAATTTCAATATGTTTTGTTCTGAATGTTGAATTGGATTCTTTGTTAAATTGATTGCACTTGTATTATCACATTTTATGGGTGGCTTTTCAAGTGTGATACCATAGTCTTCAAGTTGTCGCTTAATCCATAGGATTTGAGCACAGCAACTTCCAGCTGCAACATATTCAGCTTCAGTAGTTGATAATGCAACTGAATTTTGCTTTTTGCTAAACCATGTGATTAAGTTACTTCCTAGAAATGGCATGCACCACTGGTTTTTCTATCTAATTTACATCCAGCATAATCAGAATCTGTATGCAATTAATTTAATGTGGAGTCTCTAGAATACCATAAACCTACATTTTTTGTTCCATTTAAATATCTTAAATATTCTTTTAACAGCAAAATGTGATTCTTTAGGTTCAGATTGAAATCTAGCACATAAACACTAAAAAAATATCTGGTCTACTTGCTGTTAAATAAAGAAGGATCCGATTATACCTCGATAATACTTTTGATCAACCTTTTTACCTTCTTCATCTTTGTCCAGCTGCATGAAGGACTCATTGGAGTTCCGAGGGGTTTCATTGTTCCATACCAAACTTTTTGAGTAGTTCTCTTGTGTATTTGGTTTGGTTGATAAAGATTCCCTCTTTGCTTTGTTTGATTTGGAGTCCAAGGAAGAAGTTGAGTTCTCCCATCATGCTCATCTCGAATTCTCCCTGCATAACTTTGCAAATTCTTGACAAAGAATCGTTAGTAGCACCAAAAATAATGTCATCAACATATATTTGTACTACAATAAATCTTTATTTTTCTTTTCAAAAATAAAGTTTTATCAACATTTCCTCTTGAAAATCATTTTCTAATTAAGAATTTACTTAACCTATCATACCAAGCTCTAGGTGCTTGTTTCAAACCATATAAAGCTTTGTGCAATTTAAAAACGTGATTTGAAACGTGATCTTCAAAACCTGGTGGTTGTTCTACATAAACTTCTTCATTAATAAATCCATTTAAAAATGCGCTTTTAATCCATTTGAAATAAGTTAAAATTCATATGACATGCAAATGCAAGTAATAATCTAATGGCTTCTAATCTAGCTACAGGTGCAAAGGTTTCATCAAAATCAATACCTCTTCTTGATTATATCCTTTAGCAACTAATCTAGCTTTGTTTCTAATTACTATGCCATTTTCATCTAGTTTTTCTAAAACCCATTTTGATCCTATTACTGAATGATTTTTAGGTCTTTCAACTAAGAGTCCAAACATTATTTCTTGTAAATTGATTTAGTTCTTCTTGCATTGCTAACATCCAATTATTATCTTTTTCAGCTTCTTCATATAGTTTTAGGTTCAATTTGTGATACAAATGCAAGATGATTACTAATATTTCTCAATGATGATCTAGTTCTTATTCCTTGAGATGGATCACCTATAATCAATTCCTTAGGATGACTATGAGCATATCTCCAGTCTCTTGGAATCATCATTATTTGACATCATATCAGTTCATCATCTTTACCTTTGTGATCATGATCTTCTTATTTTCATGTTTTTCAATTATTTCAATGTATCTTCATCATTTATATCTTTTCAGATCCTTGATAAGAGATTCATCAAAACTACATGAATGGATTCTTCAACTACTAAGGTTTTCTTGTTAAAGATTCTATAAGCTTACTAGTTGTTGAATAACCTAGAAAATTCCTTCATCAGATTTAGCATCAAATTTTCCTAAGTTGTTTTTACCATTATTATGAATGAAAACATTTACATCCAAATGCATGAAAGTATTTTATATTTGGTTTTCTTTCATTCCATAATTCATAAGGTGTTTTCTTTAATATTGGTCTTATTAAAGCTCTATTTAAGATGTAACATGCTGTGTTAATTGCTTCCGCCCAAAAATACTTTGGTAAGTTGCTTTCACATAGCATGGTACGGGCCATGTCTTCTAGAGTCTATTTTTCTTTCAACTACACCATTTTGTGTGTGTCCTAGGGGCTGAAAAATTATGATTAATTCCATTTTCAGTGCAAAATTTTCAAATAAGTGATTTTCAAATTCTGTTCCATGATCACTTCTTAGATACTATAGTAGTGTTTTTCTCATTTGTGACTTTCTTAAAGAATTTCAGAAATGAAAAGTCTCATCTTTGTGAGCTAAAAACAACCCAAGTATATCTAGAATAATCATCTACAATCACTAGACCATATTTCTTTCCTCCTAGACTTGTGGTTCTAGTTGGTCCAAAAAATCCATGTGAAGTAGCTCTAAAGGTCCTAGAAGTTGAAACAAATTTTTAGATTTAAAAGAACTCGGTTTGTTTTCCAAATTGACATGCATCACATATTTTATTTTTTCAAAATAAGTTTAGGTAAACCTTTAACTAAATCCATTTTAATTAATTTTGAAATAAGGTGTGTGCTTGCATGACCTAATCTACGATGCCATAACCAACTAATTATCATTTATGTTAGCATTGTCAGCAATTAGGCAATGATCAGCAAATCATTTAATTAACAAGTAACATTGCCATGTCTATAACCAGTAAATACAATGCTATCATTAGAATTAGTTACAGTGCATAAGAAGATTTAAATGAAACATTAAATCCTTTATCACATAATTGACTTATACTAATTAAATTATGCTTCAAACCATTCACAAAAAACATTATCAATATAAAGATGAGGTGTATACGATTTTACCAAGGCCCATAATTTGACCTTTATTATCGCCAAACGTAACAACTCCACCATCTTTTCTTCCAGGGTGATGAATTCATCTTTGTCACCCGTCATATGTCTTGAGCAGCCACTATCAAGTACCATTGTCTTTTAATTGCTCGGGTTGCAAGACACACCTGCAACATAATTTCAAACTTTATGTTTAGGTACCCAAGCTTTCTTGGGTCCTTCAGGGTTAGTCAAGATGGTTCCTTTCGGAACCCATATTTTTCTTATCTTTTGTGTTTGACAAACATAAGCTTTGTGTCCTTTTTTTCATTTAAAACAAGTAATTTTAGTAGAATCATCAGCATGCTCATAGATATTTTTAAAAATTATCTTTCAAAAGTATTGTATCCAAGACCAGCTCTATTGTAAATAGCTCTTTGACTATTTAAGATTATTTCTAATTTTTGAGCTTAGAGTAAATCTATCAACAATTGGTTTTAATTTATTTACTTTATTTTTCAAATCTTGGTTTTCTTTAACAATGATTCATTATCCTTTGAAATTCTTTCCTTTTCAAGAGTAAGATTTTTGATTTCATTTTTTAATTCTTTGCTTTTTGAACTTAAATTTGCAAAATCATCAATAAGTTCATAAAATGCACATTGTAATTCATCAAAGGTAAAGTCATCTAAAAAGTTAGGGCTTACCTCATCATTATCAGCCATGAAGCAAACATTTGCAACTTCAGTTTTCTCTTCTTCTTCTGAACTTAGCTTCACTGTCGCTCCAAGTAGCCATCATTGCCTTCTTCTTTATTCTTTTAGATCCTTCTTTAATAGTGGACAATCTGGTCTGATGTGTCCAGGCTTCTTGCACTCATAGCATGTGGGAGGTTCACTCTTTTCCTTATCTTTGCTATGGTCTCCTTTGATAAAATATTTTCTTTTTAAATTTCTTTCTCTTCATGAACCTTTTAAATTTTCTTAAAATAAGTGCCATTTCATCATCTTTCTCACTGTCACTTGTGGTTTCTTCACTTTCATCTTCTTGAGTTGCACTCTTCAATGCCATGGTCCTTTTCTTCTTTGATTCATCTTCATCGATATGTTGTCGTTGCTGAAGCTCATGAGTCATCAAAGAACCGACCAACTCTTCAAGTGATAAAGTGTTGAGATCTTTTGCTTCTTGAATTGCAGTGACTTTTGCTTCCCATGTCCTAGGTAAAGATCTTAAGATTTTTCTAACAAGATCACTGTTAGCATAAGATTTTCCAAGACTTTTCAGTCCATTAATAATGTCAGTAAATCTTGTAAACATATCAGTATATTTTCAGCAGGATCCATCTTAAATAATTCATACTTATGAACAAGCATATTTATTTTGGATTCCTTGACTTGATTTGTACCCTCATGGGTGACTTCAAGTCTATCCCAAATTTCCTTAGCAGACATGCAAGTTGATATGCGATTAAACTCATTTGCATCAAGAGAGCAATAAAGAACATTCATAGCCTTAGCATTTAATTGAGCTAATTTCTTGTCTTGCTCATCCCATTCAGATTCAGGTTTTGCAATATTAATATTTTCAATCATAATAGTGGGTGTGTGTGGTCCATTAATTATGATTCCCCATAAATCATAATCAGTGCTTGAATGAAGATTTTCATTCGTGCTTTCCAATATGTGTAATTTGTTCCATTGAACAAAGGTGGTCTATTAGTTGATTGTCCTTCAGTCAACATAGAACTCATTGGGATTACTACTGATCTTTGGCTCCAAGCTAATCAAAGCTATAGGAATCAAGAGCACCCTGCTCTGATACCACTTGTTGCCCAGATGTAGCAACCCAAGAGGGGGTGAATTGGGTTATTAAAAATTGATTACTATGCAGATATGTGCTTAAACCCTAATTTTGATTTGCAGCGGTGAAGTGGGGTGCACAGAATAATAATAATAGAGAATCAAACAACCACAAACACAGAAGTTTATAGTGGTTCGGTGCCAAACTCAGCACCTACATCCACTCCCAAAACCTTTGGGAATTCACTAATCGTACCAACGATTACAACCTCTAGCCTTCCCTGGCTAGCCCTCTTGTTTATACGGCACAAGGCAGCCAAAAACCCCTAGCCAAACCAGGCTAGTCCTCTTGTTTCACGGCACAAGGAAGCCAAAAACCCCTAGCCAAACCAGGCTAGTCCTCTTGTTTCACGGCACAAGGAAACCAACAATAATCAAGGGTTAACACTAACCCTTTTACAAAATAATCAGAGAATGATAAAGAGAAGCTCCTACAATGAGCAAATATTCAGAGTATACTTTACAACTTTTGAAGCAATAATTTCAGCAATAAATGAACGAGGTCGAAGTAGCTGAAGCCTTGATTGCTTTGAAAAACTTCAATGATCTGGACGACTTTTTGGAGCAATGAATGAACTTGAATGCATAGCAACTTTCTTATCAACCACTCAACAATATGCAGTAAAAGCTCTTTTCTTGGATTTTTTTCTCTTGTAATCTCTTTTTCAAAAATCATCATAGTGTGCTTCTAATCACAACTATTTATAATGATCCAACAAAAAAATATCCGTTAGATACATTAGGAACAAATGGAAATAAAAATGGAAGAAAATATAACCGTTGTAAAATGTTTCCTTAAGCATTGAATGCAGATCTCCATTTGAGGAAGGAAGAACCCTGAAACAATTCAAAAAATCAAAAGTTAAATGTAGCTGAAAATAGAAATAGAGAGAGTAAGAGAGAAAGATCAAGCTCAAGAACTCAGGCGGCAGTTGACTGAAAAATAACTCCAGGTAGCTGAAGACTTGAATGCATTCGGTCAAGAGTTAAGCAGAAATCCCAGCTAGCTAGTCAGCTAGCTCACAAGAGAGGCCACGACAAAGAAGACGTCCATAGGTAACTCCTTAGGCAGCTAAACAAATCCTAGTTAGCTTCCCAACTAACTAACAATAAAGCAAATCGGCCAGGAGCAAAAAGTGCAGAGTGCTTAGTTAGCTCATCAGCTAACTAAACAAAAGATAGTTAGCTCCAGCTAACTAAAGAGCAAATCAAACGGCATAGGAACAGGAGCAAGCAACGGTAGTTAGCTCCCCAGCTAATTAAAAAATGATGGCTCACGGCTTGCAGTAAACACAGAGAGCGGGAGTTAGCTCAACAGCTAACTAGAGAAAAGTTAGTTAGCTCACCAGCTAACTAAGTTCAAAAACAACAGAGAGCCCGTCCAAAATAGTTAGCTCTTCAGCTAACTAAGGAGAAAAGCAACAGAGAGATCGCCCAAGCTAGTTAGCTAACTAGCTAACTGAGCAAAAAGGCAACCATGCGGCAGGGTAAAGTAGCTAGCTTTCCAGTTAGCTAACCACCAGGTAGCTAGCTCTCCAGTTAACTAAAGAATCATTCAAATGGCCAGAGAGAGAGGGAGTTCGCTCTCTAGCTAATTAAAATTTGACACCTCACGGCCTGAAGCTTACCTGTGAAAAATAGTTAGCTAAGCAGTTAGCTCCAAGTCAAAGCAGTTAGCTAACAAGATACGCCAGCTAGCTAGGAGATCCAGCAGCTAGCTCAATAGTTAGCTAAAAATAAATAGCATTCGGCTAGGAAAGTTAACAGGCAACGATAGCTAGCTAAAGTGAAATCCAGTTAGCTCCAAGGCATCCCAAGCTAGTTAACCAGCTAGCTAAAATTGGAGGACGTTCGGCCAATGTCATAGAGACAACTTACCAGTTAGCTGAAAGGCATGCCAGCTAGCTAAATGGAATAACAAGTTAGCTAACCAGTTAACTCCCAGGCCAATAAAATAATTTAAGGCAAAATAGAATGAAGTACTCTCTTACCGATCAATTTTGCACGAAGATACTTACTTGCAAGGTGACCGAACTTCCCTGTGTTAAGCTTAGAGTTGCCTAATAGTTTTGTAATCATCAAAATCAATCTGGGGTTAACAAGTTTTTTGCAAGTCATGAGGAGAAATGAAAATTGAACTGGATAGTAGACTTTTGAGCTTAAGGAGCTGTATTACTTTTTGGAAAAAAAAGTTAACAAGATTGAGTCATCCTTTGGAACCTCATCTGAAGCCTTGAAGACCGATCTTATGCACATTTTTGAGAAAATCAAGGACATTGGAGGAGACTCTGAAATATATTCCAAATGTAATGCTAAGCTTTAAGAAAAAGTCACTGTTGCAGCTGCTGTTGTTGAGAATAAGTTAAATGATTTTATAAAATACAAGAGAGTGGCATGGGAAAGATCCTAGAAGAACTTAAGAGACTTCTTAGATTTTCTTAGATTTTGATGTTTAGTTGCTTTATGTTGTAATTTGATTTTGTTTGCATTTTGATTATGTGAATGATGTAATGAAGTCTAGTGAAATGAACATTTTGTTGTAATGTTTCAGTATTCAATAAATATCATACTTGAATTTTGATATTAAGTTGCTTGGATTTTGATTTAACCTTTGATTTTGATGTTTGAATTATTCAACTCCTATGTTTGATATTAATTTAAGCTATACGAACCTTCTTCTAAGCCTTTTTTTTTATTACAAAAAAGGGGGAGAAAAGATGATATTTGCATATGCATAAAAGTAATGGAATATATGAATGTTAAGAGAATAGTACTTCACATATGCATGTTGAAAGGACTTAATAGTATGCATGATGAAAGGAATTAATGTCAAAAGGAATAGAATTTCAATAGACTTAACATATGCACCAACATAGGGGGAGCTACCTCATTAAGGGGAGCTTAACCTTAATTTAAATATTTTAACAATTATGCATTAATTGATTATGCATATACTCAATATTTTGGTCATCATCAAAAAGGGAGAGATTGTTGGAAAAATAATTAAGAACTATTTACCCAATTAATTGATTTTGATGATTAACAAAAGCCATGAGTATATTCATTGTGTTTCTGATAAAATTGATAAGTGTTTCAAATTAAGATCGATTAATTATTCAAAGGTATATGTAAATCAGTTTTGAATTGAATTTTAATGGATTATTAAGAAGTTCAAAAGTTAGAGCCGACACCTACTATGGCTGGAGCCGACCTCAAGGCATATCAGAATAGTTCAATATTTTTGGCATAGTTCGGAGCTGACATATGGAGTTTCGAAGCCGACACCTGAAGTTTCGAAGCTGACACATAAATTTGTGGAGCCGACTCTAACCTGAGTTACAGAAACTATATTTTTTGGAGCAATTCTTGGAGCTGACACATCAAATCGGGAGCCGACTCCAGACAACGGTGAGTCGACACTTTGTAAAGTCAGAGCCGACTCCACGACGGATTGTTTTTTGCTATTTTTGGGAACACAATTTGAACCGATACAAAAGTTAGAGCCGACTCCAACCTGTCAGAGGACGATTTTTAAAAGTACCAGATCAGCTCCAACAGATATATTTTCTCACCTACTCTTCAATGGATACATTTTCTTGCATGGGGAATCAATCAAAGTACATTTTCAAAGGCTATTTCTTACCTAATCTCGATTAGAAATTCTATATAAAGGGGGATTCGTCCGTTCAAAAAACAGAGGAAAATAGAGAGAAAAAATGAAAAAAATGTCAAGAAAATTTTCAGTGAAAAAGAGAGAAATTTCAAAGAGAAATCTCTGAGTCCACGCCTTTGATCTGAAGAGAGATTCAAGAGAAATCCCAAGCCCTAAAAGTTCAAAATCAAAGGATTTTCAAAGAAGAAAAGAAGAAGAGCAAAAGCCCTAGTTCCTCAACGTTCTCTTCATCAAATTTCTATCAAGAATCAGAGCTGAAGCTTGATTCAACCATTCAAAAGAGAAGAGAAAAAAAAGAAAATCTCAATTCGAAATCGCTTCAATCAGGCTTTTCTTACCCTTATTTATTTACATTGCATATTTGCTCAGTTTAAGGAGCTTTATTATTGTAAACATTAAATTGATTTGTTATTGTCTAATTCAATTGGGAGATTGAATTAGTTGAGGTAGTTTACCTCGGGGACAAGCTAAGTTTAGCTTGGGTTAAGGTTTTGTGCTGGTGAACCTGTGAAAACGGCTGGGTTCGTTGTGATCCCGTGTAAAACAACAAGTTAGGGTTGTGAGCTTGTAAACAACTCAACTGTAATCAGGGGATTATAGTGTGGACCCAAGAGTTGCTTGGGAGTGGACGTAGGTGTGGGATACACCGAACCACTATAAATCTTTGTGTGTTTCATGCTTTTGTCTCTCTCTCTCATTTACATTGTGTTCATTACTTACTGCATCACTTCACTTGTGCAGTTAATCCTTATGAAATTGGTTTTAAGTTTTAGTTGTTAAATTTTGAAAAGAATCCAATTCATCTCCCCCTCTTGGGTTGCCATCTGGGCCAACAGATCGGCATCCTCCTGGTCTGTATTGGGGTGGGCATGCTGGCTCTGCATCTCATGAAGGATCTTGGATGCATGAACTCAGTGTATCTATCGATGATGTCGGTGATGACAATCGATTACAGAGATAAGGTGATAAGGTCTTCAATACTTCTGCGTTGTCACTTTCGGCACTATCGACTTGAAGAGATCATTCCCGTTACCCCTTGCTACCAAGGTGTTCTACTGCATCTTCATTTTCGTTGGCTTTGGCCTCGCTAACATCATGGTCTTTGATGCCATCGACTACATTCTTAACGTCATACTTGTCGCTGCCCGTGCAATGGCCGATGTCTCTAGCTACATTGTTGATGTTGAGATGGAGTGAATGGAGATGCGCTTGAAGGTTGCATGTACGATTAGCATCTTCTTGTTCTGCTTCGAGGTGGGTACGCTGGCTGTGCACGTCATTGAGGATGTTGGCTGGATGAACTCGGGGTATCTATCGGTGTTGTCGATGATGATGATCAGGTATGGTGATAAGGTGATAAGGTTTTCAATACTTCTGCGTTGTCACTTTTTGAACCATTGGCTATGGAGAGATCATCCCCATTATCCCCTGCTACTAAAGCATTCTACTGCATCTTCATCCTCATCGATATTGGCCTTGTCAACGTCATGGTCTCTGATGCCATCGGCTACTTCTTGACGTCATCTTTGCCACTGTCATGCAATGGTTGATGCCTCTAGCTACATCATCGAGGCCAAGACAGAGCGGATAGAGATGCACCTGAAGGTTGCATGCACAATCGACATCCTCCTATTCTACATTGGGCTGGGTACACTGGGTCTGCACCTCATTAAGGATATTGGCTGATGAACTCGGTATATTTGTCGGTGATGTCAGTGATAATGTTCCGGTATGGAGATAAGGTGATAAGGTCTTCAATCCTTCTGCATTGTCACTTTCTGCACCGTTGGTTATGGAGAGATCATCCCCATCACCATCCGCTACCAAGGCATTTTACAACAACTTCGTAGTCATCGACTTTGGCCTCGTCAATGTCATGGTTTTCGATGCCATCAACTACTTCTCGACGTTATCTTTGCTGCTGCTCGTGCAATGGCTAGTGCCTCCGGTTACATTGTTGATGCTGAGATAGAGCCGATGGAGATGTGCTTGAAGGTCGCATACGCGATTAGCATCCTCTTGTTCTACATTAGGGTGAACATGCTGGCTCTGCACCTCATGAAAGATCTTGGCTTGATGAACTTGGTGTATCTGTCGATGATGTTGGTGATAATGATCGGGTATGGTGATAAGGTCTTTAATACTTATGTATCGTCACTTTCTGCGCCATCAGCTATGGAGAGATCGTCCCCATCACCCCTCGCTATCAAGGCGTTCTACTGCATCTTCGTTCTCATCGGCTTTGGCCTCATCAATGTCATGTCTCCAATGACATCAACTACATTCTCGATATCATCGTCGCTGCTGACTGTGCAATAGCTGGTGCTTCTAGCTACATCGTCAATGCTAAGACGAATCAGATGGTGATGCGCCTGAAGGTTGCGCGCGCAATCGATGTCCTTCTGTTCTGCATCGAGATGGGTATGCTGGATCTGTACCTCATGAAGGATCTTGGCTATATGAATTTAGTGTATCTATCGGTGATGATGGTCAGGTACAGTGATAAGGTGATAAGGTCTTCAATACTTCTGCATCGTTACTTTCTTCACCATCGACTTTGGAGAGATTGTCCGCATCAGCCCCACTACCAAAGCATTCTACTGCATCTTTGTCCTCGTCGGCTTTGGCCTCGTCAACATCATGATCTTCGATGCCATCAACTTCATTCTCAACGTCATCATCCTTGTTGCTGCCTATGCAATGGTTGGTGCATCCAGCTACATTGTCGATGCCAAGATGGAGTAGACGGAGATGTGCCTGAAGGTCGCATGTGCTATCGACATCCTTTTGTTCTGCATTGGGATGGGTGCACTGGCTCTGCACCTCATGAAGGATCTTGGCTGAATGAACTCAGTGTATCTATCGGGTATGATGATAAAATGATAAGGTCTTCAATACTTCTGCGTCATCACTTTTTATACCATTGGCTATAGAGATATCATCCCCGTCACCTCCAGCTATCAAAGCATTCTACTGCATCTTCATCCTCATCGGCTTTGGCCTCATCAACATCATGATCTTCAACGCCATCGATTACATTCTCGATGTCATCCTCGTCACTGCTTATGCAATGGCAGGTGCCTCCAACATCAAGATGGAGCAGATGGAGATGCCTTAAAGGTCGCGTGTGCTATCGGCTTTCTGTTGTTCTACATTGGAGCAGGCATGTTGGCTCTGCATCTCATGGAGGATCTTGGCTAGATGAACTCGGTGTATGTGTTGGTGATGTCGATGATGATGGTTGGGTACAATGATAAGGTGATAAGGATTTTAATGCTTCTGCATCGTCACTTTCTATATCGTCGGCTATGGGGAGATCATTTCTGTCACCCTTCGCTACCAAGGCATTCTACTACATCTTCATCCTTGATTGCTTTGGCCTTGTCAACGTCATGGTCTCCAATGCCATCAACTGCATTCTCGATGTCATCCTTGCCACTACCTGTGCAATGGTCGGTGCGTCCAGCTACATTGTCAATGCCGAGATGGAGCGGATGGAGATGCACCTGAAGGTCGCATGCGTGATCGGCGTCCTCCTGTTCTGCATCGAGGTGGGCACTCTGGCTCTGCACCTCATAAAGGATTTTGGCTGGATGAATTCAATGTATCTGATAGTGATGTCAGTGATGACGATCGAGTACAGTGATGAGGCGACAAGGTCTTTAATACTTCTGCATCATCACTTTCTGCACCATCGGCTATCGAAAGATCATCCCTGTCACCCCTTGTTACCAAGGTGTTCTATTGCATCTTCATTCTTATCAGCTTTGGCCTCATCAATGTCATGGTCTCCGATGCCATCGACTACATTCTCGACATCATCCTTGTTGCTGCACATGCAATAGTCGGTGCCTCCAGCTACATCATCAATTCTGAGATAGAGTTGATTGAGATGCGCCTAAAGGTTGCGTGCTTGATCGGCATCCTCCTGTTCTACATCGGGGCGGGAACACTAGCTCTGCACCTCATGAAGGATCTGGTTCTACATGTTGTTCAGTGATGCATGCGTGCGTCGCTAGGCCCATGCGGGGACCAGCGATGTTGGTGTGCATCACTGGCATCCCGCTTTCGCTAGCGACGTACTCAGTGATAGGCATGCTCGTCGCTGAGTTGCCCAATGATGTGCTCGTGAATCTCAGTGATCCGGACGTGCATCACTAATTAGCAATGCCTCCATGGCGTCGCTAATGGGCGTCGCTAGAAAATAAATTCTTGTAGTAAATAATTTCAATATATTTGAATAAATGGTATTATATTGTAATAGACGTCCTGCAAACTCTACTTGCAATAGATTGTCACAATCTGGATCCATCCTAGGGTCTAGGACATGGCAATAATAGTGGCATCAGAGATTGGGTTAGATCTTAGGAAACCTTAGGATGACTAATACGGGGGGATAACTCTAAATAAAATGTTGAATGACTTATTTATGAAAGCATGTAATCAGTAATTGAATATCTAAAAAGCATGAATGCCAAAAAAAAATTCAGTAATTGAAAAGCATGAATGACAAAAAAAATTATCTTGTGTTATAGATTATAATGGCATGTCATGTAAGGGATTTGAGGCTCCAATACTGGTGAATTAGACTAGCAAGGAGGGAAGGATGTCTTGGGTAGATTAGGCTTGGTTGACCCAGTGGAGAACTCCCAAGGAAGTTTACAAATTGAAATGATAAATATGATGTGGGCTTTTACTGAGGTCATGTATATGAGTAGCAACAGTAAGAACAGTCAGCCTAGTCGAGTCACTAGTTGCAACCTCGATAAAAGGAAAGCAAAGGTTTACTAAGTTCAACGGGTTAGCCCTTACACCTTACACTGGTTCCACTAAACGCTTGGATGTCGAGCATTAGATAACTAAACTGGAGAAGGGCTTCAACATTAACAGTACTTAAGAGAAGGAAAAAGTCAATATGCCATGTACCTTCTACAACGTGAAACCTATGATTGGTGGCTGTTAGAGGGGACATAGACATAAGGGCACAACCCTTAGAAAGAATTCAAGGAGGCCTTCTAGAATAAGTACTTCCAAAAAAGTGTTCAAGGACATATGAAGAATGGATTCATTAGATTGGACAGAAGAACCTAACCGTAGCCCAGTATAAGGCCAAGTTTACCAAATTTGCTCGATTCGCTCCTACGCTGCTACCATGGTAGCATCGGAAGAGGCTAAGATCTTAAGGTTTATTCAAGGATTGAAACCTAGGTTAAAATAGCCCATGAATGCTTGAGTTTTCCACTTATACTGCCATTGTCAATAAGGCCCTTCTGATTGAGAGTGACATATGAATAGTGTACAAAAGGAAATGGAGCAACAAATAAAGAAGAAAAGAACATTTGCTGGTCAGGGTTTGGGGCAATCAAAACAGAAAGGGAACTCATCCCCTCCTACTACTGGATCGCAAGGTGACAAAGCTCATTGTTCTCACTATGGGAATAATCATTCGGGCAAGGAATGCAACAAGTTGATTAGTGCCTTCTTCAGATGCGAGAGGATGGATCATAAGATAGCTTCATGTCCATTCAAGAAGGATCAACAGTCCTCTTTAGACTAAGGAAAGGGACAACAACAATTTAGGATCAAGGAAGTGTTTATGCTCTCGCCAAACAGGATGTTACTGTTTCTAATTCTATGGTGATTGGTATATCTTATGGCTCATAGTTTTTAGTTAGATGAGAGTTGAATGAATATATTGTTATTATGCATAATAGTTAAACTTGAATAGTAGTTAAGAAAGTAATATTTTATAATTAAATTGAATGGTAATAGAGAAAATAATTTTTTTATACACAGAAATGATAAAGATAGGCAATTTATGTGCATAAACCCTAATTGGCCCAGGTATCATACACTCATTCATGTCAAATAATTTTATTACAAGGAATGAATATTTGACATCAATTCCATTAGGTTTGGAATTCCATATTTTCCTTCCTAATAGAAACATTATGTTACTGGACATTGTCTGTGAATCATGTTTAATGAACACTAAAGATAGAGACATGGAAGCCAATTTGCTAGTTATTCCATTAAAAGATTTTGAAGTAATTTTAAGGATGGATTGGTTGGCATTTTATCATACCGGGTACAACTCCATAGAAGATATATGCGGAATTCAATCTCCATCCATAAAGTTAAATATGATGCACTGGCTCTATCACTGGGATATATGTCATCGTAGTTTGTAATTGTAAAGAATTAGTAAAATGATGACACGAAGACTTTTAATTTTGATGGCATGAAATTTAAACATGATACATGAAACTGTTTCTATGAAAAGGATTGAAAACAGGTTTAAAGATACTTTAAGATTTATGAGTATTCCAACAACATATGATATTATATGGAGTAAAATATCAGTTTTCTTTTTATGACATGCACTCTTTCATGAAATTTTTATAACCCTTATTTACTTGATCCACTAATTTATAATTAGTACTATTTACTGAGCGTAAACTTATAAAATTACTTCTTTTTTCTTTCAAATGTAGAGAAATGAATGAAAACCCCAAGATAGAAGTAGTAACTGCAAGACTTTTCTTTTAGTTATTTTATTAATTAGTTGGATTATGATGTTAGTTTGAATTCTTGTTAATTTCAGTGGTATGAATATTTGTTAATTTAAATTGATTATTGAATAATAGTTTCAATTTATTTGAATAATGGTGTTATATTGTAATAGGCATCTTGCATGCCTTACGGATGTCGGGCATCACAATATGGAACTGCCACAATATGGATCCTCCTTAGAATCTAGGGTATGGCCTTAATGATCATGGAATCTAATTAAGGATTTTATATGTATTGCAGAAAGATGTATTCCGTATTCTCATGGTCGTAACGAACTTTTCCTTAATGAATGATGGGCTTAGCCTTTGACACCCCAAAATGACATTTGATACTGCTGTAGCTTTCATTCGACTGTTTGTCCTTTATAAAAGCCATCTAAAATTTGTATTCCTCATAAGTTAAAAGTAAGAAGGAAAAATTAGCTACATCATAAGACGATTACTTCGGATGGAAGTGTGGTGCAAAATTTCTACATGAAGGTCACATGTGATGACATGAGTGGGAGAATTTAAAGTTACATGGTTTAATGATGACTGCGGTTAACTATCAAGAATCATCAATTCAGTGAGCAAGCGTTGGTCTGTTTCTGCAGTAATATGGCTCAATTCACCACATGTATACCCTCGATGCTTCCAAAAGGAAACTTGAGAACGATCTAGACCGCAACTGAATGACATAACGAACATCCATGGATTTAATATGTTCAGAATTTTTTTTTTTCTTTTCAAAAAGTCTAGCTCTTCACAGGTGCTCTACACGTAGATGAACTAAATATTCTTCAGATTTGTACAACTATTGTTCGTGAAGAAATAAAGTTTGATGAATAAGTACTGATTTTAATTTAAAACTTTGCAAGCGTACAATTTGTTGATCATTGTTGTGACACACGTACCTAAGAAACAACCATATATATTTGCTTCCTTACGCTAGGTTACCACCACACTGCATTTCTATTTATTGAGTAATAGTTATGAAGTCCCATGCTAGGATCCTCAACGTCAAGATTTGACTTCAAATGTACACTTTCTTGCTTGATCAGCAGTCATCTTGTATGTTCTAGTAGACTGCCCGTTCCTCCCTCATTGTTGTGCCATGACCTGATATAATTCAATACCCATATGCCTGTCAATATTGGCGAGGTTAAATATTCTTAACCCTGCACCTTTATTCATGTTTTGATGCGCCTGAGAGCAAGATACGCCAGAAACCTATATCCCACAAGCATGGCAACCAATGCCGCAACGCACACGAGCATACTGACCTGCCCACCCAACTCCTCTTCTACTCTCTCCGTTCTTCTGTCACTGTGAGGAGACAAACCTAGAATAGCCATTTCAGTTCCTTTGTATTGCACGTTGATGAGCAGCCTGTAGCAGTAGAAGGTGAAGGACGTATACTTCATCCAGGTCATGCAACTGGGCACATTTTGAACATAAAAGCCCCCAGTGAGAAGGAATGCTAGCATGGTTATCGTGACCACAGTGGAAGCCTGCTTCGCATCCATGATGGCTGCACCGAGAGCAAGACCAAGACCTTGCGCCACCAGAACATAGACAAGCAACACGACCAGTGTAAGCATGAACGCCCCTAGCTCGGGCCTGAGCCCAGCCATCCAATACAGTATCAGCGCAAAGACAGTGGGGAGAATAAGCTCCATGGGAAGGTCACCAGCCATTCGAGACATGAAATAGGAGGATAATGCGTACATGCCCGAGGTCCTCTCCTTGATGAAGATGGTGCTCTCCTGCGGGAAGGTGAAGACGGCATGGAAGGACGCAAAGACACCCCAGAAAATAGAAATGAAGAAAAGGAGACCCAGACGGTCCCGAACGTGATGAATATTGGAGTGCCACCACATGGACCCTGCTAGAATGGCTCCAGCCATGACCTGCAAGACTCTCAGGGAGTTGAAGGTCTCATGCCTCCTTTCCTTGAGGCTTCTGCGGAGGAGGATGCTGAACTGGCTAAACCAGCTTATGCCACTGCAATTTATTTGCTCCCTCATGCTGGATCTATCGCTACCTGTTTAAATAACAAGAGTTCAAAGAGGCTGTTAATTTTAGCATCTTGTCGACTTATTGTTTGTACGTAGTGCATGGTAGTCTGCTTATGGTTTATCAAGACAAAATTTCTCATCTTTCGATCATCCTCTTCACGCTATTATAGTTCCATGTCTACTCAATAGATATTGACACATTTGATTTATATGTTTTTCTCTTGTTCTGCTGATGACATTTATATCCGTAGCTTTGTTGGACATAGACGATTTTTATTCCTTGTTTTTTCCTTTGCATCACCTCTCATATAAAGCAAATGCTGCATGCCTTCTTGTTTGTCAATTAAGATAAGCCGGGAACTAGCATATATAAGCTATTAGCACACCGGTTTATTCATTGTTATTTCTTGACATGCTTTGCAGTCAGCTATCAGGTGAGTTCTACGAAAGCTATACCTTGTTTCTTTAAGGACAGTACGTGGATTGTTTAAGTTGGTTACCAATTTGGGCAGCATCTCGGGCAACGGCAGCACTAATGCAGGCCTTCACCTTTGGAGCCAATACTCTGTTGTAGGAGGTGACAAGGGATTGCTTTACGTTGGGCTTATCTGCATCATCTTGATAATCCATCTGAGCAATCCCTGCAATTCAATAAACACATCCACTCAGCACTAAACTCGTACATAAACAAGCATTTAAAGGTTCGCTTCATGGATCCTACGTTGCTAGCTATTTTCTTTTTTATCCACAGTCAGAGTGCCTCGTGAATTAAAATAGTTCTGTCGAACCACTCAACCCGAGTTAAAGAGCTGATGAATCCACGAGTACCTTACCCTAGGAGTGGTCTTGAGGGCAAAGTGCTTAAATGCCTCACTTTAGGACAGATGCCATGGATCAAGAAGTCTCTCTCTTTTTCCCATATTGGGGTGCAAAAAAATGCGGAATATCAACAGAACAATGATATCAATCGCCTTTGAGAGTGAGAATTTATGAAGAGCACAAAGAGGAGAAGCTAAATGCTGTGACCACCAGTTGCACTTATGGTTCCAGTACTGTTCCTTGTGGGAACAGTACAGTGGAGAAGCCAGGTGGATGAATTATTTTGGTGATGGACTGATGGGATCTCTCGCCATTAAAGGAGCATAAAGAGAGCACTATCGGAAAACACTAGCGGAGGGAAATGGATGCATCTCATACGCAGTTGGGGAAAATTGGGCGGCCAAACAAGGCGACAGAAAAAGCGTGCCAAAAGTAGAAAATGTTATCTGACCCAAGCATTGCGAGAGGGAAATTTAAGAACCCACTCACTTTTTGAGAAATACATCAACTTTCTTTCAAGGAGAAATCGCGCATGTGGGGATAGCGCACGCACTTTGAAAATTTCTAACTTTTAAGGTAAACGCTCGCCACGCGCCAATGCGGTTTGCCATTGAAAATATATAAATTAATATATATCTTTATAATATTTTTTAAAAAAATAATAATAATATTTATATTAGTTTCATATTTAAACACTTTAAATCGATTTCTTGGTACAGGGAATGGATCGAAAGAAATTTTTACTATTCTCCTCCGTGTTGACTAACAGGAAAGAAAAAAAATATAAAAAAATAAAATGATTCAAAGAAATCTTAAAAAATTGAAAGCTAAAATAATTCTTTTTATTTTTTTAATTAATACGTAGAAAATAAATAAAGAACTATTTAAAAATATATTTATGATATATGTATCATTTTTGTAAAATTTAAATTTTATAGTATACTATATATGATATCTAACTTTTAATCTGATGTTCTTATCAAATTAAAATCCATTTTCTCCTTCTTCATATAAGTCGGAGCCTATCTTAATACCATTGTTATGATTTAAAAAAAGAATAATACTATTTAAACTTTTAATTCTACCTAAAATGCATAGGATTTTTTAATGCATAATCTAATCAAATTAATTAAATATCCATCAACATATGTTCAATATAAATAATATACTATTATAAAAATCAATAACTTTTATTATTTCAAAGGATGTGTCAATGTTTTACATGCCCGATCAAAGCTGTGATCAGAATTGTGCTTAAGGTGCGGCAGTCACAAATTTACAGTACCTTAGATTGATTAAATGAAACTATAACAAACATATGCAAATATACTTAAAAAGTTGATTTAGGGAGTAACAATATAAAGGGAGAGGATGCATGACATTGAACATATGTTTAAAATATTTAATTTTTGAAATACTTGGATGAAATATTTTTTTTATCCTTTCTTAAAGCATATATATACAGCCAACTCAAAATTTAATAGGGAGTACTAACTTTTTTCCCCCGAAAAACAGTGGAAGCGATAAAAAGGAGAAAAAAAAAAAAAAAACCTTTCTGCTCGATCCCGTCCTGCAATAAAGCAACAAAAACAATAAATTTATGTCGACTTTATATTAGATTTCCTTTCCATCAATTCAAAACTATTCAAGCTAATAGTATTCCGTTAGAAATTCTGTGATCTCCACTTTACCATTAGCGAGGTCGAGCATGAAGTCGGCCGGATTCACGTTGAAGCGGGGGGCGAAGCCGACCGAACCGAAATAATCCATGGCCTCCCTCCCTCGTCCAAAGTACAAGCAATTCCCATCGGAGAGCAAAAGAACCGAGTCGAACATCTGGTAGACCCGGCTCGACGGCTGGTGGACCGAAGTCACGATGGCCCGGCCCTTCCGGGCGAGCCCGGCCAGGGTGGCCGCGATCCGGTGGGCCGCGGTCGAGTCTAGACCGGAAGTCGGCTCATCGAGAACCAGCAGGCTTGGGTTCACCAGCATCTCGTGGCCGATGCTGACCCTTTTCCGCTCGCCACCGGAGATCCCCCTCACGAAGGCGTTCCCCACCGCCGTGTCGGCGCAGTTACCCAGTCCCAGCTCCACCACCACTGCCTCCGCCGCCGCCACCTTCTCCGCCTTAGCCACCGTTCGAGGCAGCCGGAGCATCGCGCAGAAAACCAACGTCTCCCTCACGGTTAAGTGAGGATAAAGCACGTCCTCCTGGGCCACGTAACCGGTTAGCCGGAGAACCGGTTTGGTGAGACGGTGGCCATTGGCCAGCACGGAGCCGGAGTGCTTCCCCTGGAGCCGGCCGGCAATAACACTAAGTAGAGTCGACTTGCCGCTCCCCGAGGGGCCGAGGACGGCGAGGATCTCGCCGGGCGAGACAATCCCGCTGACACCATTCAGGATGGTTCGCTCTTCGGGCACTGCTGCGAGCGAATTCGAATTGCCAGCATGGAATATTTGCTTGATTAATCCGCTCGCTCCGGCGGTCGTCTTTGCGTCGAGTTTGATGCGATACGTGATATCCAAGAACTTTGAAGTCCATATATGCGAACCGATCGAATAGAATATAAGAACAAAGAATGAGTACGTATATGATGGTGAGTCGTTATGAATCGAATGGGTGTGGTACCTGGAGAGTGAGGGGATAGCAGGGTTTGGAGATGAAGGCGACTCCATTCCCATCACTTTCCTTGCCATTGGAAGACATAGTATATATACCGAGTGTTTCTTTTGGGGATCGAGCTTGAAGAAGCAAAGCTACAACTGATAACAATAACTGGTAGCGAGTTTAATTTGGCGGAGAGAGCGCAAATATAAGAAGGTTGACGTC
Organism: Calamus simplicifolius; assembly: GCA_900491605.1. Classification (NCBI taxonomy): domain Eukaryota; kingdom Viridiplantae; phylum Streptophyta; class Magnoliopsida; order Arecales; family Arecaceae; genus Calamus; species Calamus simplicifolius. The sequence continues at coordinate 2,278,552 of UESW01003949.1, forward strand.
CGAGGGAGAGGATGGATGGGGGTACATAAGGAGTGCCGGGGTTGGGTGCAGGCCACGTCAAAGGGAAACGCCCACACGGGAGAGGATACGTGGCAAGTTGTTGGGTTGGGGGGAATGTGGGACAGTGGGAGGGCAGCTGGCCACCTTCACTCCGTTGTTTGGAAATCTACGGAAGGAGCAGGAGGAAGCAAGCGATCGAGCGTGTCCAACCCTGACTGCTTGGCTCCCTCCAACAAATCTTCGCGTTAGCGGTGGCCGGGAAAGGTCGGAATATCCGTTAAAAAAGTAAATTATATTTACGCCCATTCTATATGCATAAAAATTTATATTATATATATATATAATATTCATACCTACATCATTACGTGTACTCATACCTACCGCATATTCTTTGAAATACTTTTTTCTTAAATTAAACCAATTTAATTAATTTCTAAATATTAATTTTAATTAAATTAAAATTTTAATGGCACTAAAATTATATAATTTCAATATTAATGAAACATAATTAAAATTTAATTCAAAAATCTAAATAGTACTTAAATATATTTTAAATTTTCGTAATATCAAAAAAATATTAAACAAAAACATAAATATATGAACTATCTTGGCAACAAAGATACATACAAACAAAATCAAATTTCTAGCAACACTCTAAGAATAAAATATTAAATTAAAATGTAAAAATAAATTATTACTTTTTCTAAGTTTAAGTAAGTTCATTCATCATTTTAACTTTTCAAACTCATGCACTATCTTTCTTTTTTTCTTTTTTTCTTCTTTTAATTTCTAGACCAATCAAATGAAGTAGGCTTAAAGTATTATGGTCTACAAGAAAACATTTTTTTACTGAAAATTATAAATAAGAGCAATTAAGATATTTTACTAATGGGTCCAACAGCTATGAATAAAGTGGAGAAATTTTTATATTCATATTCATTGAGTGAATTATATCATCATCTATTATCATCGTATCTATATTTATATTTATTTTTTTAACCTTCCTATCTATCTCAAATGAAGCTAGGGTGGATATCATCTTATGACTTGCTCTTCTCTCTATAGACGACGATAATTAAAAGATAGCTGCATGTACGGTTAGCGTTTCCCTTTTTCAGCCCACATGGATATATATTGGTTTATGATTTATTTATTCTTAATAATAGATATTTAAATTTAAATAATAATGATGATTTAATAAAAGCTAATTTTCTATTGAAAAGTTATTATCTATAACTTTTCTTTGATGGAAAGAGAAATTAAACGTCCTCGATCTCTCTTTAACCCATACAAGAAATATCTGTTGACTTTTGAACCATTTGAAAAGTTTTAAAATAAATAAATAAATAAATAAAATATAAAGGACCCTTGTGAGCATTTAATGCTCGCATGGGACATTGAAAAATGCTCTTGTGAGACGTTGGAATAATGCTCACTAGCTAGCGTTCAGCTTTCCTTCCGTTTCGATAAGAACGGTACAAAGGCCAAATGGCCATATATATATATATATATATATATGTGTGTATGTATGTATGTATATGTAGAGAGAAGGAAAATAGAGATAGAAGGATTTAAATCTTAAAAAAAATAATTATTCTATTGTTTTAGAGATCCTGCTGTTGCAAGAGCTGGGAGTTTTGTGTCTTAACAAGCTACTGGTGAAAGATTTCTTTAATTTTTTTATTGTTATATTTATATTATTTCTTTGGGCATCTGAATGTTTTATTGGGTTTGCACCTCCACACGATCGCGCTCGTGATAGGAGGATCGGATCGAGCCAGATCGTTGTACTTGGGGACAAATCGCCTATAACCCGCACGAGGAGGCAAAAACTTATTCTTAGGGCAGTGTTAACATGCCTTGACCAGCAAGATTCTTTTTTATATTTTATTTTTTCTTTTAATTTAAATTTTTAGTTTAATGTTCTAGCATTTTCTAGAAAGGATTTTTTGCAAAAATAAAACAATTTTCTAACAGCTAAGGATAAGTTTTCCTATCACTAGAAATTGCTAGATTTTTATTATAAGTTTTTTAAGAAAAAAATCCTTACTTTTGAGCCTGTGCAGAAGCCTTGGAATTTATTTTAAAAAAAAGATGATTTTGAATTTGAATTTTAAAATTTAAAATTTAAAATTTAAATTTAAAATTTGAAAATCAAAAATTTAAATTTAAAAAAATTGAAACTCAAATCCAAATTGAATTATTTGAGTTAATTTTACTTAGTGGTTATCTTATTTTTGCAAGTAGTTTCTAGATTTAAATTTTTAAATTTAAATTTAAAATCTAAAAATATCTAAAAATGCTAATTTAAAAAATTTAAATTATAAGGCTAAACCTTCAACTTTTGATTATGCAGAACGAATTAAGCAACCAACTTACTCAAAATGGGTTTTGATGATCTTAGTACAATCAAACCTGAAAAATTTAATGGATCATTCTTTAGGAGGTGGCAAAGCCAAGTGAAATACTGGCTTACCACTTTAGGCCTATTTTTCTGCCATATAATTACCAAATCCCAAATTCAATATTCAACAAAGTTCTTCCAGTATAGTTGATACTTTCTCTTTATCAACATCAAAAACATCCCAAGAAATAGATTTTCATTGTAGACATAGAATTTTAAGTGCTCTATCTGATAACCTTTATGATATAAACCTTTCCACTAAAACTGCTAAGGAATTATGGGATGCCCTTGAGGCTGAATATGGAATGGATGATGCTGGTCTAGATCAATTCACCATCTCAAAATTTTGAAAGTACATAATGGTAGATTCCAAACCTATTAGTATTCAAATACATGAATTCCAAGATTTCTTAGAAAGTCCAAGTTGATTGGTTGTAGTTTCTCTAAAAACTATAAGGTCCAAGCCTTAGTAGATGCCCTTCCATCATCTTGGTCATTCTTTACTCGAGACCTAAGCCACAAGCAAGGTAGCTTAACCCTAACAGAAGTGATTAACTCTATTAGGATTGAAGAAGAATACCGTCTTAAGCTCAATCAAAATCAAAAGACCGATCTTGGACCTAAAATCCATCAATCAAAATCCATACTTGGGCTACCTATTATATTTTAAATAAGATATCCTTTAAGGATAGTTCTAAAACACCTTTTGAGCTTTGAAAAGGTAGAACACTCAGGCTAGATTACCTTAAAGTGTGGGGATGCTTAGCTAAGGTAGGAATACCTGAACCTAAGAAAAGAAAAATAGGACCTAAAACCGCAGATGCTATCTTTATAGGTTATTCCTCGATAGCAGTACAAATAGGTTCCTAGTGATAAACTCTAATAAAGTGGCATTTCAAATAATACTATTAAATCAAGAAATGCTACTTATTTTGAAAATGTTTTTTCTTTCAAGAACCAAGTACCAAATCAACTCTCTTCTAATCCTTTCTTGGTTCATGATTCTTTTGAAGTTGGGTCCTCTAATGAGTCAAAGAAAAGAAAAGATCTAATCCTAAAGGCAAGCCTTTTGAACTTAGGAAAAGTTTAAGGATAAGGAAAGAAAAAGACCTTGGTGAAGGTTTCTTTACTTTCCTAGTCGAAGGCGAACCTTCTTCTTTTTCAGAGACAATGTCTTCACCTGATGCTCCTTTTTGAAAGGAAGCTATTCTTTCTGAATTTAATTCAATCTTACAAAATGAAACTTGGATCTTATCTGATTTACCCTCTGGAAGTAAACCTTTAGGGTGTAAGTGGGTATTTAAGAAGAAATTTAGACCGGATGGTTCAATAGAAATGTATAAGGCTAGATTAGTAGCCAAAGGATAACCAAAAGAAAGGGTTAGATTTCTTTGATACATATTCTCCTATAGCTAGAATAACAATCCTTAGATCACTTCTTGCTATTACTTCCATTCATAAGTTAATCATTCATCAAATGGATGTGAAGACTGTGTTCCTTAAAGGAGATCTTGAGGATGAGATCTATATGGAATAGCCTGAATGTTTTGTTATAAAGGGACAAGAAGACAAGGTTTGTAAACTTATCAAGTCCCTTTATGGTCTTAAACAGGCTTCTAAACAATGGCATAAAAAATTTGAGATTATTCTATCTTTTGGATTTCAAATCAATAATTATGATAAGTATGTCTATTCTAAGATCATCGACAATGATTATATAATCCTTTGCTTATATGTCGATGATATTTTAATTTTTGGAACATCTCATGAAATTATTTCAAGTGTTAAATCTTTTCTCTCTTCTAAGTTTGATATGAAAGATTTAGGTGAAGCAGATTTAATCCTAGGGATGAAGCTTATCAAATCCCATGAAAGGATAGCTCTCTTTCTTTCTCATTCTATAGAAAAAATGATCAAGATGTTTGGTTATTCCAATCTTAAATCAATATCCACTCCTTTTGATCCTAGCTTTCACCTAAAGAAAAATTTAGGTGACCTAATTAATCAATTAAAGTATTCTCAAATTATAGGATCTCTCTTGTATGTAGCAAATAGGACAAGACCTGATATTGCCTATGCTGTAGGAAGGCTTAGTAGATATAATCAAAATCCTGATCAATCTCATTGCGTAGCCTTAGAAAGAGTTCTGATATTTAAAGGAAACACTTAATCTCTCTTTGATGTTCACTGAATACCCTGAGGTGGTTGAGGGTTACAGTGATGCTAATTGGGTCACTGATTCTTATGATTTTAAATCAACCACCGGATATCTCTTTCTTCTTGGCGGTGCTGCTATTGCCTAGGGATCAACTAGGCAAACTATCATTCCTAGAAGCACCATGGAGGTCGAGTTGGTAGCTCTGGATACCACTTGTAATGAGGCAGAATGGATAAAAAAACTAATATCAGAGCTACCTTTGGTACCTAAGCCAGTTCCAGCTATATCAGTCCATTGTGATAATAAGGCCGCAATCGAACTGACTAATCAAAAGAGTACCAATAAAAGATGAATCGTCATATACAGCTTCGTCATAAGTCTATAAGACAACATAAGATAATTGATGTTATCTCCTTGAAATTTGTCAAATCTGAGAAGAATTTGGTAGATCAATTAACCAAGGGATTATCTAGGAGTTGAGTCCTAGATTCATCCAAGGGGATGGGGCTTAAGCCCATTATTTGGTCACCAGCAGTGGATACCCAACCTTTGTGATTGGAGATCCTATGAATGAGGTTCAATGTGGTAGAAACGAAGCCGATTGAGTGATCGTGTTAGAGTACAAATTTTGAAATATTTTTTCAATCCATCCCTATGATGAGTGCTCTTATAAAGTGACAAAGTAAATTTGTGTAAGGTTGAGTGATTCTCTTAATGGGTCCGAGGTAGGTTATCTACAGGATATTAGTTACAAATACCCTTGGAGGATTCACCTATATGAGAATTGTCAAATTAAGCCGTGACTAAAGGTTTGGGCTAACCTTAAGAAATTCTCATGAAAAATCAAGGTACTAAGTGCAAGGCCTTTATATGCGTTGACCGCTTAAACCAAATTGATCCATACTGTGTGTGTGATTAGTAGAAGTCTGAGTCAAGGACCTAGTTTAATGTCTAATCTACTATGGTTTCTTCATGTGTATATAATTAACACTAAGTTAGGTTACAATCAATACTAAGTGAGGTTCAAGTCCATATGACACCTCACCCATTGCGCAATATAAAATGCTCTAAAATTTTTGTTATATTAATTTTATTATTTATTTTATGTTATTTTATTTTATTTTTAATTTAAAACTTTTTGTGAGGAATTGTTGACTTTTGAGCCATTTAAAAAGTTTTAAAATAAATAAATAAATAAATAAACATAAATAACCCATGCAAGCATTTAATGCTCGCGTGGGATGTTGGGAGAACGCTGGCTAGCGAACATTCGTGGAACTTCCGTGCTCTGATTACGTGAATGCTTGAGCGTTCGCTCCACCGCGTTTCCTTCCATTCATAGAGGAACGGTACAAAGGCCAAACGGCCAAATTTATATATATATATATAAGGAGAAGGAAAAATAGAGATAAAAGGATTCAAATCTTAAAAAGAAATTTATTCTATTGTTTTGGAGATCCTACTGTTGTAAGAACTTTGAGTTTGTGTCTCAACAAGCTACTGGTGAAAGATTTCTTTAATTTATTATTATTATATTATATTATTTCTTTGGGCATATGAAGGTTTCATTGGGTTTGCACCTTTACACGATCGTGCTCGTGAAAACAGGATCAGATCGAACCGGATCGTTGTACCTTGGGAAAAATCGTTTATAACCCGCACGAGGGGACGAAAACTTGGCATTGTCTAAGACGCCTTGACCAGCAAGATTCTTTTTATATTTCATTTATTTTTTTTTAATTTAAATTTTAGTTTAATTTTTAGCATTTTTTTAAAAAGTTTTTTTTTGCAAAAATAAAATAATTTTCTAACAATATCAATAGATAAGATACGCTTTCTTGATTTAAGATTTTCATGTAAAAATCATTTATTCTTAATCATTATATTTATTAAAGAAAAATCCTTTAATGGATCTTACATATGGTATCAGAGCCTTTATTAAAGAATTTATTATTTTTCATTACCGATCTATCTCTAACTATTCTTATACATATGTATATTTTTTGATTTTGATCAAAATGATTAAAATAGCATAATCGCAGCCACTCTATTTTTCTTCTCTTCATGTACATTTTTTTCCCGTTGGTCAATGAAGCCCCGTTTCACACGTCCTTCATTAACACCAATGTTTTGAAAATCGGACCGGACAACGAACCGACTTAACATTTGGGTCGCAGGTCAATCGGTTCGACCGAATGAATCAGTTTGATCGAACGGATAATATTATAATTAAAATTTAATTTAATAATATAAAATAATAAAATATAAATACAATTCAAATGAAAAATTTTAAAAAAATCTAAAAACGGGTTGAACCGGTTAAAATCCGGCCGGTTCAATGGCTTTTTTGATTTTTACCGGGTCATATAAAAATTAACTTTAATAAAAATCAGACTGGACCGATGACCGGTTTCAATTGAACCGGTTCGATTAGTCGGTTCGGTCTGGTTTTCAAAATATTGGTTAACACCGTGAGGGAACCAATTCCTGGGCGTTCACGTATTCTAGCATGCTCTTCATGTTGCCGTGGGGAGAGGAAGTGGCTCTCAGGAACGAATTCTTGGGCGTTCACGTATTCCAGCATGCTCTTCACGTTGCCGTGGGGAGAGGAAGTGGCTCTTAGGAACGAATTTCTGGGCGTTCACGTATTCCAGCATGCTCTTCACGTTGTCATGGGGAGAGGAAGTGGCTCTCTTCACGCACGGAAGGGGTTTTGCGTGAAAGAGGGAAGTGATCCACGGTGGATGGGAGGCACGGTGGAACGTGTGGAAGGGGAAAGGAAGTTCCAGCACAAAGAAATAAATAAAATAAAAATAAAGGGTTGCGGTGATTCGACGATCAATCTAATTGTTAATAACAAAGAATGAAAGCCTAGGACAGCGAGGGGATTCCTTTAAATTTATGTTTTACCTTTTAATATTTATGAGATCAATGTTTTAAAAAATATTACAGTAAAATTATGTGGATACATTATAAGACCTTTTAAGTCTTTTATATTAATTAATAATATTATCATTAATTCAATTTGATGTTTATATTATGTGTAATTTGTTAGTCATCAAAGTGGCCAAATTCGAAAGTTTATAGATATCAATTAAATAAAATAAATTTAATTACTCATAATTATGTAATGCTTATAAATGAATGACATAATTGTTTAATTATTATGAGTATATTGAAGTTCATTTATTATAAATATTTAAGGGTCGCCCAAAGGTTGACTAGTCATTTTAATCTATGGACATAATGTGGTTAATTAATATGCTTGGTTATGTATGTTTAGCATATCCAAAGATAGTAAATATATCTAATTTAAGTATATATAATTACTGTAAAATTAAAATTAAGCATCAATTATGTTTATTGTTGTTTATTGTCGTATCACCCAAAGAAAAACTTCAATATACACTTATTGTTTATTTAATGGAATATAAATATTTATTTAAATATATTACTCAAAGCATTAATGTGTGAGCATATTCTCTATATTTGCAGCATCTGTTCCTATTTCTCTTCATTCGCAAGCTATATCTGTTCAAATTTTTAATGGGCTTAATTTCTCTAAATGGCGCGAACTAGTTCAGTTTCACCTTGGTATTCTAGATCTTGATTTGGCACTCATAAATGAGAAACCCATTGCTCTTACTGACTCTAGCAGTGCTGAACAGATGTTTTTCCATAAGATTTGGGAAAGATCAAACATACTTAGCCTGATATCTTGCGAATGGCTATAGCAAACATATCAAGTCTACAATTCCTGCTACTGAAAGTGTTAAGGAATATATGAAGTTTGTAGAAGCACATTCCCAATCTAACTCTGCTGATAAGTCACTTACTGGGACATTGATGAGTATTTTAACCATCATTAAGTTTGATGGTTCTCGTACTATGCATGAGCATGTTGTTGAAATGACAAACATAATAGCAATACTGAAGACTATGGGATTGGAAGTGAATGAGAATTTTCTTGTGCAATTCATTATCAATTCCTTACCTCCTGAGTATGGTCCATTTCACAAGAGTTATAACACTATGAAGGATAAGTGGAATATGAATGAACTGCAAAGTATGCTCATTCAAGAGGAAGCAAGACTTAAGAAACAAGAAAATCATTCTATCAATCTCATGGGTCAGCAAGGACCTAAAAAGAAATCAAAGAAAGATAAGAAAGGAAAGAGCAAGCAATGACCACTAAAGATAAATGAGTCATCTGCTCAAATCCATAAGAAGGAACAAAAGGATGATAAGTGTCACTTCTGCAAAAAGCATGGACGCTATCAGAAAGATTGCCTGAAACGTAAGTGTTCGAAAAGAAGTTCCTTTATAAGCCTAGAGCTTTGTATGTTTCGAATAAAACCTAATAGAAATTTCTTATAATACTTGGTGATTGATACTGGTTGTACCACTCATGTTTCTAATACGATGCAAGATTCCTTATGATCTAAAACATAAACCCAAATGAAAACTTTATCTCAATTAAAAATAGAGTCAAAGCTCCAGTTGAAGCTGTTGAAACTTATTGTTTGATTCTAGACACTAGACATCATTTAGATTTTTTCAAACACTTTATGCTCCTTTTATTTCTCGTAATTTAGTTTCTTTATCCAAACTTAACTCAGTTGGATATTATTTTAAATTTGAAATGGATGTTTCAGTTTGTTTAAACACAATCATCTCATTCGTTCTGGTATTCTTTCTGATGGCTTGTACAAATTTAAGCTTGATAGTCTTTTTGCTAAGACATTGTTGACCTTGTATCATAATGTTGTTACTAAATGTGGTTTAGTGAATGAACAATTAGCTTACTTGTGGCATAAATGTTTGGGTCATATATCCAAAGAAAAAATTGAGAGATTAGTAAAGAATGAAGTCCTTGATCTTGGGATTTGTGTAGATTGTATTAAGGGAAAACACAAATCAAGAAAAGTGTTACAAGAAGTACACAGCTCCTTGAAATTATACACACCAATATATGTGGGCCTTTTGATGTTCCATCTTTTGATAGAAAAAAAGTATTTTATCACCTTTATTGATGATTTTTTCACATTATGGTTATGTCTATTTGTTGCATGAAAAATCTCGATCGTAAATGCTCTAAAGTTTTTATCAATGAGGTTGAAAGATAACTAGATAGAAAATAAATTGTCAGGTCTGATAGAGGTGGTGAATTTTATAAAAATATGATGAATCAGGATAATGCCCTGATCTATTTACTAAATTCCTTAAAGACCATGGCATATGTGCTCAATACACAATGCCTAGAATATTAGGACAAAATGGTGTTGTAGAAAGGCATAATCGAACTCTATGGATATGGTTAGGAGTATGTTAAGCAGTTCATCATTACCCTTATTATTATGGATGCATGCTTTAAAGACCGCTATGTATTTGCTAAATAGGGTTCCTAGTAAGGCAGTTCTAAAGACTCCTTTTGAACTATGGATAGATAGAAAACCCAGTTTGGGGCATTTTTACATATTTGGGGTTTCCCAGTGAAAGTAAGGATTTACAATCCACATGAAAAGAAATTGGATATAAGAACACCAGTGGTTTCTTCATTGGTTATTCAGAAAGATCATAAGTTATAAATTTTATTGTCCTAACCATAGTATAAGAATTGTTGAATCTGTAAATGCAAGGTTCATTTAGAATAGTGAAGTTAGTAGGAGTTTGGAGCCACGTAAAGTAAAAATTTAAGAAGTTAAGGTACAAGTTTCTTTATCTATAACTTTTTCTCAAGTTGTTGTTCCTAGAGTTGTTGAACCTTTTAACAACTTTCAAGAACAACAAATCAATGATCAAACACCATAGAATGATGATATTACTAATGAACCTACAATAAATGAACCCAATGAAGTAGCATTAAGAAGGTCTCAATGACAAAGATGAACTGCTATTTCTGATGATTATGTAGTTTATCTACAAGAATCAGATTTTGATTTGGAATTAATGATGATCCAATTTCTTTTTCACAAGCCATGAAAAGTGCTAATTCATCTAAATGGTTAGATGCCATGAAAGATGAGTTAAAATCAATGGATCAGAATGAAGTCTGGGATCTCGTTGAATTGCCTGAAGGTTGTAAAAGAGTTGGGTGTAAATGGGTCTTTAAGACCATAAGTGACTCAAATGGCCATATTGAATGTTGTAAAGCCAAACTTGTTGTCAAAGGTTTTACTTAAAAATGTGGCATTGACTACAGAGTCTTTTTTTTCAGTCTCTAAGAAGGACTCATTTAGAATTATTATGGCACTGGTAGCTCATTATGATTTGGAGTTGCATCAAATGGATGTGAAAATTGCCTTTTTAAATGGGAGTTTGAATGAAGAGGTTTATATGAACCAACTGAGGGCTTTTCATTTGAAGGAAAGGAACACATGGTGCGTAAACTGAAGAAGTCAATATATGGACTTAAGCAAGCTTCCTGACAATGGTATCTTAAGTTCAACGATACCATTACATTCTTTATATTGAAAGAAAATACCGTTGATCGGTTATATATTTGAAGGTCAGTGGAAGCAAAATCATATTTTTGGTTATGTATGTTGATGACATATTGCTAGCTACTAATGATCTTGGCCTGTTGTATGAGACCAAGAATTTTTTCTCTAAGAACTTTGAAATGAAAGATATAGATGAGGCATCCTATGTGATTGGAATCAAAATATTTGTAATAGATTACAAGGATTGTTAGGATTGTCTCAGAAGGCATATATTAATAAAGTTCTTGAGAAATTCAACATGAACAAATGCTCTACAAGTATTGTTCTAATTTACAAGAAAGATAAATTCAGCCTTATGCAATGTCCAAAGAATAAATTGGAATGCAAATAAATGAAATAAATTCCTTATGCATCAGTTGTTGAAAAGTCAGATTTGGCTATTTGTTCCTTTTAGCTAAAGGAGCGATCTCATAGAAAAGTGCGAAGTAGTCTGTCATTGCTGCATCTACTATGAAAGCTGAGTTTGTGGCATACTTTGAGGCTACAATTCATGGTTTATGGCTGCGAAACTTTATTTCAGAACTTTGGGTTGTTGACAATATGCCAAGCCGCTGAAAATTTATTGTGATAACTCCGCAGCAGTCTTCTTTTCTAAAAATAACAGTATTCAAAGTGTACTAAGCATATAGAATTGAAATACTTTGTCGTTAAAGAAGAAGTTCAGAAACAAAGAGTGTCAATTAAACATATTAGCATCAGTCTTATGATTGCAGATCCGCTGACTAAAGGGTTGCCACCAAAGATATTTCATGAACATGTCGAAAGAATGTGCATTATTAAAAACCATTAGTGATATTATGTCTAAAGCTTTAAGTTCCTTATATATTTGATATTTTGAGCTCAATTAATTATTATTTCTAATTTACTTATAAATCCTGTTTGATTATGCTGGTATATATATACATAAGTGAATTATATGAATGTTAACAGGATTTGTCTTTGATAAAGACATTATCGTTAGACCTTATTACAATTTCATTACAGGTCATGTTAAGTATAGAACTAGTATGTGATACATGGAAGAGAGTACGTCAAAATAATAGCATACAACTGCTATGATCCTTATTTACTTTTGCTTAATGATGATTTTATGTTTGACCAATATTATGAGAGATTTTAGCTTCTGTTATGTGCATTATGATTGTTTATTAAACCAGTATGTTTAATTTGTCACATGGGCCAAGTGGAAGAATATTAGCATTCCCTTTTTGTGGCCCACGTACGTGGATTTATGATTGATTTATCATTTATTTATTCTAAATGATAATTATGATATTTGATTTTATTAGATATTTAAATTATATGATAATGATGGTTTAATAAAAGATTAAACCATCATTATCATATAAATTTAATATATAAAATCAGATATCATAATTATCATTTATTTATTCTAAATGATAATATGATATCTGATTTTATCATATATTTAAATTTATATGATAATGATGGTTTAATAAAAGCTAATTTCTTATTGGTTCATTTTTGAAAAGTTGTTATCTAATAACTCTCTTTGATGGAAAGAAAATTTCTATATATAGTCTATTTCACCTATTAGAACAATCAGAAAGAGAATTAAGAAAGGAAAGAAACTCAATCTATCGTTAATCCTATCAAGAGAAATATCAATGGATCAATGTACACTTTACACTCTTGAATCAAGGTACGCTTTGTTTAAGATTTTCTTGTAAAAATCATTTATTTTAAAATTTTAATAATTATTTTATTGAAAAAATCTCTAATGGATCTTACATGCACGGGCAGTTTGGTAATGATTTTGTTAGTCGTTTAGCTTGAATGATACCCTTGGGGTCAGATAGTCGGGATGGGCCATTGCTTTGTTTCTTTTGAACATTTTGGTTATGCTTGGATTTTGACTGAGGGCGAAGGGAGGTGATGACAATATTCGTTGCATCATGAGCGACGTGCTACCGAATGACATAAATAATGGTAAAATAAAGTAAGAAAAAAAGTAGTGAAAAGAGAGATGCTCCTTGAACATTAAGGATGGCAATAGAGCAGGGCGATGTTCCTCTTTGCTCATCCCGGTCCTGTCACCAACTTTTCATGCCCCACCTCCTGCCCTCCATCCACATTAAGCGATAACTACATTAAATGTCTCCCTTTTTAAGATAGACTTGACTATATATAGAGATAGACTTAATGTAGTCAAACTTGACCTCCGCTTTCTCTCTCCCTATGTATATATAGAGAGGAGAGTTTTGATTACATTAATTCTTTCTTTCTTTATATATATATATATATATAGTCTTGACTATATTAACCAAATACATTAATTAAGTCCCTATATATATCTAGCCAAATCTATCCTCTCTCTATATATATATATATATATCAAAGCAGGACAATGTTAAATTACTATCCTATTAACCATAACTCTTTGCAACAAGAGTGGGTTAGAATGGGATGAGTCATAACTACCAATGCAACAGCGAATCTAACTAGCCGTTGATTGGTTGGAGAACGTGGGAACGGTGTTGTTAACAATGGGTTCATCAACTTTAGTAGAGATTAAATGTTTGATATGATTGTCAGATTTTACTTTCAGAAGGCATGCTAGCTTTTAGTTTTATACCATGTTGATTTAGTGTGATTTTGTTACAAAAGCTACCACAATATGGAACTGTTGCCATAGAAATCTGTTCTCCGACTTGAGTGCAGCCCACCTCCGGGACTGGGTGCCAATCTTTGTCTGGATGGACCTGCAAGACAATCCTCACACAGTGAGCGTTGGGGTTGGCCTTCTGCGGAAAATCCTTCGATGCCTAAGTCAGTGAAGATTCACAGCAAACATATATGAGGAGAAGGCTCTCGCATATGAGTCCCTATATAATGGCCTTTCGAGGGTCGGAGAGCTATGTTTGAGCTTCAATGGAGTTTATCAGTGAAAGAGTGAGCGTACCTGAAAGGATTTCGAGAAATGTATTTATAACTGTCTAAATGTTGACGGTTTGTTCACCTGATTCTTCGAACGTATTTTGGGAGATGAGAAACCAGAATGATGGGAATCTGATTCGAATCAAGTTTGTTACGAGCCCGACGAGATTTGAATCATGTTCGTTAAGAGGATCGAAGGCTGAAGAGGCTGATCCGAAGCTTTGAGATTCAATTATTTTGTTATCTGGCTATTTATAGGCACAGGCTGTGCCTGGCTCCATTTCCTTTTGAGACGATGGGAGCTAACATGGTCGGAGGGTCATATTTGGCTTTTGGTTACCTTAGGCCGCCAAGGCATAAAAATGGCTCAGCTAGCCAAATGAGGTCGAGACATAAGAATGATTTGCCCCTGGCCTAGATGAGGCCGAGGCATAGGAATGGTTCGCCCCTGGCCAAGACGAGGAGGTATCTCAGCTCTGTCAGGGTGAAGATGTGGCTCGGTCCTGCTGAGACAAAAAAATTTATCTTTTTCTGAGCACAGCATATGGCAGGCAAAATTGAAAGGGATCCTAACCTTTTTGGCACATGCACGGATATTAATACAATAACAATTTTGCCCCTCCAACTTTTGTCATTAATATAGTGCATCGGTGAGTATGTGCAATAGATGTTGTTAGAAGTTCAGACTCGCCTTAAATTGGACTGGCATAAATTTATATATCACTGAGATGCCTTTTTTTTTTTTGACAGCAGAGACTATAGCTTATATATATGTATAGTCTTGCCTATATTTGTGTATGATCAAGTCCAAATTTAATTGTTGCCCTACCATTAGATTTACACAATTCTCAAAGCAGAAAAAAAAATTCATCTATTAGCCATCATTATTTACTTTAAAAAAAAATTAATAGAATACACAGAAATCAGTAAAAAATAAATATAAATATAACTAAAGTAACTAAAGTAAATATAACTAAAGTAAAAAATTAATGGGGTTTGGAGTCGAGGATATGAGGAACTTTAACACGTCCTTGCTAGCCAAGTGGTAGTGGGATTCCATGATGGTGAACTCATTTCTATGACAATAACAGAAGATTCCCCTATAATGACCTAAGAAATGCGTGGTATTTCGTTTTTCTGGCGCTATATTTGAAAACAAAGGACAACTTGATGGGTGGAATCTCTTTCATGCTAGGATAAAACCAACGGATCATATTTTGGTTGGATAGATGGTTGGATCAACTTTCATTTGCTAGCCTTTTTATGAATTTGCTCTGTTTAGTTATCGATCCATCTGCTTTTGTAGCTCTGCATTAGGTTTCAATGCAGGGTTTCTCCTTCTCCTGGATTTGCAAGATTTAAAGCTTGAGGTGATTGTATGCTTTTATATTTAACAAAAATAATTCATTGTAATACAAATTAAATGACCTATATGTGTGTGTGGTATAGAAGTGAGGGTCTAGTGATCTAATAATAGTAAACACTTATTTCAAAAAGAGAGATGCATATTTAATAATATTTAAAAGTGGATCTAATAAAGTCTAATAGACTTTTTCTTAACTAGGCAGGTGGATAAAATAATATACAAAAATTGTAAAGTTATTTTAGGAGAAAGTTTGACTTCATAACATAGGATAATAGTAGCACATATGGATAAAAATAAAATTTAGAGTAAAACGTAAAACTATTAGTCCAAAAATCATATGGTGGAATTTGAAAAAAGGAAAATTAGAATTATTTAAAGAAAAGTTAGCAAGAGAAATGACTATAAATATAGATAGTGATCCCAAGTTAATATGAAAAAAAAAACTAAATGCATAAAAAATAAAACAAAAGAAGTTATAGGAAAATCAAAAGGAGTAGGACTATTCTCAATTAGAAAGAGTAATCTTTTAACAATCCATGGTAATGATAGAGGTAGAGGTATATTTAAACTAATATGGATAAAATAATTAAAAAAGATATAACTATTTATAATTAATTTGAGTATCAACTTAGTCCTGAATGGCGCAAAGTGAAGGAAATAGATTCATATAGCCGATCCCATGTAGTTGGAAAAAAAAGCTTAGATTCATATAGTCTTTTGTTTTATAGTTTGATCTTTATATCCATCTCAATTCAAGTCTAAGTTTGGTTTGTCTCTTATATAGAAAGAGTTAGAGAGTTGCTGAGCTTCATTGGATGATAACATATACTTGATCTAATACCACATATTACAACTTAGAATTATATATGTAAAATTTAAAATATTAAATAATAAATAAAATTTATTGTCAAACATATTTGTACCATTTTAGGTTTATATGATGGCTGAAACTGTAACTTGAAGAGAAGTGGTGGCCTTGGGTGCCGTTGCCTCTTCGGTTTCGGCGTTCCCGAGCTCACCATGATCGCCGGCATGGCCGCGCTGGTCTTTAGCCCCAAGAACCTTCACGAGGTCAACTGGAGCATCGAAAAGGGCGTGAAGGGCTTGCAAGAGAGACCCTAGATATATAAATGCTGATGTGATGAATTCCCCATGCAAGATCCAAGTACTTTCGAGAATTCTAGAGAGAATATTCATCTCGTGGATGCTTGTTAATGACTATTAGATAGACCTGATCATTGTGGAAGATAAGAAAACATGAAGGAAGGTGCATTAATTTAATAATATTTTGGTAAAGAATTTCGTTAAATTCCTTGAGGATGATGATAGGGATGCAAGGAGGTATGAGTCGCACCTTTTTGGATAAAGAGGGAAACGAACCCTTTCGCTCCTTGCCACGCTAATAGCCCGGGACCCGGGCCATGGGTAGCTCTGAGGTCAAAAGTTTCAGGGTGGCAATGATTTGAACCTAACAACATTTGGATCCGAGACATGGCATTTGAAATAGTTTATGAACTAAGGCACCTCAACCGTAGCCTTTCCTCACCCCATTTCTAAATTTTTGAAGTTGTACATGAATCGTTCTCCATTGCTCAACACAAACCAAATTCCTCTCTAGTCTTGCTGGATCCAGGAACCCAACGTCATTCGAGACTTGGTGGTTTAAGACCGACCTAACAGCAAAAAAGACATTATTATTTCTTGTGAGAGTCATGGATCATGGGCTCAAGGCCATTTTTCTCTTTAGGTTATGGGCATGGCTTGACCTTCATTTGAACTTAGACCACCTTCTGATTTAGGCCATAGGTTAGCGCGTCATATGCCTGACATTCGCGCTATGAACCTAAGCCATGGGTGACTGGGGCGTGTTTTGGATTTAGACTAAGAGTACTTGTTCAAAGTCGCAACACATTTTGGACCAATACCTCTTTGGGGTCATAACGTAGTTTGGGTTATTGCATGCTAAGCTCAATCAGGATCCATCATTTTGAAACTATAATCGCTATAGTATTTATTGTGGATACTATGTGATTTAATCATGAATCACTGTTATTTCTTGAAATTTATGCGCATATTTTGAAATTTTATTTGATTGCAAATTTTTTGTATTATGAGACTTTAAATGCAGCATGTGCTTTACTTAAGTTTATAATTTATGTACTCTCAGACTATAGAATATGAATAAAGTAAAACTAGTATTAGTTAAATTTAAGATCTGTTGTTTAAATATAATGCTTGACATGTTGTGACCTATATGAATATAGATACGGATTATGTACCTCATGTTGAAAGATCATAAATATACATGCTCGCTAAGCATATGTATTATTGTTGTGAGCAATGTTAAATATCATAGTGTGGAAGAGTTCTATAGGTTGATGTGAGTGCTTGGCTATCACTCATTAAAATTTGTGGAATTTTTCTTTTTATATTATTGTTATGAGATCCTGCATTATAATATATTATAACTTGAAGATTGACAAAAGCTTTAGGGCATACTTGAGAAAATAATTTTTTATAAGCTTTGAATTTTAGAAAATTTCTTACTTTGAAGATTTAGCTAAATTATGCATTTATTTTTCATGTTCTGATTATGATGATTGAAAGTTGTTGAATATAGTGATGGATGAAAAGCTTGTATAAATTTGGTTAAGACATCCAAAAATAAATAAATGCACAAATCAATAGTTTATGGGTATAAAGTTTAATTCTTGTCCCAAGAGCTCTTTGGCCGCCAAAGTGGACCATTCATTGTCTTTAATTCATATAGTCTTTTCAATAAAAATCATGAGAAGCCCCTTTAGCCTCTGGATGGAGAAAAAACTAGAAAGGAAAGAAAACTAGAAAGGAAAACATGAGAGAAAATAAAATTTATCTTGTTTGGATGGAGAGAAAAGTAGGGAGGAAAGAAAAATAGAGAGAAAAATAGAGAGAAAAAAGTGGTGGGTCCTATGTAAAAGTTTTCTCTATGAAACCGGAGAGATTTCAGAGAGAAAACTCAAAAGTGCTCTTTTATTTTTTTTCATTCCAATATTGACCCTTCTAAAAAAATAACAAATGCATTTTTTAATCATTTATAATAAGGATATTATTGTTATTGTAAATTATCAACTTTTCTCTTCTCTCTATTTTTCTTCCACTCATCCAAAAAGGAGGAGAGAAAATATTTTCTCTCCAATTTTCTTTCCTTCCATTTTTCTCTCCCCCAATTTTCTTTTCTCTCACTTTTCTCTCCATCCAAACAGAGCATTAAGGTTAAAATATTTAACTACCTACCCAAAGGAGATAATTGTCTATATCAATTTTGGAGATATTAAATCATTAATTAGGAGATTTTCATTAGCTCTAAGGGAATATGTCTACTCAAAAGAGATAGTTATTAAGGAGTCATTTTTGTTAAAAGGTAATTAAATGTATCCAATATATTATGTTCAAAGGTGTTATATTGTGATGCATTTTTTTACCTTTGAGTATATTCTTACTAATTGACTTGTTAAAAGGTTATTAAATGTATCTATTATATTCTGTCTAAAGGCGTTTATATTGTGATGCAGTTTTTCAACCTTTGAGAATATTGCTAAGGTTTACGGTTCAATATATTCTTATGATTTATTAAAGCCAATATATTTTAGTAAACACTAACTACTAGGATTATTGCTGTGAAAAATCAAATTTATGCTATTAAGACTTAACTAAAAATAAATTTGAGTGGGAGAAAGATAGCCTTGGGATTGGCTAACCTTTATATTGCCTTAGTTCAAGATGAGCCTCCAGTGCCTACTAAGCTTCGTACTATTGAATAAAAAGTCCTTTATTAGATATAAAAAAATGTGAATAGACTTAGCATCAAGATCATAAAAAGGTTGATATCTGGCCTCAAAAAAGCTTCTAAGCAACAGTACTTAAAGTTTCACCAAATTGTTTTATCCTTTGATTTGTTAAAAATACAGTTCATTTATGCATATATCTCAAGATCAGTTGGAGAAAGTTTATTTTCTTATATTTATATGATGATGATATCTTGTTTGCTAGTAGCAACTTAAGGTTGTTGCATAAAGTAACGTATATATTATTTGAGTATGACATGTAAGATCTAAGGGATGCAGCTTATGTACTTAGTATTGAAATATAAGATCAAATAAACTTTTAAGTTTGTCTTAAAAAGCATACATTGATCAAGTTCTTAAGAGATTTTATATGAAACAATGTAAATCTTGTATATCTCTCATGTGTAAAGAAAATAAATTGTATAAAATCTAGTGTCTACAAATTAATATAAAAAAAAAGTTTATGAAAAATGTGCTATACTTTAGTGCAATAGAAAGTTTGATGTATGTTGAAATTTGTAATAGGTCAAACATTATTTATATAGTTGGTTTATTGGATAGAATCGCCTTAAATCTAGGTTATGATCACTAGATAAAGGTAAAAATGATATTTAGATACCTATAGAAAACTAAGGTGCATATATTTGTGTTGACTCCGTGTTGATTTTGTTGATTAAAAATAATTAAGTAGGATACTAATGTGTTTATTATGGAAACAAAGATCATTGCAGGTAAATACAGCATGTCAAAAAGATGTTTCAATGAGTTACAACAATCATCTCAAATGCTTACAAATCCCTTTACCAACTGATGTTGTCGTTTAGCCAATTATAACGGCTTCTACAATGCTATGGCCGAACGGTTCCTCATTCAAGTTAGTTGGGCTGGCTTCTTTAGCTAACTGGTTTGCCTGGTAAGCTGCCTAGCCGAACCATATTAAGAAATAGTTAACTAGACTTGTCTTTCAGCTTGCTATTTTTTTCTGGTAAGCTGCCTGGTTGAACCATGTTGAGAAATACTTATCTGGACTTGTCTTTCAGCTAGCTATTTTTTTGGGTAAGCTGCCTGGCCGAACCATGTTGAGAAATAGTTAACTGGACTTATTTTTTAGCTAACTTTTTTCCTGGTAAGCTGCCTGGCCGAACCATGTTGAGAAATAGTTAACCGGGTCTATTTTCTAGTTAGCTGGGCTGCCATTTTTAGCTAATTGGATTGATTTCCAGCTAGCTATTTTTTTCCTGGACAGCTCCTGGCCAAACCTTCTTGTAAACTAGCTAACTGAGCTTGATTCTCAGCTAGTTATTTTTCTATGGGAGTTAACTGAACTTGATTCCCATCTAATTATTTTCTCTGAGAGTTAACTGAGCTTGATTCTCAGCTAGCTATTATTCTCTGGGAGTTAACTGAACTTAATTCTCAGCTAGCTGCTTTTCTCTGGGAGCTTGATTTTCAGCTAGCTAAGCTCCACCTGCAACTTCTTCCTAGCCGAACGCTATCTTGATCTAGCTAACTGGATTACACATCCATCTAATTAAGCTCCATGGGATTTCTTATTAGCTGAATGTCCTCTTGATTTAGCTAACTGGAACTGACATTCAGTTAACTGATGTTTGCTGCTCTCCACTCTCTAGCCAAACTCCTCTTAAATCTAGCTAACTAGATTTCACATCTAGCTAGCTAAGGTCCACTTGCCTTTTCTTCCTGGCCAAACTCCCTCTTGATCTAGTTAACTGAAATTAAGTTCCAATCAATTGGGGAGTTATCTCTAGTTTACCTGGGCATGCTTCTCTCTATCCTAGCTAACTGGATTCTATTTTCCAGTTAGCTAGAATCTGCCTCTTTGAGAAAATACCAGAAGCTCTCTCCCCATTCCGATTGCTGACAGAACATTCAATGCTCTGGAAAATTTCTACAATAGTTATCTTTACTTTCCGTTCTTCTTTTCTTTAATTCTGTTTCAGTCTAATGGATAGTTTTGCAGATCAAACACCAATATATAGCCATGATGTCAACGAAAACTAAGGAGAAGAAAGAGAGGTGAACAGTATAAAGCTTTTATTGCAAACATATGTGGTTGTCCAGTAACAAAGAAAGGAAGCTCTACTTTGAATACGTGAGTGCTTTTATAGATTATTGATTGCTGATCCGTGAATCATCAAAGCTTTCGAAGGCATTCAAAGTTTTAGCTACCTCAAAGAAGACTTCATTCATTACTGAAGTGCATTCAAAGAAAAAGCCCATTTAAGAAGTTGATTACAAAATTGTAAAGTATTTATTTTTAAAAATCTGCTCATCTTAGGAGCTCTATGTTCTTAATATTTTTTTTGAACTTATTTTGGATATTATAAAGGAATGAATTTAACCCTTGGTTGTTTGGCCCCCTTGTGCTGTGAAAATAAGTTGCTAGCCAGAGAAGGCTAGGGTTATAATCATTGGTGATATGATTGGAGTAAAATTCTTGGAGAGTGGACGTAGGTACAAGGTTAGCACCAAACCATTATAAAAATTCTTGTGTTTATGATTGCCTGCAGAATCTTTGTGATATCTTAGTGTTTACTTCACTACATCACTGCTGATTAAATTTTGATTTGCTATAAGCACATATCTGCGAAATTAATTTTAAGAAACCCAATTCACCTTCCCTCTTGGGTTGCTACCTCTGAGCAACAAGTGGTATCAGAGCAGTGTGCTCCTGATTTCTTTTGCTTTAACAAGCTTGGAGCCAAATATTATTAGCAATCCAAATGGAATTTGTTTTGACTGAGGGACAATCAACTAATAGATCATCTTTGTTCAATGAAACAAACTATACTTATTGAAAAGCATGGATAAAAAATTTTATTTAAGCATTTGATTATGATCTATGGGAAATCATAATCAATGGCCCTCACACACCCACTATCAAGACTAATGATCTTGACATTCTAAAATCAAAACAGAATGGGATGAGCAAGATAAAAAGTTAGCTCAACTGAATGCTAAAGCTATGAATGTGCTTTGTTGTTCACTTGATGCAAATGAATTTAATCATATTTTCACTTGCAATTTTGCTAAGAAAACTAGGATAGACTTAAGATTACCCATGAGGGTATAAATTAAGTCAAGGAATCCAAGATAAACATGCTTGTTCACAAATATGAATTATTCAAGATGGATTATGCTGAAAACATTAATGATATGTTTACAAGGTTTACCAATATTATTAATGGGCTAAAAAATTTAGAAAAATCTTATACTAATGGTGTTCTTGTTAGAAATATTTTGAGATCATTGCCTAGGTCTTGGAAGGCCAAGGTTACTACAATTCAAAAAGCCAAGGACCTCAACACACTATCACTTGAAGAATTAGTTGGTTCTTTGATGACTCATGAGCTTCAGCAACGACAACACATTGATGAAGATGAATCAAAGAAGAAAAGGAATATGGCTTTAAAGAGTGCCACACAAGATGATGAAAATGAAAAAACAAGTAGTGACAGTGAGGAATATGATGAGATGGCACTTATCTCCTGAAAGTTTAAGAAATTTATGACAAGAAAGAAATTTGAAGGAAGAAGAAAATAGCTCATGAAAGGAGAACATAGTAAAGAAAAAGAGAAAGCTCAGCCTCTAATATGCTACGAGTGCAAAATCCAGGACATATAAGATCAGAATGTCCTTAATTAAAGAAAGGCTCTAAAAGAATGAAAAAGAAAGTGATGTTAGCTACATGGAGCGACAATGAAGTTACAAGTTCCAAAAATAAAGATAAAAATGAAGTCACCAATGTGTGCTTTATGGTAGATGATAATAAGGTAAGTTCTAGTTTTTAGATGACTTTAATTTTGATAAATTACATGGTGTATTCTATGAACTGCTTGATGATTTTGCTGACTTAAGCTCAAGAAATAAAGAATTGAAGAATGATATAAAAAATCTAAGTTCTAAAAAGAAAAAATTTAAAAGAAAATGAATCCTTAAGAAAAATCAAGATTTGAAAAATAAAATAGATAGATTAAAGCCTATTATAGATAAATTTACTTTGAGTTCAAATAAATTAGAAATGATTCTTAATAGTCAAAGAGCTATTTGCAATAAAGTCAGACTTGGATATGATCCTTTAAAAAGATAAAGGTTTTTGAAAAATATTTATGTGCATGCTGATGATTCTACAAAGATTACATACTTCAAATATAGTAAATTAGGACACAAAGCTTATACTTATCACACACACAATGTTAAAAAAATATGGGTTTCAAAAGAAATTATTTTAGCTAACCCCAAAGGATCCAAGAAAGTTTGGGTACCTAAAAGTAAGACTTAAATTTGTATATGCATGTGTGTCTTGCAATTCGAGCAACTAAAAGAAAATGGTACTTGAATAGCGGGTGCTCAAAAGACATGACAGGTGATGAATCTCAGTTCATCACTTTGGATGCAAAATATGGAGGTGTTATTACTTTTAGAGATAATGGCCAAGGTAAATATTAGCATTGGTAAATTATGTATCACATCTCATGCTTACATTGATAATGTTCTGCTTATAGATGACCTAAAACATAACTTGCTTAGCATTAGTCAATTATGTGATAAATATTTTAAAGTTGCATTTGAATCATCCTTATGCATTGTTGTGAATCCTACCGATGAGAGCATGAAATTTGTTGGCCATAGGCATGGTAATGTTTAGATTAATGATTTAAATGACTTGTATAACTAGAATGTTGAATGCCTAGTTGCTATGAATGCTAAAACTGATAATAGTTGGTTATGGCATTGTATATTAGCTCATGCAAGCATGGATTTATTATCAAAACTGATTAAAAAGGATTTAGTGAATGGTTTGCCAAAACTAGTTTTTGAAAAAGATAAAATCTGTGATGCTTGTCAATTTGAAAAACAAACTCGAGTATCTTTTTGTTGACCTCATATTGATTTGGATGATCACAAAATAATTAAGTATGATACTAATGATTTTTTGGTTAAGTTAAACAAATTTCAGATGAATCATCAAGAATATGATATTACTCCAAATTGGATTACTCTACAAATGAAAAGAAAGGTATTACAAAGGTAAAATGAAGGTAATGTGGTTGTATTTTTGCAAATCCAAATGTTTTTGAAAAGGACAACTGAATTTTTCAAATAGACTTTTGCTTCAAAGTATCACAAAATATTTGTTTTACAAATGACTAAAACTATCTTTGCATGAACTCTTGTATTGTTTCTTATAGCATGAAAAATATTTTCAAATGAGCCAATGGATTTGTATTCCAAATATTTTTCTTCAAGTCTAAATGTTTTATCATGGTTCTTCAATGATCATTCATTTCTCAAATGACTGAATCTATATTTGATGATTTATCATGTAAAATTTGTTTTCCAAAGCATTGCATGGCAATCCTGTAAATCCCACTAAATGCAGTCAATGGCAATCCTATAAATCTCATTGAAGGCTATCAGTGGTATTTCTATAAATCCCATTAAATATTGTTTGTATTCCAAAACCATGTGAAATTAAAAACAAGTTAATGATTTAGGCTTTCAGCCAGCTATTTTTTTCCCTGCAAGCTTTCATGGCTGTTTGGATTTTCAAAATAGTTAACTGGATTGTTGATCTAGCTAACTAGCTTTCCTTGCATTCTTCTTTGGTTAAACACTTTGTGGAGATAGCTAACTGGACTCCTAGTCCAGCTAGCTAACGGACTAAAATACTTTATCTTGTCATGAGTTTCTTGAGCTTAGTTAACTCAAGTTAAACTCCAGCTAACTATCTTTGGCCTGAACATCCATCTTGGCCGTGTGAATTTTAAAATAGTTAACTAGACCTTTGGTCCAGCTAACTGGCAGTTTGTTTCTCACCTCCTCTAGCCGTGTGGAATATGGAAATAGTTAATTGGACCTTGGGTCCAGCTAACTGACAGTTTATTCCTCATCTCCTCTAGCCATATGAAATATTGATACAGTTAACTAGACCTTGGGTCCAGCTAACTAAAGGTTTGTATCTCTCTCTCATGGGCATGTGGAATATTGGAATAACTAACTGGACCTTTGGTCCAACTAACTATCGCTTTGTAGAACTTCTCTCTTGGCCGTGTGGAATATTGGAATAGCTAACTGAAGTTTTTTTTCTAGCTAGCTAATAGAAAGCAGAACTCCTCTTTAGCAGTGCTCACTATGAAAATAGCTAACTGAACTCTTAGTTCAGCTAGCTAATGAATGCAGATGGTTACTTTGGCCGAACTTCTTCTTGAATTAGTTAACTAGAATCAAACTCTAGTCAACTAATGACCCATCTCCACTTCACCTGGACGTGCTCTCTTTCACTCTCTCTCTCTCTATCTAAATTTTATTTTTAGCTAACTGACTTCTGGTTCTTTGATAAAATGAGAGTTCTTCCTCCTTCAAATGGAAACCTGTACATTCAATGCTCAAGGAAAATATTTTCAACGGTTATCTTTTCTTCCTGTTTTACTTTTCATTAATTACGATTAAGTCTAACGGATATTTTTGCAAATCAAATGCTTTAAATAGCTATGTAGAAGAAGAAAAAAAGAGAGGTGAATAGTAGAGTAATTCGATGCATACATCCGAGACTGTTCAGTGAGAAAGAAAGGAAGCTCTGTTTTAAATACGTGAGTGCTCTTGAAGATCTTTGATTAATCATATTTATTGAATCATTAAAGCTTCCAAAAGGATTCAAAGCTTCAGCTACTTCCAAAGGAGACTCCATTTATTGCTGAAGATCATTTGAAGAAAGAAGCTCATTTGAGGAGTTGTCTTTACTCTTGTAAAGTATTCATTTCTGAATATCTGCTCATTATAAGAGCTTTATTTTCTTAATATTTTTTGAATAATTTTGAATCTTGTAAAGGGTTGGGTATAACCCTTGGTAATTTGTTGAAAGGCTTCCTTGTGCCCGTAAACAATAGGACTAACCAGGAAGGCTAGGGGTTGGCTTTCTTGTGTTGTGAAACAAGCGAACTAGCCTGGTAAGGCTAAGGGTTTAGCTATCTTGTGCCGTGTAATAAGAGGACTAGCTGAGAAAGGCTAGGGTTTGTAATCATTTGTTACAATTGGAGTGAAATTCGCAAAGGATTTTTGGGGAGTGGACATAGGTGCTGGGTTTGGCATCGAACCACTATAAACCTTCTTGTGTTTGTGATTGCTTGCATAATTTCTATAATATTATTGTGTTCACATCACTATACCACTGCAGTTAAATTTTGATTAGTAATAAGCACATATATGCGTAATTAATTTTTTTAAATACCCAATTCACACCTTTCTTGGGTTGCTATAACTGGGCAACACTTTTAAATCAAAAACCTTTGTTTCTACCACTAGACCTTTGGAGCTCTTGTTTATGGATTTATTCGGTCCTACAAGAAGTGCTAATCTTGAAGGGAAAAGATATGTTTTATTGTGATCAATGATTTTTTGCGATTTACATGTGTTCTATTTTTAGCTAGCAAAGACGAAGCATTTTCTGCATTTCAAAAAATGTTTAAAAAGATCACAAATGAAAAGAGTTCTTCTGTTTTATCGATTCAAAGTGATCATGGCAAAGAGTTTGAAAATCAATCTTTTAAACAATTTTGTAATGAAAATGACATTGTGCATAATTTTTCTGCACCTAAGACACCCCAACAAAACTGAGTAGTAAAAAGAAAGAACAAAACTTTAAAAGAAATGGCCCATACTATGTTGTGCGAGAGCAATCTCTCAAAGTATTTTTGGGCTGAAGCTATCAACACATCATGCTATGCTTTAAATCGTGCATTAATCATACCTGTTTTGAAAAAGACCCCATATGAACTTTGCAAAGGTAAAAAATCTAACATTGGTTATTTTGGCATAGCAGGTGCTCAAGACACATGACAGATAATGAATCTCAGTTCATCACTTTTGATGCAAAAGATAGAGGTGTTGTTACTTTTTGAGATAATGGCCAAGGTAAAATAATTGGCATTGGTAAAATAGGTATCATACCTCATGCTTACATCAATAATGTTCTGCTTGTATATGGCCTAAAATACAACTTGCTTAGCATTAGTCAATTATGTGACAAAGGTTTTAAAGTTACATTTGAATCATCCTTATGCATTGTTATGAATCTTGCCGATGAGTGCATGAAATTTATTGGCCATAGGCATGGTAATGTTTACATTATTGATTTAAATGACTTGTATGACTAGAATGTTGAATGCCTAGTTGCTATGAATACTAAAACTGATAATAATTAGTTGTGGCATTGTAAATTAGCTCATGCAAGCATGAATTTATTATCAAAACTGATTAAAAAGGATTTAGTGAATGGTTTGCCAAAACTAGTTTTTGAAAAAGATAAAATCTGTAATGCTTGTCAATTTGAAAAACAAACTCGAGTATCTTTTAAATCAAAAAACTTGGTTTCTACTACTAGACCTTTGGAGATCTTGCATATGGACTTATTCGGTCCTACAAGAACTATTAATCTTGGAGGAAAAAGATATGGTTTTGTTGTGATTGATGATTTTTTGCGATTTACATGGGTTCTATTTTTGTCTAGCAAAGACGAAGCTTTTTCTACATTTCAAAAACTATTTAAAAAGATCACAAATGAAAAGAGTTCTTTTGTTTTATCGATTCAAAGTGATCATGGCAAAGAGTTTGAAAATCAGTCTTTAAAAAAATTTTATAATGAAAATGGCTCTGAGCATAATTTTTCTGCACCTAGGACACTCCAACAAAATGTAGTAAAAAGAAAGAATAAAACTTTAAAAGAAATGGCCCATACCATGTTGTGTGAGAGCAATCTCCCAAAGTATTTTTGGGCTGAAGCTATCAACACAACATGCTATGTTTTAAATCATGCATTAATAATACCTATTTTGAAAAAGACCCGTATGAACTTTGCAAAGGTAAAAAACCTAACATTGATTATTTTCACGTTTTTGGCTTCCAATGTTTTGTTTTGAATAATGAAAAATCAAACCTTGATAAAATTGATGTTAAATTTGATGCTAAATCAAACCTTCTGATGATGAGTAGACTGTATGTTCCTCTTGTATTCTTGAAACTTATGTATTGTATGGTGTTATTGTTTATGTATTTTGGTACTTGATGTGTGGATCAAGCCCCTGACTTATCGGTTTGTATCAATGTTTAATTATTGTACTTATATTTTTCAATGCATTGTGTGCTTTTCATGCTTACTTTATGAATGCTTACTTGATGAATGCTATGTGAAATGCTAAATTTGCACAGTCTTTAACCTCCTCTTTGATTAATGATAAAAGGGGGAGAAGAATAATGCGTACATTGAAAAATGAAGAAGAATACCTCCATACATTCAAATATATAGGGGGAGAAGAATCTATGCAAAAAATTTAAATATATAGGGAAAGAAGAATCTATGCAAAAATTTACTTTAAAATGCAACTTGTTGTGTATATACTTAATGGTTTTGTCATCATAAAAAAAGGGAAAGATTGTTGATCCCATGTTGATTTTGTTGATTATAAAATAATTAAGTAGGGTACTAATATGTTTATTATGAAGACAAAGATTATTACAGGTAAATACAGTATGTCAAGAAGATGTTTTAATGAGTTACAAAAATCATCTCAAATGCTTACAAGTCCCTTGACCAACTGATGTTGTCGTTTAGCCAATTATAACTGCTTCTACAATGCTATGGCCGAACGGTTCCTCATTCAAGTTAGCTAGGCTGGCTTCTTTAGCTAACTGGTTTGCCTAGTAAGCTACTTGGCCGAACCATGTTGAGAAATAGTTAACTAAACTTATCTTTCAACTAGCTATTTTCCTTGGTAAGCTGCTTGGCCAAACCATGTTGAGAAATAGTTAATTGGACTTATCTTTCAGCTAGCTATTTTTTCTAGTAAGCTGCCTGGCCGAACCATGTTGAGAAATAGTTAACTGGACTTGTCTTCAGCTAGCTATTTTTCTTGGTAAGCTGCCTAGCCGAACCATGTTGAGAAATAGTTAACTAGGTCTATTTTCTAGTTAGCGCACTGGGCTGCCATTTTTAGCTAACTGGATTGATTCTCAGCTAGCTACTTTTTTCTGCACAACTCCTGGCCGAACCTTTTTGTAAACTAGCTAACTGAGCTTGATTCTCAGCTAGCTATTTTTCTTTGGGAGTTAACTAAACTTGATTCTCAGCTAGCTATTTTTCTCTAGGAGTTTACTGAGTTTAATTCTCAGCTAGCTATTATTCTCTGGGAGTTAACTGAACTTGATTCTCAGCTGGCTACTTTTCTCTGGGAGTTAACTAGCTTGATTTTCATCTAGCTAAGCTCCACCTGCCGAATGCTGTCTTGATCTAGCTAACTGGATTACACATCCAGCTAGCTAAGCTCCATGGGATTTCTCATTGGCTGAATGTCTCTTGATTTAGCTAACTGGAACTGACATCCAGTTAACTAATGTTTGCTGCTCTCCACTCTCTGGCTGAACTCCTCTTAAATCTAGCTAACTGGATTCCACATCCAGCTAGCTAAGGTCCACTTGTCTTTTCTCCCTAGCTGAACTCCCTCTTGATCTAGTTAACTGGAATTAAGTTTTAGTCAACTGGGGAGTTATCTTTGGTTTACCTGGGCATGCTTCTCTCTATCCTAGCTAACTGGATTCTATTTTCTAGTTAGCTGGAGTTTGCCTCTTTGAGAAAATGTTAGAAGCTCTCTCCCCATTCCGGCTACTGACAGAATATTCAATGCTCTAAAAAATTTCTACAACTGTTATCATAACTTTCTGTTCTTCTTTTCTTTAATTTCATCCCAGTCTAATGAATAGTTTTGTAGATCAAACACATATATATAGCCATGATGTCAACGGGAACTGAGGAGAAGAAAGAGAGGTGAACAGTAGAAAGCTTTTATTGCAAACATCCTTGGTTGTTTAGTAACAAAGGAAGAAAGCTCTGCTTTGAATACGTGAGTGTTTTTATAGATTATTGATTGCTGATCTGTGAATCATCAAAGCTTCTAAAGGCATTCAAAGTTTCAACTACCTCAAAGAAAACTTCATTCATTGCTGAAGTGCATTCGAAGAAAAAGCCCATTTGAGGAGTTGACTACGAAATTGTAAAGTATTTATTTCTGAACATCTGCTCATCTTAGGAGCTTTGTGTTCTTAATATTTTTTCTGAACTTGTTTTGGATATTGTAAAGGGTTGGGTTTAACCCTTGGTTGTTTAGTCCTCTTGTGCCGTGAAAATAAGTTGGTAATCGGGAAATGCTAGGGTTATAATCGTTGGTGATACAATTGAAGTAAAATTTCTAAGGATTTTTGGGGAGTGAACGTAGGTGCAGGGTTGGCACCGAACCACTATAAAAGTCCTTATGTTTGTGACTGCCTGCATATTCTCTGTGATATCTTAGTGCTCACTTCACTACACCACTGCTGATTAAATTTTGATTTACTGTAAGCACATATCTGCAAAATTAATTTTAAGAAACCCAATTCACCCCCCATCTTGGGTTGCTACCTCTGAGCAATAATTTGTTTATAGAAAGGTTGACTACTTAAATTTTGATTACTGGCTCTATGGATCCACACTTTGGTGGATGTCTAGATGACAAGAAGTCCATTGTTGGTCATGTATTTATGATAACTAGGGGGAGTAGTGTCATGGAAGAGCTCCAAACAATCTTTAGGAACTTTTTATATCATGTAACCAAAACTCAAAACTTGCTTTAAGTTAGGGCTCAAGCAATATTGCTAAAGATTTCATCTTGGGGCTCAAGGTTATTAATTCCATCTCTAGACCTTTAATTTATTGTGATAATATGGCTTATGTATTCTTTATAAAGAACATTAAAAACTCAGATGATGTTAAGTACACATTTAAAGTTCTTCAAGATTGAAAGAAGCTAGCAATGGTCATATAATTTATGGACACATTGCCATAAAAGACAAGATTATTGATCAATTAACCAAAGGGCTTAAGTTGTTAACTTTAATAAGCATGCTGACAGCATGAGTGTTTTATGGTCTTAGGACATGCTCGGTTAGTGAGAGTTTTATATAAACTTGGATCTATAGATATCATTCTAATTAGGTTGTTATCTATAATACTTTAACGCTAATAAAATTTATTTTTTATTGATTTGATTTATTTCAGTTATATGTGTGTGCATATGAGCATTGCTTTTTATATTTATGTTTTATTTTAAAAGAGCTCATATATTTTATTTAATATCAAAATGTAAAGATTTTAATACTTTGGTTTAGAAGTGTTTAAGGCTTTGGTTTAAAAGCATAAAGAAATTCATATGGTTTGAAGTTTCGATTTAGAGGCATAAAAGTTTTTATTGCTAAAGTATACATGGGATTCAATCTTAAGGATCTTTCTAAGACCGTAGAGTGGATTGGATGTGAAATTAGTATGTAATACACACTTGTGCTGTGTTCCATAATATGCTTTACCACATATAAGGATCCATATTGGTGGAATATTAATTTTTGTGATCATGGAAGGAATTGCGTTGGTAAATAGCAAATGCTTGTTATGATTCTATATTAATATTATCCATTGGACTGCAGCATGTATTTATATGTATTAATTTGAATCATGTTTTATATGGCAACTAAAGTTGTTCAGCCTGAGAGTCATTTTTTAAAAATTTAAAATATATTTTTTTAAAGAAACTTAGCAATCAATGTTGCTCAAGTCGGAGAATGTAAAATTTTTAACTTAATGTGGGCTATCATTAATTGCATAGTTTTATGTTTTACATAAATGGGTTAAATGTAATTTAGATTAAATGATTCGAAAAAGCCCAAATAAAGTACACGATCAATAAAGTATTGTGTTAGGTTCACTTAAGTTTGATTTTGAATATATGGTTATGTGGCATGGAGGTGTAAGGTTTGGTTATTTAAACTTTGGAAAGTCTTGCTACACTGCCCTATGGTGTAGCAAGCGTGCATCAGCTGTGTGGGTTGGCTATCTGCGCATGACAGTGCGCATGCGATGGCTCAATGGGCCTTGTCACCCATCGCTCGCACACTGCCAATCCACGTATCCGGTGCATGCTTGCTGCACCACAAGGCGGTGTAGCAAGTCTTTTCCTTTAAACTTCTTAATGGGAGAGCCTAATAACTATTTTGTTTTATGGCGCAATCCCCACTTCTATCCTAATTCAACTCTAACTTTGATTGTCACTTATATAAAAAGAGTTAGAGGGTTATATAGGAGGACATTATAATGCTCTTGAGGTTATGGTTTTAGCTTCTGAATAAATCTAAGATGTCATAAATAGGTATGGCAATGAATTTTACTTATTATTTGGTATTCTAAATTTCATATATATGATCTCAAATTCCAATAGGAACATCGGTTTTGAAAGGTTAGGTTTAGGGCATGCTTCCTTGTAGTACCACCAATACGTGAATATTATTGATTTGATATTACCTTCTTCCATTAATGATGGATTAAGATGGCATCAGTTCTTTTCCAATTTATTTACAGTCAATGATGTAAGTAAAGGTTTCATACCTATCATTTATATAAATTAGAAAAGCTAATGCCTAGAAAGAGGTACATCAAAGAAAATCATAAGATGGACCATTAAAGATCAAACAAAAAGTAATGGTTACATCAAAAATTGTATCTGAACAAGCTTAAAGAGCGATTTCATGAGATTCACACTAAGCTAAGATAGTAAGTAGGAACATTCTCTATAAGACTACTAGACTACTATGCACCTCTTCAAAGAAGGATAAAAGATGGCGCTTAATTCATAAGCTCCATAAATTTGAATTTTGATGTTTATCTCTAGACATGCTAGAAAAGGCTATCTAACACCATCATTCTAAAAGGAAGGCTCACTATTATTAGTTTAATTAAAATTTTCAAGATAATTTACTTTTAGATGTATGCTATTAAGTATTTTTCTAATGCATTTTGAACCACTTAAAATGAAGGTTAAATAGGAAAGTTATTACCTAATTATGGAAGATATGTCAATGTAGACGAAATTCATGAAAATTAAGAAAATACCATTTTGCAGCTTATGAGAAGATGGTTTTTCTTTAATTTTGCTGAAATTTTTATATTTATTTTGTCTAGAAATTTTGTTACATGAGTTAGAAGTCAATTAAAATTTAGGAATTTTAAAAATTTATTTGATATTTATCTCTTTCTTTAGAAAGTTTATATCTTATGGGAGTTAGAAAGTCTATTGTCTTTACAAGATCTTATCTATAAATAGGCTCTTATGTATCTTATTGAAATCAATCAATTCAGTAATATAATTTTAAGTTTTTTTTTCTTGGCTTGAAGTAATTCCAAACTTATTGTGGTATAAGATCATGAACTAGTGAGAGGTAATCAAATAGAGATTGTAATGCTCGAGCATTCCTTAACAGGTTAATTAGAGGTACTTAATTGGTGATACTTAAGGAGTTGGTACCAGGCTAATAATTATCTTCTTTGGTTGTTTTGTTTACATTAGATTTGATATTAGAGTACATGATCCTGCCTCTACCAATCAACCTTGTCACAAGTTTATCAATTTCGAGGGTAAAATGTAAGAATATTACTCATTCCTTTGGGCATGAAGATTTTAGAGAAAGTGAGACTATTTTTATAGTTGACTTGGAGAGTCAATGTAATGCTTGTTTAACTCCGTGTTCAACGAGGCATTATCGGTGGTGTTAGGACATGTGAGATGGAGGAGGAGGCAATGTAAGCTGCCTGCTGCCTTCTCCACTCGCCATTCTACCCTTTCCCAGAGGTACTGAGCGGTTGAGTGATTAAATTTCTCCACACCCTCTCTTCTCCCTGCATTCATCAAGTACCCTGGCATTTTCTTTTCCGTTCTTAGCAAGCTATCAGCATAGCTGGACCTTCATCGGTGCTATAACTGCCCATGGGAAACCTCAAGTAGGTAGCCTTTTCTTTCCCGTCTCAGATATAACCTCTCAAGATAGAGCTTGAGTTTTGAAGCCAAATTTCATGGTTTTTTTTTCTTTGTTTTGGCAGCAGCAAAGGATGATTTTTCGGCGGTGATTTCTCCCTTGCTAGCAACTTCTTTTGGCAAGTACCCCCGCCATGCTCTTCCTTTTTACTTGATCGATCCTGGGGTAATGGGGTTCTGCTATTGTTGGCGATGATCGCCATGTTGAGTCAGCAGATCAGCTCTGATATCAATTGTTAAGTTGAAGGATCAGCTATAATACTAATTATTGTGACAAAAAATCCATTGATGCTGAGATCAGCTGTTACAGAAAATCCCCGGATCTAGATCAAAAATCAACATCCAAGAGAGAAAAAAGGCAACCACATGGTCCCATGCTTGGAAAGAGAAAGTAGCATCTAAAATTGGGATGCCTAGAGAGAGAAATAGGGGCCCATCCTAGAGAGAGAAAGGGATGCTCAAGAGAGAGTAAGAGGTGTTCCAAAGTCTCATGCCTCGTAACTTCATAGAGATAGAAAGGGGCATGCGGATGAGAGAGAGGTACACCCAATTAGAGAAAGAAATATGGAGGAAAGAGAAAGTAGCACTAGAGAGAGAAAATAATGCCCCACCATCTAGAGAAAGAAAATAGCTCTAGGAAAGGGAAAAAATTAGGGTGCAAACAAGAGAGAGAGAGGGAGCTACCAACATGTCCTAGAGAAAGAAAATGCCCAAAAGAGAGTCGTATGTGGGGGGAGAGAGAGAGGTGGCGCTAGGGTTTCTCATGCCTCTTTAGAGAGAGAAAGTGGGCGGCAACTTGGTGATGAAGGAGAGAAAAACTTTTTTTCTTAAGAGAAAAGAATTTATTGCTTTTCTTACACAAACCCTAGGGTCTAAGGTTTAAATACATGGTCAAACTAGCTTGACCTTGACTCAAAAAAACTTTCATGACTAATCCAATGAGATTAAGTTCACCCTAAGCCCATGTACAGCCATGACTTGTCTCAATCTCAAAACTCACACCCAACCCAATACAAGTTAGCCCCCTTAAAGCCTCCCAATATGGGCCTTGAAATAACCAAGAACTCAAAACAATTCTCGAACCCTCCATGATGCCTCATGAAGTGTGGACCTTCACCTTCCCATTTTCATCTAGGCCTTGGGAGCACCATGCCAAGTCTAACAATTTTTACCTTGGTGCTTCAAGGCCTCAGCACCTCCATCGTATTTATCAGT
Source organism: Calamus simplicifolius (assembly GCA_900491605.1). Classification (NCBI taxonomy): domain Eukaryota; kingdom Viridiplantae; phylum Streptophyta; class Magnoliopsida; order Arecales; family Arecaceae; genus Calamus; species Calamus simplicifolius. Next base: position 2,313,829 of record UESW01003949.1, read on the forward strand.
TGCATTAGCAAAACACACTTCTGAAAGCTATCCCATAGAAGAACCTTAGTCAGTGCATCTGCTAGGTTTGCCTTGGTGTGAATGTTCACTAGATTCACCTCGCCTTTTTCCACCGGCTCTCTGATCCAATAATACCTCATATCGATGTGCTTCATTCTAGCATGGTAGATGGAGTTCCCTCCGCTGTGTCCATCAGCTGCATTAGCGAAACACACTTCTAAAAGCTATCCCATGGAAGAACCTTGGTCAGTGCATCTGCTGGGTTTGCCTTGGTGTGAACGTTCACAAGCTTCATCTCGCCTTTTTCCACCAGCTCTCTGATCCAATAATACCTCATATCAATGTGCTTCATTCTGGCATGGTAGACGGAGTTCTGCGCAAGCAACAATGCACTCTGGTTGTCACAATGCACCCTGAAGACCTTTTGAGTAAGGCCCATCTCCAACTTCAAGCCCTTCAGCATAGGGCTTCCTTCGTTGCTTCTATGATGCCAATGTATTCAGCCTCAGTGGTAGACAAGGCTGTGATGGGCTGCAAGCACGATTTCCATGAGACTAAACCTCCAAACAGGCTGAACACAAGACCTGTTGTAAATCTCCTAGTGTCCACAACTTCCCCAAAGTTTGCATCTATATACCCATGTATCTGCCCACGAGCCTTTGGATAAGTTGGAGAATCCCTCAGCACCTTCCCATTGTCCATAGCATATGCCAACTCCAACAGTTCCCACCCAATTCTTGAAGATCCTTATTAGTGCTCGCTAGTGCTCCCTGCCAGGCTTTGCTATGAACTTGCTCACCTGACTCACTACATGGGCTATATATGGCCTACATAACATATCATACATGAAGCTTTCCACACCAGAGGCATATGATACCTTCTCCATCTCTTGAGCCTCCACCTCAATCTGTGGCGACATGGTCTTTAACAAAGAGAAGTGCCCAGCCAAAGGTAGTGCTACCGGTTTGGTCTTCTTCATCACAAATCTCTCCAAGACCTTTTTGATGTAGCCACCTTGAGATAAATGCAACACACACTTGGATCGGTCTCTGATGATCTCCATCCCTAGGATTTTTCTAGCAAGCCCCAAATCCTTCGTCTTAAACTCATGAGACAAGACTGCCTTCAGCTCCTACACAACTCTCTTACTCTTGCATACTATCAGCATATCATCTATATACAAGAGTAAGTTTAACCTAGATCCATCTTTCAGAGATTTAACATAAATAGAGGAATCAAATTCACATCTGGAAAGTTTGATGCTCTTCACATATGTATCAAACCTCTTATACCATTGCCTCAGCAACTGCTTCAGCCCATATAATGATTTCTTCAGTAGATAGACCTTTCTATTTGATTCTAGTTCTCTGAACCCTGGTGGTTGCTCCATGTAGATCCTCTTCTCCAAATGATCATAAAGGAATGTCGTCTTCACATCCATCTGCTCTAGCTCCAAGTCCGAAGCTGCTACAATGCTGAGCAATATCCTGATGGAAGTGTGCTTGATGATTGAAGAAAACACTTTGCTATAATCAATGTCTTCCTTCTGAGAGTACCCCTTGGCCATTAGTCTTGCCTTATATCTGATACCCTCTTGCTTCGAAGACCCTTCCTTGCACTAAAAAATCCATTTACAGTCAATGGGTTTCTTCTCCTATTGCAATTGGACCAATTGCCATGTTTTATTTTTGTGGAGGGACTGCATCTCTTCTGCTATGGCTTGGATCCACCTATCTCTATCTTGGCTCTCTACAGCCTTTTCATTAGTGTAGGGATCTCCACCTGTTGTTACCAAGGCATATGATATCGAATCTTCAAAGTCGTATTGCTCTGGTGGCTAGAAATTTATTTTGGGCCTATGCAACGTGATCTGAACATCTATTCTCTATCCAGCTGGCTCCTACTAAATTCCTTAGCTTTGCCTCTCATGTTAGTCCTCTTCACTTGAATCTTAAATCCCACTGATCCATTTGCAAATGACACTATTGCCTAGGAGGTCATCTACCCAGTGTTGTCTTGCTATGCCTCCTGCTGCTCTTGGTATGCTTCCATGCTATGTCGCCTTTGAAGGACTGAGTTCTTATCAAAGGTCACCTTACTGATGACAACCTTCTTCTCTAAGGGGTTGCACAGTCGATACCCCTTGATACTATGTGAATAGCCCAGGAACACCATCCTCTTTGACCTGGCATCCAATTTGCTCCACTCTTCAGCATCAACGTGCACATATGCCGTGCACCCAAATACCCTCAAATGGTTTAAGCTAGCCTTCTTTCCAGACTACATCTCCTCTGTAATGCCTCCATCCAAACTGGTGGGTGGCAGCCGATTAACCAAATAACTAGCTTCATCTACTGCATCAACCTAGAATATCTTTGGAAGCCTTACTTGTAGCCTTATGTACCTTGCCTTTTTCAATAATATTCTGTTCATCCTCTCGGCCACCCCATTCTGTTGAGGAGTTTTCTTCATTGAGAAGTGCCTTTTGATGCTCCACTCCTCACAAAAATTATAGAATTCCTTGCTAGTGTACTCCCCGCCATTGTCTAACCTTAGACACTTTATACTGCAATCATATTCCTTCTCCACCTCAGCCTTCCAAACTTTGAATTTGGTGAAGACTTCTTATTTATTTCTCATGAAGTAGATCCAAACCTTCCTTGAAAAACTATCAATTAGGGTCAAGAAGTATCTTGCCCCATTTTTTATTGAAACTGGGGCTGGTTCCAATACATCAATGTGTACCAATTTCGAGGGTGCTGCATTTCTAGCTATGATGATTGTGAACCGAACTCTCTTCTACTTCTTCATCTGATATAGCTCACAAATCTTTATATCTCCACCACTCAGATCTGGAATCAGCGCCCTCTTGCTCAGTTCCTTCAACTCTCTGTCTTCCATGTGGCCTAGGCGGTAATGCCACATCTTGTATACATCCTAAGGATCCTGTGCCATAGCTGCTATCTTAGATCTTTTGGTCACCACAAATCCCTCCATCCTGTAGAGATTGTTCTCCAGCCTTATTCCTCTTATCATTACCATTTCACCATTGGAGATATTTAGAACTCCACTCACAGTATGACTGTTGAAGCTATAACCACTCTGCTTCAGATACCCTAGTGACACTAGATTCTTCTTGAGCTCTGGGACATGCTTTGCATTGAAGAGAGTATGTACTATCCCATCAACTATCCTTGCCCTCACTATACCAATACCAGCCACCTTGCAAGGATGATCATCTTTAAGTGTCACACTCTCCTCATCGATTTCGATGTATGTGCTGAACCAAGACCGATTTGGTGTGCAGTGATGTGAACATATTGAGACAAGGGTCCATATCTCTGTGCTATGCCTGTGATCATCTGATACTATCAAGAGGTCATCCTTTACCTCCTTATCGGTAACTACACTTAGTAATTCAGATTATCCCTTTTCTCCCTTCTGACTCTTTCACTTAGCACAATTCCTCTTAAAATGTCTAATCTCATCACATTTGAAACACTTGGCCTCTCTCTGACCCTTCCTAGACTTTGAGCATCCCCTTTGCTTACTCCTACCCCTACCTCTTCTAGACCTTTCCCCTATAGACAAACCCTCCTATGGAACTCCTTCCTTGGCTATTCTCTCCCTCTGCTCATTCATGCGTAGCACTAAAACTATGCCCTCATAATATAAAGTCTCCTTCCCATAGAGCAGCGTCTTGACCAATGGATCATAAGAAGAGGGCAGCAAACACAACAACAGCAAAGGCTTATCTTTCTCCTCCATTTTTACCCCAACATTCAATAGTTCATTGCTGATCTAGTCGAATACCTGAATGTGGGCCACCATGTCTCCACCTTTTGCCATCCGAAGACTATAGAGGTACTTCTTCAACATCAGCTTGCTGTATATGTTTTTTCCCATGTAAAGAGTGTGCAACTTCAACCAAAGTCCTTTGGGTGTCTTTTCCTCCGGTATCAAATAAAGGGTCGAATCAGCCAAGCACCCTCCAATTGTCAAACACACTCGTTTATCCAAAGACATCCATTGTCATCTGGGCGTTCTTCCAGTGCCTCCAACTCATGTTGCACCAGAAGATCCTCCATATGAACTTTCCACATAGAAAAGCTTCCCTTTCCATTAAATTTCTCATAATATACCTTGTTGCTGCTACCCATGGCTAAATCTAACACAAAAACTATAGCAAAAATTTTAAAAAGATTGAGAAATATCTTGATGAAGCCTTGCTAAATTTTTTTTTTCAGCCCTTTTAGAGATCTTCAATCCCTGATCTGCTATCATTTCTTCTCATGAACTCGAGCTCTGGTACCCATTGTTGAGTTAGCGGATCAGCTCTGATATCAATTATTGTGATAAAAAGTTCGTTGATGCTGAGACCAATTGTTACGAAAAATTCTTAGATATGGAACAAAAATCAGTACCCAAGAGAGAGAAAAGGCAGCCATCTGGTTTCACGCTTGGAGAGAGAAAGTGGCATCCAAAAGTAGGACACCTAGAGAGAGAAATAAGGGCGCATGCCTAAAGAAAGAAAGGAATGTTCAAGAGAGAAGGAGGCATCCCAAATATCTCATGCCTCCTAACTTTCTAGAGAGAGAAAGGAGCATGCAAATGAAAGAGAGGATGCCCAACTAGAGAGAGCAATATGGAGGAAAGAGAGTGGTGCTAGAGAGAAAATGATGCTCCATCACCTAGAGAGAGAAAATAGCTCTAGAAAGGGAAAAAATTGATGTGCAAGCAAGAGAGAGGGAGCCACAAACATGCCCTAGAGAGATAAAATAGTTCTAGAGAGATAAAATACCCTAAGAGAGAGCCATGCATGAGGTAAGAGAGAGAGAGAGAGCGATGCGAAGGTTTCTCATGCCTCTTTAGAGAGAAAGTGGATAATGGTTTGGTGAGAGAGGAGAGAGAAACTCTTTCTTTTGGAAGAAAAGAATCATTGCATTTCTTACACAAACCCTAAGGTTTAGGGTTTAAATACATGTCAAGCTAGCTTGACCCTGACTCAGAAAAACTCCCATGGCTAACCTGATGAGATTAAGTTCACCCCAAGTCCATGTACAACAATGACTTTACTCAATCTCAAAATCCTTGGATTCACATCCAGCGCAATACAAGTTAACCCCCTCAAAGCCCATAGCCCAACATGGGCCTTGAAATAATCTAGAGCCCAAAATAACTCCAGAACCATCTATGACGCCTCATGAAGTTTGAACCTTGGTCTTAATATATTCTCCTAGGTTTTGGAAGCACCACACCAGGTCCAACACGCCAAAAAATGGGAAAAAAAACTTATTTGCATTTTCATTATTAATTTATAATTATTTTCATTATTATCAACATGTACTATTTTTTTACTATTATTATATTATGATTGTTTTTTATTATAATTATTTTTGAAATAATAAATTATTCAAAAATTAGCTAAAATTTTAAAATTAACAACATCAAATGTTCAAATGCATATATTAAAGCATCAAATTTTTTTTGCAAAATAATAGCAGATAATAAATAATATTTAAACATATATTAGCATTTTATTCAAAAATTGCATAATTTAAGAATTACTAAGGGATAAAGGGTAGCCAAAGGATAGCCAAAGGATATCCTTAGGGATAGCCAGGGGATAAACTCTATCCTGTACACTTATCCATGGATAATATTTTTTCTATCAAATACTACCTTAATGCATGGTCCAAACTATAAGGCTGTGTTTGAAATAAGGGATAAAGGGATATCCCTTCTTATTCCCAAAAGCTATAACTACAAAGATTAAGTCTGAAAAAGTTTAACCAGAGGAGATAACTCATGTTTAATCATGGGCCCTGAACTTATTCCTTAAGGAATCCAGCAATAGCTAGAGCTATTTCTTGATGACAAAATTATTATTTAAAAAAGATGATTATTCTCTTAGCTATCCTCTGTATGAACTCTATCCTTTACACTTATTCAGAATAGCATTTTAAGAATCAAACACTACTTAAAAACTAATGAATAATAAAAAGAAGGAACAGTAGTAGTTTTTGACTGAAGAGCAACAACGTAACCAAACCATTGGCTGGCACCTTAAGTTAACAATCTTTGGTCGAGAGAATGCAGATATTATGGAAGCCATTTTTCTACTTTGCATAACAAACCTGAGATTCATTTCTAATGAACTCAAAATATTTGCATGGATATCACGTTTGAGAAAGGTTTCTTCTCATAATTTAGGCTCATGTTCCAGCCGCCTTGGGCGTCGGACGTGGCTTAGCTTACATTATGCGTGAGGAACACATGAAACTGAGATTAAAAAAAAAAAAAAAAACATAAAGCGATCGTCTGGTGGGCCCAACGATCGTGCCGGCTTGCGAGATGCCACGTCACCAAAGCGGCCGCATGGCCTTCAGCCGAGGTCCACTGCCACCGTCGCCTACCAACCACGTGCCTCTTGAAGTGGTCGATGGCGTGAGCCTTGCCGCCCACTTACCAGCATGCTAAGGGACAGATGGAGGGGAAGCGTTCGCCTCACGGCGCTCTCGTTCCCTCTTTCATTCCTTTTCCCAAGGAAAAGAAAAAGGCAATAGAATAGTTAATGCTATGGATGATGATATCCCTTTGTAGTATCTGTCTCATTTTCCTATGTTTCAAGGATATCAAACATTACTATCATACAAGAAAGTTATCAAATAATGATCTATATGCACAGGAAATTAGTGCCACGTTTTACTGTTCGATTAACCCTAGAAAAGGGAGATGGATTTATGCTCAAACGTTGCAGTGGATGCCAAAACAAAGTCATTGAAATCGGTTTGACTTGGGATGGAAGCAATGTTGAACTTGGCGCTGGTGACGTAGCTCCAAACATTTCATGTAGATGGCAGACAATTGCATGAGTTTGTGCCGTTCTTTGAGGAGAGATGATAAGGCCTATCAATCAATATATTAATGATTTCTCTTGCGAAGGTATTTGCATACGTGGAAAGGACCCGTGTCACCTCAGAATTAGTTGTTATTCTCTCTCCACACAAAAAAAAATACTGAGATGTTGAGATTACGTACATATAGAAATCAACAATTTCAACATCACACTAATGCACCATAATAAATCCAATATTGCATGAATATATTTATTGATCGATGCAAAGAACTCGGACCCGCACCATTCCTCTTGATGTTGGACATGTATGATAATGATGGAATGCAACGTTGGATATGCCTTAAGAAGTGGGTCCACTGCATCTTTATCCAAATCCACCATAAACTGACATTCCACGAAAGTGGAATATCAAACTCAGGCCTTGCAAGGATCTTCAAGAAAAATTTATATGATCCACTAAGATCACGTACAGCCCACCATTTGCCATACCCTGATGAAGGTCAACTTCTACTGGACAGGCAATCAACCAAGCTATATCAACCTCACTGCCTAGCGTCGATCCCCTGCAGAATTTGTTGAAAAATATTTTTGATGTTGAAAAAAAAAATTTTCTTTCTAAAATTGCTAGAAAATTAATTTAAAAATATAATTATAAAATATAAATAAAATATAAAAGAATCTATGAATTTAAGCTAGCATCGAGATGTTAGACACCACCCTAAGGATCAAATTTTCGCTCCTTTGTGCTAAGGATCAAATTTTTGTTCCTTCGTGCAGATTATTAACGGCGTCTAAGGATCAGATTTTCACCCCTTCGTGTAGATTGTTGGTGGCATGGAGGTGCAAACCCAATGATTACATTCAGATGCAAAGAAAAGATTAATGAAAATTAGAAACAAAATAAGACCACGAAATCATTCTTTTTCATTTTGAATCTTTTAGTCCATATTTATATAGGCTTAGCCAATAAAAGCTCCAACAGCTCGGTCCAAAATGGCCTTAAAGGCCTGATAGCCGTTAGCCCTAAGTTACGTCAGAAACGGCTCACAAAATGAATTGTTTGGGCCGTTTCGTTGCCTCTTCAGTTGCGTCGTCGAGAGCGTTTCGAAACACTCGCGAGCGTTTCCTTTTTTATATATAGACTTTTTCCAACAATCCCAATAAAAGTTTTAAATAAAAAAAATAAAATAAAAATCTTAGGGCATCTTATATTGCGCTATAGGTGAAGTATCATATGGACTTGAACCTCACTTAGTATTGATTTTATACAAAGAAACCATAGTGGATTAAAACCTGAACTAGTAGGTCCTTTGACTCAGACTTCTACTAATCACACACATAGTATGGATCAATTGGGTTTAAGCGGTCAGCGCATATTAAAGACCTTGCGCTTAATACCTTGATTTTTCATGAGAATTCTTTAAAGTTAGCCCAAATCTTTAGTCACGGCCTAATATGACGATTCTATATAAGTGAATCCTCCAAGGGTATTTGTGACAATACCCTGCAGATAACCTACCTCGGATCCATTGAGAGTATGACTCAACCTTACACAAATTTATTTTGTTACTTTATAAGAGCACTCATCATAGGGATGGGATGAAAAAATTTTCCAAATTTTGTTCTCTAACACGATCACTCAATCAGCTTCATTTCTACCACATTGAACCTCATTCATGAGATCTCCAATCACAGAGGTTGGGTATCCACCGCTGGTGACCAAATAATGGGCTTAAGCCACATCTCCTTTGATGAATCTAGGACTTCACTCCTAAATAACTCCTTGGTTAATTAACCTGTCAAATTCTTCTCGGCAAATTCTAAAGAGATTTTTTTTTTTTATTTGTCTTATAGACTTATGACGAAGCCGTATATAACTTGGCAATGCTTGATATTTAAGATAAAGCCATACAGAAAAATATAATTAAAAAATATTACAACTTCCAAACTAAAACAAGATAAAACATGTATAATCTCTCAATGGCCACTATAATAAAAAATACTTATCTTGAATAAGAAGACTTTTGAATTATGTAAGAATGTAAATATATGCTCGCTTCTGAAATGGATCATCATAGCCATAACTTTTGCTTGCAAATGTCCGAAGATAAAATAAGCTTCTTACTTTGAGTGATTTTAGTCACACTTCTATACCATATCTCTGTCACAACCATATTGTTTTAACTAAAAAAATATAGATATAAGGTTAAAACATTCAATGAATTATAATTTATCAGAACAAAAGGACACTGCAAAGCAATAAAACTTTTGTGGTGTTCTCAATGGTTTCATGAATATGAAATATCACGTGCTAATATGAGAGAGTAATTTTTATAAGAAACACCTATATTACATTATTGTTTCATTAGGTTGAGCAAATGCAAACTTGTGAGTTACCAAACAGATATCCACACTTCACCAAAAAGTGATTCAAATTGGAAATGGCATCAAGGCAAAGCAAAGTGAAATTGCTATAGGCAATATGAGATAATATAGGGAACGGATTCTATCCCATCTATTGTAGTATGAAAAGAATTGTGACTCATTATATATACATGTTACATACACTGATACATAGAAATACCCTACGTAAAATCAATAATAACCAACAATGACAAGTAAAAATATAATTGCCATATTAAGAGTTTAATAACTTGTTTCATAGATTAAAGAGGTCATTATATTATCTTGACCTCTCATTACCTGGATCACCATTCTCATTCTATAGTTTAGTCAATTACTTGACTATTAAAAATTATGGATTATGTTTTGCAAACTACCTTCCAGTGACATTGTTTAACAAGTGCCTTCACATGAAAAGTTCTCACCACTGAACACAACAAACAAGCATCCATGACTGTTGTACAGTCAGTTGCTTAAAAGATTAACCATTAACCGAGATGTTTATACACGTCCTAGTTCTAGCATATAGGAAACAAGCTTAAAACGCTTGAATATAGATTCCTTCATGTTTAAGCTTTTATTTTCTTGATTAAAGCCTGTCAATGCTCTCTACATGCATGTGAAGCTAAAGAAACATATATAGATAACAATGACAACCTGCACATGAACAACAATAATATTTCATAATGTGGACATGAACAACACATAATATTGATAATTACATAAAAAGGTCATTCGCACATGTAAAAATAGTGGCATGCAAGATGCAAAATATCTAGATCATCTGATCTTTACCATCTATACATTAAAATTAAAATTAACAAGCATCTGCATACACCAGCAGAAGAAAAACAAAAGACAAAATATGTATACATAAAGGAATATATGATCCTTAGCTGTTGAAAAATATTTTTGATATTGCAAAAAAAATCTCCTTCCTAGAAATTGCTAAAGAATTAATTTAGAAATGTAATTGCAAAACATAAATGAAATATAAAAAGAATCTATGAATCTAAGCCAAGATCGAGGCGTGTTAGACACTGTCCTAAGGATCAGATTTTTACCCCTTCGTGCAGGTTGTTGGTGATCTGTCCCCAAGGTACAATGATCCGACTCGAACCGATCCTCCTACCATGAGCACGATCGCATGGAGGTGCAAACCCAATGATTACCTTCAGATGCCCAAGAAAAGATTAATAAAAATTAGAAACAAAATAAGACCACAAAATCATTCTTTTTTATCTTGAATCTTTTAGTCCCTAAAAGCTCCAACAGCTCGGCCCATTATGGCCTTAAATGCCTGATAGCTATTAGCCCCAAATCACGTATGGCTCAAAAAATGAATTATTTGGACCGTTTCTAGACGTTGATGAACGTTGCCTCCTACAACATTCATGCAACGCTTCCATTGCGTCATGAACATCCATGAGCATTTCGAAACGCTTGGGCATTCCCTTCTTTTTATATATATAAACTTTTTCCAACAGAATTAACCCTGAAATATGAGTAGATTTCCATCAAAAATCCATTCAGCACTGGTATATATATATATATATATTAATTTTCATTTATTTTCCTCATTAGTAACCAACTTCATCGATCATAGAATACCATGTTGGATTTTTAATCCAACATTGGGCTTACAGGTGAAATAATTATGTATTGCGGACTGTCAAATAAGGTTAAACCCAATTAAAAGTAATTAACTAAGGTTTCAGTGATTTGGGCTTTAATGTATCTGATAAGGTATGGCCCTTTAATGTATAGAGAGGATTATTTCTATTTTTATGATGGGCTAAAATAGAAATACTAAAAGATAATGATGAAGTTATCTATATATATAGAAGTTCCCTAGATCTTCTCTGAATCTCATCATCAGAAAGAATAGCCTAAAGAAAATTCTAAAAGGCTCTTTGGCAATACGGGTTGATCTTGAGAATATGGATTCAGGAACAATATGGATTCAGGTACGCTTTCATTTATGTTTATTAATTCTTGATGATTGAACATAAATGATTCTTGGGCTTCATGGTGATGATTTTCATCAAAGGTTTAGATTTAAATTTTCAATAATTGGTATCAGAGCCCCAATTTATGTTGAATCATTGAAAAAATATTTTAGTTATAGGCATTGTTTCTGCATATGTTTCTTTGGCTTTATTCAACAACCGTGAGACAAATACTCATTAGTTTATTATAAATTTTATTTTAATACCAATGATATTTTTAATATATGTAGATCCAGATTTTTAAATAAAATAAAGGTTATAGTGTATCAAAACTTTATTTTAGTTCTAGTTTGATGATTATGAATTCTGATGTTGAGAGGGAAAGATATTCGCTGCATCGGAAAATCAGTTTCATCGGTTCTCTTAGGAGATATAATCTTTTACCTCATAAAAAATAAATTAAATTATGAATAAAATCAAATCTATATTTAATTTAATTTTAAATAAAGGAATCGCGTGAAGGGAATGTGAATCTGCACAGAATCACTTCTCCTTACGTGTCATATGAGGTTTTCATAGCTTTGTTCCATGAAAATTATAGGATATATCTTGGCAACAGGATAAAGTTTCTTGAAAAAAGGAATATTGCATAGATTGTTATGATTATAAATAAATAAATAAATAAATGTCTCACAATTGCGTGACGCCAGATTGCCAGCGGAACGTTCAGTTCTTCAAAGGAGGATGGGAATTTTGTGGGACTCGTTGGTAGATTTTTTCGCTGGATTCCGCTGGAAATCTGGTGCTAGCCGATTTTCTTTCGCTAGAAATCTGATGCTAACCATTTGGCCATTTTTATAACGAAATCCTCCATGGACTAGCGTGTGGGAGATTTATTTTTGGATTTTTTATTTTAACTACTCATAACCTTCGGAACCAAAAATCGCTTTTAGGTGTGTTTTTTTTCGAAGGTGTTATGTTCGCTTGGATATTCCCTGAAAATCTGGGCGCTAAAGTGAGATTTCCTTCCCCTCACCTGTTACGTGGGTTTCCACTCCACGTCGCTGGTGGGCATCAGGAAAGAAAATCGCTAGGATATTCCCTGCAAAACTGGACGCTGAGAGGATATTTCCTTCCCCTCACATGTCATGTGGGTTTTCACTCAAAAAAATCACTGGTGGGCCTCAGGAAAAAAAAAAAAAAAAAAATCTTGAGATTTCTGGCATTATTGGGAAAAAGGAGACGCGTGATTTCAATGATAACTGATTCTATAAGGGCATTAATGTTGAAGCATTTAATGCATAAAATTTTTTTAAGGTCTTGAGGCGAGGCATTATTTTCGGGGTTCAACTCTTCCACGCCTTATATGGATAAAAAAAAGGGACGACTCCATGAGACGTTCTAACATATTTAATTCCGTAGTCATGCACAATCTTCTTCGGTATGATTTAATTAGTTTCATACAGTAAAGCTTTATTCATTAGGATAAATTATATTTTCTGATATAAAGATTGAGTTGGAACCACAAAATAACATATCTTTATTTTTTTAAAAAAAAGGTTCAATCAAATTCAAATTAATTGCCTAATAAAATTGTTCATTGTTTGAAATTGAACTAATTGAAACAAGATATCACCAAAGTGACATCTCTTATGTAGATGGTTCATGAACGATATTGGATATTGTGTATGTGTGTAGATGGTTCATGAAGGATGTTGGATGTTGTGTATGTGTATATTTCATGCGGATATTAATTGGCCCAAAGGAAGGTTAATGCTTGGCCGAACTCCGAACTACACATATATGTGATGGTAAACACGTAACGATTATAAGGATTTATATGTGAGTAATAAGTCGATCCAAAGATAGATTTATTATTTGACATGCATTATTGTTAGTGTTTGATCATTACAACAAGAGTACCACTAGAAGTTAATATTACTGTCCAAATACTTGATATTAATGTTGCACTGGGTATCTTGAAATGAGATTTGCTATTATTTAAATTTATTGATATTTGGTATTAATTATTTATATGAGCATGTTATTTATGTATTGCTTTTATTTTATAGCTAATGTTGCTAATATTTCTGCTAACCTTAATTCAGTGCCAATCCTTAATGGTAACAACTTCAAGGGTAAGGATAAAGGCAAGAAAAGAAAGAATAAGGCTGCTAAGGGTCCAACAAAGAAGAAATTAAATCAGGTTAAAGACAGTTGTTTCTTCTGCAATAAGCCTGGATATATGAAGAAGGAATATTTCAAGTATCATGCATGGCATGAAAAGAAAGGTACATTTCTTAATTTGGTCTCTTCTGAAGTGAATATAGCTTCAGTACCTAGAAATACTTGGTGGTTAGATTCTGGTGCTACTACTAATATCAGTGTTTCAATGGAGGGCCTGAGCTACCGAAAACCAACTGGTGCTGAAAGACGCATTTATGCGGGAGATGGCAAGTCAGTAGATGTGAAGGTAATTGGGCATTTTAGATTGTTATTAAGTTCTGGTTATTATTTGGATTTGAAAGACTACCGTCATTTAAATGAAATTTGGTTTCTATTTCAGCTTTGGATAAATTAGGATATTGTTATTCATTTAGAAATAGTTAGTTTAATCTTTCGTTAAATTCAAATATTATTAGAACTGGTTCTCTTATAGTGTATGACAATCTATATTTGCTTGATACTGTTGCTTCTTATAATGAAACCCTAAATATGGAATCAAGAAGTACTAAGCATAAAATTTGCAATGAAAATTTAGAAACATTATGGCATAAGCAATTAGGTCACATCTTTAGAAATAGAGTTGAATGACTTGTGTCAGATAAAATTTTGGATTCTCTTGATTTTACAGACTTTAATGTCTGTGTTGATTGTATTAAGGGCAAACAGACCAAAATAAAGAAATTGGATGCATATAAAACTATGGAAGTCTTAGAGTTGATACATACGAACATTTATGGATCATTTCCTACACCTTCTTAGAATGGTCAACAATATTTTGTATTATTCATAGATGATTATTCAAGATATGCATACCTATTTCTTATTCATGAAAAGTCCAAGTTTTGGACTTGTTCAAATCATTTAAAGCTGAAGTTGAGCTTCAACTCATCAAAAGGATTAAAAGAGTCAGATCTGACCGTGGTGGTGAATATTACGGTAGATATGATGGATCAGGTGAACAACGTCCAGGACCATTTGTCAGATACCTAGAGGAGTGTGGAATCGTTCCACAGTATATCATGTCAGGGACACCTAGTATGAATGGTGTAACTGAAAGACGAAAGAGGACTCTTAAGGATATGGTAAGGAGTATGATTTATCATTCTACCTTACCGGCCAGAGTCACTCTAGGGAGAGGCACTAAAGAAGGTAGCCTACATTCTGAACAGAGTACCAACTAAAGCAGCTGTCAAAACACCTTAAGAGCTTTGGATAGGACGAAAGCCTGGTCTAAAGCATTTTTATGTTTGGGGATGTCTAGCTGAGGCAAGGCCTTATAGGCCATATGAAAAGAAATTAGACTCCAGGATAGTGAGTAGCTATTTTGTTGGGTATTCTGAGCCATCCAGGGGTTACAAGTTTTATGATCCCAAATCAAGGATAATTTTTGAGATGAGAACTGCAACGTTCTTTGAGGATATTGAGTTTGAGAGGAAAAATAAAGTTAGAGACTTTGTTTTTGAGGAGGAATTGGAACCTACTACTCTTGTTGAATAGCAGCTAGTTCCTATTCCTATAATTGCTTTTCATAATGATCAAGTTGTAATTCTAGAACAACAAAAAATTATTGTCCAACCCTCAGAGGTACAAACTCAACAACATCAAGAACAAGTGCATCAAAAACAAGTGTCTTTGCGGCGATCTACTAGAGAAAGGAAGAATGCTATTCCAGATGACTATATAGTGTTTCCTTAGGAACATGAGGAAAATAATGGCGTGATGGAAGATGATCCTGTCAACTTCCTTCAAGCCATACAAGGTTCCAATTCAGAAAAGTGGATTAAAGCAATGAAAGAAGAGTATAAGTCTATGCAAGATAATAAAGTTTGGGAACTTATCCCATTACCAGAAGGTGTGAAACCCATTGGTTGCAAATAATTTTTTAAGACCAAATGAGATTCAAAGGGTAATGTGGAAAGGTATAAAGCTCGTCTTGTGACTAAAGGCTATACTCAAAAGGAAGGGATTGACTTTAAAGAGACTTTCTCTCCAGTTTCATCGATGAACTTTTTTAGGACAATCATGGCTCTTATTGCACAGTATAATATGGAACTCCATCAAATGGATGTCAAGACGATATTTCTCAATGGAGACATTGATGAGACAATTTATATGGTGCAACCAGAAAACTTTGGGTCACGAGACCCAAAGAAAATGGTTTGCAAATTGACAAAATCCATTTATGGGTTAAAGCAAGCTTCTCATCAATGGCACCATAAATTTCATCAAGTAATTCTCTTATTTAATTTTGAAGTCAATGCAGTTGATGATTGTGTGTATCACAAATTCAGTGGGAGTAAATTATTTTTTGATTTTATATATGGATGACATTTTGCTTGCCACAAATAATATAGGCATGTTGCATGAAACTAAGAGATTTCTATCAAGCAATTTTCAAATGAAAGATCTTGTTGATGCCTTCTTTGTATTGGGAATCCAGATACATCAAGATCGTTCTCAGGGTATCCTTGGATTATCACAAAGGAGCTATATCGATAAAGTACTTAAGAGATTTTTCATACAAAATTGCAAACCAAATGATACCCCTATCGTTAAAGGAGATAAATTTAGTATTAATCAGTGCCCAAAATAAAACCTTGAAGTTGAAAAGATGCAGAAGATTCCTTATTCTTCGGTTGTAGGGAGTCTAATGTATTCTCAAGTTTGTATGCATCCAGATATTGCGTACATTATTGGAGTGTTAGGCAGATATTTAAGCAACCCAGGTATGGATCACTAGAAAGCAGCTAAAAGGGTTATGAGATATCTGAAAAGAACAAAAGATTACATGCTCACATATAGGAGATCAGATCATTTTGAGATCATTGGGTATTCTGACTCTGACTTTGCGGGATGCCAAGATAGTAAAAGATCCACTTCGGACTATGTATATCTGTTAGATTGTGGGGTTATTTCTTGAAGAAGTGCAAAATAGACACTCATAGCTTCTTCTACCATGGTAGCGGAATTTATAGCATATTATGAAGCATCCAATCATGGGATATGGCTAAAAAATTTTGTTACTAGGCTGCACATATTGGAAGGAATTGAAATACCGCTAAAGTTATTTTGTGACAACAAGTCAGCCGTATTGTATTCCAACAACAATAGAAGCGCGATCAAGTCAAAGCATATTGACATCAATTTTTTGATTGTAAAGGAAAGAGTACAGGGTGGTCAGATTTCTATAGAGCATATAGGGACAAACTCTATGGTTGCAGATCCCCTTACAAAGGGTGTACCGCCCAAGGTCTTTCATGAGCATACTGCTCACATGGGAGTTATAGAGCATGACGATGCTTAGATTTAGTGGGAGTTTGTATTGCTTCTATATTATGCTTTATATTTAGTTTGTGCACACTTATGTGTTTGGATATTTTCTAATCAGAAATAAAGTATTTTATTTAGTTCAGTACACTCTGTATAATTATGTTAAAGTTTTGATTTCACTTAAGTTTATGGATCAGTTGAAAATAGACATGTTAAGATCATATTACATGTAATTTTCATGCTATACATCTATATCATGATCCATGTCATTCAGTTGTATCAACATACGTGACCATTGATGGGTCAAGTTATGATAGATATAACAAAGGTCGCTTTGATCCTATATTGGTATGATTGATGGACTGGATTGGTTATAGATACATTTTGATAATGACAGTATAATTGAGTTCATTCGGTTATTTTTTTACAAAACATAATTATAAGTTACACATATAGCCTAATGGGAGATTGTTGGATTTTTAATCCAACATTAGGCTTATATGTGAAATAATTATGTATTATGGACTGTCAAATAAGGTTAAGTCTAATTAAAAGTGATCAGCTAATGTTTTAGTGATTTAGGCTTTAATGTATCGATAAGGTGTGGCCCTTTAGGCAGTGTTTGATAGGG
The DNA here is from genome assembly GCA_900491605.1 of Calamus simplicifolius. Lineage (NCBI taxonomy): Eukaryota > Viridiplantae > Streptophyta > Magnoliopsida > Arecales > Arecaceae > Calamus > Calamus simplicifolius. The sequence continues at coordinate 2,331,167 of UESW01003949.1, forward strand.
GGGATAAGGAAGGATATCCCTCCTTATTCCCAAATGCTATAGCTAGAAGGGATAGGTCTAAAAAAATTTAACCAGAGGGGATAACCCATGGTTAACCATGGGTTATCCCCTGAACTTATTCCATAGGGAACCTAGGAACAACTAAAGTTATCCCTTGATGGCAGACTTGTAATTTTAAAAAAATGCTTATTCTCTCAGCAATCCTCTGGATAAATGCTATCCCGTACATTTATCTAGGGATAGCTTTTAGGCTATCAAATACTACCTTAATGTGTAGAGACCTAAGGGATTATTTCTATTTTTATGATGGGCTAAAATAGAAATACCAAAAGATAATAATGAAGTTATTTATATATAGTGATTATGGTCCCTGGATTGCATGTACGATCTTCTTCTCTGAATCTCATCATCAGAAAGAATAGCCTAGAGAAAATTCTAAAGGGCTCACTGGGAGTATGTGTTGATCTGGAAGGCCAATCGCAGGACTCTGGAGAGCAATCAAGCAATATGGATTTAGGTATGCTTCCGTTTATGTTTATTAATTCTTGGTGATTGAACATGAATAATTCCTGAGCTTCATGGTGATGGTTTTCACCAAAGATTCAGATTTAAATTTTCAACATGCCATGTATGTTCTTATACAATATTATCCTTGTGTCTTTGAAGTTGTTATTATTTATGATACCATACATAAATGAATAAAAATATTATAATATTTATTTTCACTAATTTTACAAAGTAGCACATGAGGAAGCTATATATATATATATATATATTCTGCAACGAGATTACCTTCCATCAATTTATTGCCCTTTGGGCAGTGCGCAATATGGCCTGCACCATGCGATGGAGCAATCAGGCCACGAGTGAGGTGTTGGGGTAGCTTTCACAAAAATGCCACGACTGATCCGATCACCTTAGAAAGAACGCAACAAAAAAAAAAAAAAAATTTCCTAAGGGTTTCTTTTCAACATTGAAGTCTAAGCCCCTTTGGATATCCAAAGGTCTCTCATTCTATTCTTCTTCACCACGAGTCAAAAACTCTTGGCAAACTAATGTAGGACACTATCATGCTTCAGACTCGACGGTGATGGATCCAGAGAAGATAACCCATCGTATGCTAGGCATGCAAGATGTCCAATAACAAAACAATTAATGCAAGGAGGTATAATAAACTACATGTCATCTAAGATCTAAAACATTCTTAGTATAAGCCATATATATTTTGGCAACATGTCAAAATCACAAGATCAATGTTTAGGGTTACGTATAATATAAAGTGATATGTCTACACGGATCGAAGCTCTAAACTATCATAAATTTTTTCTTTTCACTTCTATGGCTCTAAAAATATTGTGAGAATTTAATGAGCTCATACTTGTAAGCCTCTTGTAACATAATGCAGTCATTTCAAGTTTATAGAAATCATATTTTCGTATGTCAAAATACACGTTAAGCTTTCATAAATTCAATTGCATGTCATCATGTTATCAAAGCATGAACATTATATCCTCAAAATAATTTGAAAGCAAATGATATGTGGTATTTTAAAAATACAGTTCCAAGTCAAATCCACTGTAACTAACATATATATTTCATTTCATTACAATTGCCTCACGGTCATACACTATATTCACAAGAATCCTAATCAGGGTTAGAATAGGATATCTCAAGGATGTATCCTTCCTATATATCCCCTATGGAGGTAGGGTCTTGATATTAGTATCATATTACATATTATATCATGTCACAGAATACCCCATGGGTATGTCCTCCACATATGACCCCTATGAAGGTGGCCCTGAAGTCAAATTGAACACTTCTTGGGTGTATGCCCCACATATAACCCTTGCAAAGATGGGTTCTAGAGTCATATAGCATATCATAACATATCAGATCATGCTATAGTGGACCATGGTGATACATATTTTTATATTCTTAAAATATTATTTTCATGTCATATTTGCATGATAACAATTATAGTTGTAAAAATATAATCAATATGTTTTTCACATTTATAGTGGTTTGAACATGTCAAGTACACATGTATACTTGTATAATAATTTTGATGTATAAAATATTTTGCAGAAATTAGCAATTTCAAAATAATCATGTTAAATAATCAATTGCATATATGGTATACCAAATATTTTACAAAAATTAAAAATTTTAAATATCCATATCAATAATCATTTGCATATATGGGGTACCACAACAATCCATTTTTCCACTTTTTCAAATAATTTTATACATAAATCAATATAGCATTTAATCCAAAAATGGTATAACTAATAATTTATGAAAATCATTGTCAACGGCTTACTTACCTCCTAAAACTAATCCAAAGGTGCAAATCAATTATTTGGGTTCCTGGGTACCTACAACATAATTTTCTAAATTTTTTATCTCTAAAATTAAGGTATCAAAATGACTCCTACACTCTATCCAGTCTAATTCTAGCTCCAATTTGGAGCTAAAATATCTCCATATATATCAGCCCAAATGAAAAAATAAAAAATCTCCAATAAACTAGGATCAAAGTTGATCCAAACCTCACTCTCCTCTTGTTGGGCTCATTCAAATTAGATTCCAAAATTAGGCCCAATTGGGCTCACTAGGCTGAACCAACTCAAGCCCGAATGCGTCTCTCTCCGCACCTAGTTCACCCGAACCAGGGGGAAATTGCTGGTGGCCTAGGGCCACCATTGATCCTTTCCTGGTCGTCTGATCGGCCGCCGATGACCTACCCAGTGCCAGCCGCTGCTGGCAGCCTCCTCTCTCTCTTCTTTTCTTCTTCTTCTTCCTCTTCCTCCTATTCCCTGTTCACCTTGGCAGTGGCATGATCGACCCTCCTTTTAATTTGGCCAACTACACCCTATCAGACGCTGCCTTGACGCAAGCGAGGGCCACCAGCCATGGTCCGGGCCTAGCAAGCCAGCGATTTTGCTACTGGATCCGAACCAATGCGAGGTCCTCCACTCTCTTTCCCCTCTCTCTCTCTCTCTCTAGGCTGCGGAGGGGCTTGCCGGTGGTGGTGCGGTGGCTGCGCGCAAGCATGCACAGTGCCATGTGCACAGGCGCAAGGCCGCGCGCTAGCATGCACGACATGCCAATTTCTTTTTAATTAATTAATTTGGGGGATTACAGACACATGTCAAGCCAATTTCAAAAGACGTACGTTGCTGGATCGTAAGATCATTCCTACTCATTTATCACATCTCTAAAATTGCTGACATAAGAGAAAGGACTCATCCATCTATTCATCCTGTAGCTTAATATCTATGTATAAAAACTGAGATGCATCCAAGTATACACATCTTTACTTAAGCCTAGTCAAATCATAATTTCATGGTACAGGTTTTACATCAGTGGTCCAAACTACTGAATATAATCTATTAACTTTAAACTCTGTGTGCACTAGAACTTATATGTTTAAGGATTCCAAATTGATGTCTATAAATATGTATTACTTTATATATTTTATTTTTTAACTATCTCATTTTTAACATATGATCATAGGTTAGCGATCTTCGAATGACATTCTTTTTTTATATAAGTAATTTAAATATACTATATTATTTTTAAAACTTTATATTATTGATGTTGGACTTTCATCATATATTCAACCATAATCAGTTTGGATATAAGTGAAGATATATTTAAGTATACTCTAATTTACGTTATACAAACACACACACACAAAACCTTTTTTTACCTTAATTATCAAATCATGCCCATTACTATTAAATGCAAATGCATTACATGCTATCACGTCCATATCATGATCGCTAGAACTATCTTATTATTCATTTTCAAAGAACTATTTCATTATTCATTTTCAAAGCCATTGGCAATGCATATGATGGAAAAGCTAAAAAAAAATGAGAAAAAAGCAGTGGACAACAAAGAATATATGGTAACTATTAACTTAAGGAATCTGATGTTCTACACTACAATTTGTAACGGCATGGCTATCATAGAGCCAGGGCCTCTCCTCTATTTTATAGTGAGAATTGATGAATAAACCATCATTTGGGATATATTTTTGTTTTATTTCCTTCCCTCACTCTCTGAAGATACTCAAGCATGCAGAGAGAGAGAGCGAGGGAGAGACCGTTACAAGTTTATGATTAAGATCTCTTCTTTTGTAGAAATTTTTTCCAGCCATTGTGCTCCCATTTTCCTTAAAAATGAAAAAGAAAATATTCTTATATGGTTTTCACATGGAACTGCTATCGTGTTTTAACAGTCTTTTTTTTCAGAAAATAGAATATTCAAACCTAAGCCTTTCAAAGTACTGACCGGTGCTGCCAATATTTTTGTATTTGTTATTTACGGCACCAGCAACTTAATTAGGGCTGGTACCACCAAGTAATGGAAAGGAAGTATGATAGTATTTGCATGCCTTTCTCACTTATGATCTACGGTCAATTTCTATCATGGCCAGTCTAGCGACGTGAAAGATATAATGAAATAGCTTCCCTAGATGCTAGGAGGGAGGGGAAAAGAACTAGTTAATTGTTGAGGAGAAAGAAATTTCCAGTTAAGTTACCTTCCTCAGTGGCGTCTAAGTGGTACGTTTTCGGTCCCCGCTAGCTAGCATATTTTAAACCTTCCTAGGGCGCCATCATCGTGCGAGCATTACCTCGCCTCCATCACTTCAACCATGGTTCTTGAGGGTGCCCACACTCAAGCTACTTTTTGCTAGAGTTGGTTCATGAGTGGGCCTGCACTCAAATTACCTTTTGCTAGTGGATAAAGTAAAACAGAGTACCTCTCCTTCAATGTACCTCCCATTTAATGATCAAACGCGGTAGAACATGAGCTTGCACATCTTTTTGGTAGTGTGTTGGAATTTGTGGGAAGACCCTCTATGCTAACGACGATGATGATAAAGATGATGATTTAGGAAGTAAGATGATGCTTGATCTAATAAGAAAAGGCCCTATATTTAGATGGGTGTCTGTACAAAGATAGAAGGAGAGCATAAGGAATGCTAAATATTGCTTGACTACGATCGTTCAATGCTCAAATATATGAAGAAAGAAGGTAGAGGCCAAGGGTATACTTTATAGCTTTTAAGATCGAGGAAGAAAAGTTAAAGAACAACGAGTTAATCTGAGCCTATTTCCATTGAAGTGAGGAGAGAGAAAAGAAAAAAAAAAGAAAGAGCCTCTGCCTTTAGATGGGGTAGGATAAACCGTAATTTTCTTAATGTACTTAGAAATAGTTTTGTTGCCTTGGCTTAACCGTTTTCGTTAGTCTAAGAGTTTCTGTTGGTAGGACATGGGTGCATACTTCTCACTTAGTCTAACCTTCATGGCTCTCCAGATAGTTATGGGAACATCTCTTTGTCTAATCAACATCTCAATATTTTCCCTATATAACCTAGCATGTTGAACTAATATAAGTTTGAGAAATTTATATTTTTCCTCGGTCATCTCGTACCACTCAAAATATTGATCCATTTCACCTTTTCAATCGATAAACACCTTGGGGTCTAAACTTTTATCAAAAGTGGGTACTTCTAATCTGATATTCCTAAGAATTCTCTTATCGGGTCCACAATATCAGGGATCGGGTCTCTTATGGTAGTACTCTGGATCATGGTTTGGGGGCTCTTGAGGGTCTAACTCAGGCTCAGTCCTGGTCTCATGACTCTTCTCTAGGGATCTCACTCAGTCATTCAACAGGGTCAACTGTTCAGTAATGGTCCCAAGCATAGCTCCAAAATCATTATCCATGGATAGATCTGATGGTGACTGATTCTGACTTGATTGGTATGAGGCTCCTGATCTGGTAGTCATACATGACTCAAGTAAGCACATAAATGACTCAAGACTGACTCATACTATAGTTTACTAGACCTAGCAGTCCAAGTAAAGTGAGTTGACTAAGTCACAACCATGATAACAAGTATGTTGTCCACTGGGCAGGTAGGAGAGGGGAGTGTGGGAGGCCCCCCTGCTTTCATAGGGACCCAATTAAGAAATCACAACATCACTTGGTCGTTTGACTCTTGACCCCTAGTCTTAGACACCAGCTTCTAGACAAAATATTAACTTGGGTGCAACTAATTTTTTCAAGTTAAATTGAACTGAACTCATGGGTGTTCCTAATGCTCAATTAAGTGCTACTCAATTTTAAAATTTAAGATTAGGTTCACAATAGAGGTTGATGATTTTTTGGGCTAAGAAAGGGTGATGAAATATCCACCTTATCTTAGATGCTCAATGCCCTTAAATAACTTAAAGAAAATGAATACTCAAGACACGAATTAGCGTGTCGGATCCCCAACTAGAAAGAGTCACGTTTGGCCTTGGCTCATTACTTCCATGGGTCATAGATATTTTTCATATATCCGGGCATGACACTTTAGGGTTCAGGAATGTAATAATACAATTTTTTTGTGTGTGCAGAATTTCAGCAGGGTTTAATCTCAGCACCAGCAGGTTGCAGAAAATCTCATAAAATAACAGTAAGGAATTTAATCATCAAATTTTATAGGAACATAGCAGAGGCATGATAAATTATCAAAAAAATAATTTTAAGTTGAAATAATCATGTTCTGATAGGTCTCACAACAGAAAAAGTTTGCAGGTCATGTGCAGAAATTACAGCAAATTAAAAATCTAGTGTGCGATGCAAAATATATCAAACCTTACCCTGATACCAAGATTGATGCAGCACAAGGGCAAAGGTGATTATGCAGTTAATGAATTGATAAAAATTAATTTTTTTAAGTATTTTAGAAGATGGCTAATTCATCCAAAAATAAGAGAAAGAGTAAGAGAACAGATTATATGATGTAGAAAGTAACGATTCAGGAATATAACTTTTAGAAAAATGAAGAAGCATACCAGGATAGTCTGGAATTGAGAAACTCTAGAGAAGACATGCTCATGAACTTTTACAGAATTAGAATCACAGAGTAAGGGAATGGTTGATTAACCAGACGATGATACGCTCCAAGTATTAGTAGAAGGTCTCTTGCTAGTGGGCAGAATTTTTGGATAAGAGAACTATCTTCTACGTAAGGTTCCTTGATCTCGATTTAGGGGCAAAGAAGGCATCCTTGGATTTGAAGATGAATCAAGAAAGAGGTGGCGGCTTGGAGATGAATCAAGAGAGGGGCGTCGTCTTTGGAGATGAATCAAGAGAGAGGGCGGCAGCTTTGGAGATGGATCAAGGGAAAGGGCGGTGGCTTTGAAGATAGATCAAGGAAGAGGGCGGCGGCTAGGGTTTCAAGTATGGATGCTTAGAATTTAGGAGAAGGGGGTTGGTGATTGGTTATGAGATGATGATATGAGGATTAGGGTTTGTTTGGTGGAACTTGGTAGAGGAGATGAACTAGACTAGGGTTTAGTAGCAAGAATAGTTCGACCTCATGCCTAACTCTCTCACGAAGGATCAATTTCTTAAGGAAACGAAAATAGAACTTAGATGAAAGTTCTTAAATTTTTTTTATTCATTTATTCATTCATTTTCATCATTTCAAGAGAAGGGTTTTATGGATCACTCATGCCATTACAAGGTAAGTTCAATAATTAGAGTACTAAATGATAGGGATTACAAAATATGGTAGAATATTTATCATCGTAGAGCAAAGATTCTTCTTTCCTTCATCTGGTTCAACCAAAATGGCAGCAGCAAGATGTGGTTCCAATTGTGGAGGCGAAAGACCACAAGCAAAGAAGAAAGCTTTGTGGTGACATCCTTCTTTCTTTTCTTTTATCAACAAGGTCCATATGGGGCACAAGATCCTTTCTAGAATGATTGAGATGCTGATCTTCATTCCCATTAAAGCATAGCAGGGGATCATCAAATTTCTTCCTCATGGGATGCCCAAGGTTGCCAAAATTATTGGTGGCAATATGGAGGGACAAGATTAATTTCACGTCATCAATTCTGGTGTAGATGGATATAATCTATATAGAGCTCCAGTGGTAGGGTATGAATATGGTTGGAGAAGATCGGATGGTTGTCCAATACTGCCTAATCTGAGGCATCTTCTGAATATCTTCAGTAGGGTCTCAACAAGAGTAATACACTTTCCTTAAATTATTACAGGACTCAAATAAAATAAAAATGCATGACCTGGATATTGGACTAAATAAAACTTGACTGAATTAGTAATAGACTGGACTCAACCAACTAGAAAAAATACTGAACTTCTAGGGTTCAAAGATCCAAATGAAACCCTACAGCCTTTTTCTCACTCTTGCTCTTGCACCACTCTCATTTTTTTTTTTTTGCTCTTGTGGTGATGACAATTTTTGAGGTTTTACTTCTCTATGAATGGATTGTTTCAATTTAGCTTGGTACAAATCAAAGAACATGCTTGATGCAGGATGTACCATGCAAGAGATTAACGTAGAGCAATAATTTATATTTTAAGGTGCTTTACTTTTCAAAATAAGTAAGAATAAACTAAGGATGAATATGTAAAGAGTAAATTAACTACCCATAAAACATGATTCACTCAGAAATAAACTAAGGATGAATATGGTTGAGAAACTATTACTTAGAACATGCTCTTTCTTCGATAAAATAGAAATTATAAGAAGAAATGGGTCTGATTACCAGGCAATGATGGTCTTTGACCTAAAAGATTGGATCACATAGTTCTCGGGATGAGCATCTAGAAGATGAAGCTATGCTACCATAAATGTTTCGACTTTTTTTTAGATGACTCTGGAGGTAAGGATGACTTCATCTAAGGATCGTAGCACCTTGACGTCTTAGGACTGGGATGCTTGGAAAAGATGTTGGAATGGATATTTGTTAGGCCTCTCACCCTCTTCCTCATGGAGAGTCGATGCTTAAGAGCACAAGGAAATAGAAGAAGAAGACTCTTTTCATTAATCATAAATTATTTTTTACAAGAAGAATGGAGGGATTTTTATAATAAACTCTAACCCTTGAATTACATGAAAAAAAAATAAGGGCATCATATTGTTTCCAAATAAGGAGATAGGTGGCATCTTGAAACAAGAAAAAGAGATTAGAAGATAGCTTTTCCAAATAAGGAGATATGCTGTATTTTAAAATAAGAAAAAGAGATTAGGAGATAGCTTTCCCAAATAAGAAGATAGGCGGCATCTTGAAACAAAAAAAAAAAAAGATCAGGAGATGACATCATATCCTGCTTTCCATAAGGAGTGGGCGATAAGTCACCTTCATAGGTGGCTTATTTGCTTCCTTTTATGCTGAGATGACTTTATAAAATTTTGGAACATTCTAATTGAGTAAATAGTGCCTACTTTGACTAGAATTCTATGTGGGAGCTTATTTGTTTTCTTTTATGGTCCTGGGTCTTTAAGTTCTTACGCTTTGACTTAATAAATCTCGAGTTGACTCAAATAAAATTACTGGACTCATACTTGACTAAAATTACTAGACTCATACTGATAAAACATGATTACAGGACTTAAAGTCAAACCAACAAAAAGTAAGAAATTTATAATGACTCTGTACTCAAATGAATTGACAGGAATCAAAAGTCTAACTACATCAATCAAAATCCATAATGAGCTCAGCAACCTCTGTCTGATCTCGATGCCTGCATCAATTCTCTTAGGATGGTACCACTCTAATAGGTCTAGGTCGAGGCACTGCAGATTCTCTTGAATGATCCATGAATCCTTAGATTCTGATCATCCTTGCCAATGAACTAAATAACGTTGATAGCCTTTATTCCGAATAGTAATAGCTTGGTCATCTAGGATATGCTCAATCCTTTCTACGCTTTAAGATAAATTTATTGGTGGACACTTAAGTATGAATTCGCTCTCAAGAATAGGATCAGGTCCAAATGGCTCACTAGGTATCATTGCTGGTTCCCTATACTCAACTAGGTATGAGATAATAAAGGTTGAGCTAATGCCAAATTCGGATGGTAACTCGAGTACATAGGTATTAGGTCTAACTTTCTTTATTACTTTGAAGGGTCCAGCTCCATGGGCATGTAACTTTTTCATGATCCTCGAAGAAAACCGCTCAGGTCTAAGCCTAATCATCACATAATCTTTCTTAGTAAATCTTTAACTCTCTTTCAGAAATTAGCCATATTTTTATAAGTATCATTGCTCAAATTCATCTTATTGATAATTTTCTTATGCAAATCTCTAACATGTTGTGCAAATGATGTAGCTGACTCGGAGACTCGTGCATGTATGGGCAAAAGGATTAGGTCTGTGGGTCTATTAGGCTTATAATCATGGATAATCTCAAATGGACTCTTTTATGTGCTCCTATTAACTAAACTGTTATAGGCAAATTTGGCTTTAGGTAACAAAAGGTCCCAATTTTTAGTATTTTTACCTATAAAATATCTTAATAAGTTTTCAAGGATTTGGTTCACTTCTTTAGTCTGGCCATCGGTTTGAGGGTGGTAGAAAGTAAAAAATTTGAGCTTAGTCCCTAACATGTGCCAGAGGGTTTTTTAAAAGTAATTCATGAATTGAACATCCCTATCAGATACAATAATTTTTGGTAGAACATGTAACCTAACCACTTCATATAAGAAAAGTTTGGTCACTTTAAAGGCATCAAAGTGGCTTAGTGGGAAGTACTTAGTGAGATTTATCCTATAATATGAAAGTTTAGGCAAAGTGGCTTTTGGGACTAGATCTATAATATGTTGGATGTCTCTTAAAGGTGGTAATTGATCAAGTTCTTCAAGAAACACATCTTGGAACTCTTTCAAAAATTCTATTACCTTTTGAGGGTATTCTTTTTGGGTTTGATCATGTATTTTTCTAGTAGTTAAGATCCAAACTGGTGAACCCTCAGTGATCTCACACTCTAGTTCTTTAGCGCCGATCAGATTTAATTCTGATTTTTTCTTTGTTAGGTTACTAGATTCCCTCTTAATATGATCCTTAGGTGGAGTTGGGTTTATCACAAGCTTCTTTCCATGATGGTTAAAGGAGTAGAAGTTGGATCGATTATACAGGGTAGCATCATGATCATATAACCAAGGTCGACCTAAGATGATATTGCTAACTCTCATAGAAAGAATATTACACTACACATTTTCTTGATAGGATTATAGTTGGATCATGACTTGGCATCTCAGTTTAATGGGGATGGAAGTTGAGTCTATCCAGGATATCTTAGAGGGATTGGGATCGAAAACCATAGATAAACCTAGGGTTTTGACAATACTGGTTGAGATGGCATTAACACAACTTTTGATATTTATGATGATCTTACATACTTTTTTTCCTAACATCACAAATATCTGTATAATATGGGCCATATGCCAATCCTTTTGTTCTTTGGTTTGGATCAAGATACATCTAATAACTCTCGATAAATCAGATGACTCAGTGACTTTCTCATCTCCTTCATATTCATCCACTAAATATATTTCAGCTTCATATACTTCTCCTTCATGCTCATCGGTGGGTTCAGGATCTTTTTTCTCTAGTTCTCCTATGTGTAGAGATCGGATTGGGCATTGACTAGCATAGTGTCCTAATTTATGACATCTAAAATAAGAAGCATTAGGATTAGGATTCCTCTGAACTTCAAGTGACTTGCCCTTATCTTCCTTGTGGGTCAATGGGGTGCTAGGAGTAGGTCAGCTTGGGTACACTTGACTAGACCCTGGTTTTTATTAAGGGTACCATTCCTAGTGGGTTCAGGTTGACGGATTATGGGTCCCATTTGAAATCTTTCGTAGTCGCTAGCTATTTGATAAGTTTGTTCAAAATTATGGACTTCTCTTAAAAATAATTCTCTTTGAATGTCCTCATGTAGTCCAGCCCTAAATTTAGATAGGATCACAGCTTCAGATTCATCTATGCTACACCTTATGATATATTCATCAAATTTGGCTATGTATTCAGATACGATCTTGCTTCCCTGACTTAGCCTCTGCCATTGATATATAAAGTCTCTGGTGATAAGATAGAGGAAGATACTTTTTCCTAAGCTTAAGTTTTATGGCTCTTCAGTTAGCTATGTGTATGTCTCCCCTTTGCCTAGTTATCCTTTTAACATTTTTCTAGTATAGTCTAGCCTGGCGAACTAACCTGAGCTTGACTGCCATCAAATATAGGTACATCGAGTCGTATGTTTCTAAAGACACTTTCCTTCAAATCCATAAAGTCTTGGTGTGGGCATCTAGGGCTATGTTCAGGGGTGAGATCATGACGATGGGTTCTTGAACCAAGAAGAGTTGGTCTAGATGATTCAGGTTCAGTGTAGCTCAATCGATTTTCTGTAAGGGTCATGATTTGCTCTTTCATTTGGTCAAACCTATTGTTTAATTATCTAAATTATTCAGTCATGGTTCTCATTAAAGTTTCAAGATTGGGATCCATGGTGTAATTTGATTGTATTGGGAATGTTGATAGTGGGCTCCTAACCTGGTGGTCATGCAACACACAAATTCGTTCTAGGATTTCTAGAACTAAAAGCTCAAGTAGAATGAATCAACTCAATTTACAATCAACTCAACAATAATCCTTTCCACTGGCTAGATAAGAGGTATGGTTGTGGGAGGCTTCCCCTGCTCTCACAGGGACCTAATTAGAGAACCATAAGTCCGCTTAAGGCATTTGTCATTTGATCCCTAGTCCTAGACACCACTTTCAAGAAATAACTGAAGGATTGAGTGCACCAATTTCATCATAATACTTGGAACTCAGCAACATGGGTGTCTCTAGCTTTGCTTTAGGTTTTTACTCAATTTTAAGTAGGCTTGGGATCGAGATGAGGATGATTATTTTGGGCCGAGAAAAGGTGATACAATTCTTTTCTTACTTGAGATAGAGAAATTGTCCTTAAGTGAATTCAGTGATGCATGCGCATACATATGAAAACCTAAAGTAAAATATGTAGATATTTATATCATTTTTATTATTTTTTTATGTTGTAGATATAAAAATAAGAAGAAAATTATAGATTTAATAAAAAATAATTAGATGATTAGAAAATTTTAGCATTATGCATGAACATGTCCTAGCCTGCTTTCATACCAAACTGATGCGGGATGTACCATGCAAGAGATTAACGTAGAGCAATGATTCATATTTTAAGATGCTTTACTTTTCAAATGAGTAAGAATAAACTAAGGATGAATTTGCGAAGAGTAAAGTAACTACCCACAGAATATGATTCACTAAGTAATAAAGAAAATAGGATCCTAGGATTAAGAAATCACTACGTAGAACATGCTCTTTCTCCAACAAAATAGAACTTATCAGAAGGAATGGATTTGATTACCAAGCAATGATGGTCTTTATCTTAAAAGATTGGATCACACAGCTCTCGAAATGAGCACCTGAAAGATAAAGCTATGCTACCACAGATGTTACGGCTTTCCTTCAGATGGTTTTGGAGGTAAGGAGGACTTCATCTAACGATCATAGCACCTTAGCATCTTGGGGCTGGGATGCTTGGAACAGATGTTGGAACAGGTATTTGTTGGGCCTCTCACCCTCTCTCTCATGGAGTGTCAATGCTCAAGAGCACAGAAAAATAGAAGAGGAAGACTATTTTCATCAATCATCAATTGTTCTTTATAAGAAGAAGGGAAGGGTTTTTATAATAAACCCTAACCCTTGAATTACATGAAAAAAAAAGAAAATAAGGATGCCATATTGTTTTCAAATAAGAAGATATGCGGCATCTTGAAATAAGAAAAAGAGATCAGAGGATAGCTTTTTCAAATAAGGAGATAGGCGACATCTTGAAACAAAAAAGAAAGATCAGGGGATAGCTTTTCCAAATAAGGAGATAGGCAGCATCTTGAAACAATAATAAGAGATCAAGGGATGACGTCATATCCTGCTTTTCATAAAGAGTGGGCAATAAGTCATCTTTTATAGGGGGCTTATTTGCTTTTTTTTATGCTAAGATGACTTCATAAAAATCTTAGGATGCTCTAATTGAGTAGATGATGCCTACTTTGACTGAAATTCCATGTGGAAGCTTATTTGCTTTCTTTTATGGTCTTGGGTCTTCAACTTCTTATACTTTGACTCAATAAATCTTGACTTGACTCAAATAAAATTACTGGAGTCATACTTGACTAAAATTACTGGACTCATACTGACAAAACTTGATTACAGGACTTAAAGTCAAACCAATATAAAGTAAGAAATTCATAATGACTCTGGACTCAAATGAATTGACAGGAATCAAAAGTCTAACTGCATCAATCAGAAATCCATAATGAGCTCAGTAACCTCTATCTGATTCTAGTTCTCGCACCAATATTGGAGCATGTTGCTAAGAGAAAGTGGTAAAAGGGGCTTGGTCAAGAAAAGACAACCAGTAAAGTCATGGCATTGTTGTGTTTTTTATCCCTACCATTTAAGAAGGTAGTGCTCTAGGTGGCAGGACCGTTTGCACTTCCTAAGGTGATTGTCCTTACTTTCATGGCTCCTTCCACTTTACCATCTGAGCATCAAGTCATCCTCTCCTTTGAATTCTCAAGTTCCTATGGATCTAGATCAATCCTCCCTGCTTTCAAGCTAAACAATGGTTCCTCTTAACCTAGTGAACCTAGCCTCAACTTGAACCTAGTTTGGCTCTTGCCCAACCTAGCCTAGCGCTTTACCTTTTTTGGTGCCAAACTTAGGCATTGCTTGACCTAATTTTCCTATGAAGTCCCCTCAGAATGGCATGGTAGCCTATACTATGGCCATGAAGCCTATGCTCCCAGCACACTACAAGTACCATGAAGCTATCTCGGATTGAGAACTAGTGAACATTGCCTTCCCTAATGCATGTGGTCCATTTAGTGCATGCTAACTAGCTTTGAGAGGTGCCTCCTCACTTAAGGGTGATGGGCTAAGAAGGAGGCTTGAGGATTTTCAATTAAAGGCTAACAGGTTCCAAGAAGGATCCCATGGTCGAGGCAAAAAGGCTAGAGATGAAGGTTGGAGAGCTTGTGGTGAAGCTAGCAAAGGAAAAGTCTAAGGTGGTGAGGGTTGAAGTGAGGCTAGCTGATGCAGAGGCCAAGATCATCAAGATGGAGGCCAGGGCTCAGTTCACTTTGGCTAAGGTGATGGAGGCTCATTTGAAGATGGCCCTAGCCAAGGAGCATTGACATTTTGCTAAGATAGGTATAAAGAAGGTAGTGGAGGAGTTCAAGGCATTGATTAAACTTAGGATTATTCTACTAAACTGCTTTGTCAAGGCTTTCTCCATAATGCAGTAGAGCATTGTTGCAAAGGCCAAGCATTTAGATGTTGACTTCTTATCTTTGAAGGTTGTGGAGGAGGCACATGTAGTAAAGGCAGCCATGGATATGATTTTATTTGCTGTCAGAGTTGGTGTGGCAGGAGAAGGCATAGCATTTGGTGGTTGAAGTTGTCATTGTCGCTGATTGGCCTCTAGAGGAGATGCTGCTTACAGCCTTAGTTGTTGAGATAGTTCCAATTAGAATAGGGTCATTTGTAGAGGTTGAAATTGGGCCAACAATGGTAGTCATTTCTCATAATGAGGAGGAAGAAAAAAAAGGAGGCTCCATAGCTATCAAGGAGGTCTAGAATGCCTCTTGGTTCTAGTTTCGGTTCCACCTTATGTTGAGAAATTTGGAAGATTGTAATTATTTAATTACCCCAACTTTATTGATTTTGATGATTTCCAAAAGCCATGAGTATTTTAAAGAAACAATGAGTTTATTTATCAAAAACCTTGAGCTTATTCAAAATGAAAGAATGGACTCTCAATGTTTAAATTCACGAGTTTTGAATCAATTTGAAAAAAGTTTCAAGCTCTATATTTAAGATTTCAAAAAGGAATTTTTACATTTATATTTCAATCAATGATTTCTTGAAACATGTCTTGAATCATGCTTAATGTCATATTTATTGTATTCAAGTCAAAATATATTTAAAATTATTCTGGGACGAATTTTAAAGTCAATCAGAAAATTTCTGATTTTTGATACGTTCCGAGCCGACTCAGAGTTTCAGAGTCGACTCCCAGATTTTCTGATTTTCTCGAGTCGACCCTTGGTTTCAAGAGTCGACCCCTGATTCTGTGCGAGCCGACTCCTGACTGTGCGAGCCGACTCCGCTCAAACAACAGAAAGATGTTTTTTGAGCACTTCTCGAGTCGACTCCCCATTTTCTTCGAGTCGACCCCCGACTAGCCGACACTTTTTTTCGCGAGTCGACCCTCTAACTTTAAAATGTTTCTATTTTTGTAATCGACTTCGAGCCGACTCCCACAAAGCTCGAGTCGACTCCACGAAATCTGGGCGCGATTTTTACGATGACACATCAGCCCAACGGTAAGATTTTCAAATAACGGCTATTTTTCTTGTCTCTAACGGATATATTTTTGCAGATTCTATAAATAGAGGAGCTCTTTTCAAATCAAAACAAAAAGAAAAAGAGAGAAAAGAATATCTTTCAAAAGAGGGAAAAACAGAGCTTATTGGAAAAATCATTTAGCTCAAAGAAGAGTGATTCAAAAGGAGTGAAATCAAAGAGAAGATTCGTCTGCTCCTCTCAATCCACAAAAGTCAAAGAAAATCCAAAGCACCAAGAGCAAATCAAGATTTCCAAAAGAAAAAGAAAAAAGCTTCATCTCAACTCCAAAGAACGGTCAAGAATCTTGCTGAGGCCTGATTCAACACTTCAAGAGGAGTTAGAAGAGAAGAAAGAAGCCAAGCCATCAATAATCAGGCTTTTCTAACCTTTTTATTTTATATTTGCTCAAGGGGAGCATTGTATCAAACACTATTTATTTTTTGCTGATTCAATCAGTGGATTGAATCAGTGGAGGTTGTTATACCTCGTTGCAAGCCGGGTGCTTGTGTTGGGTTAGTTGTGAGCCCGTGAAAAACAACGTGTAGGGTTTTGTGCTGGTAAGCCCGAGTAAAACCAGCTGGGTTCGTTGTGACCCGGAAAACAACAAGTTTGAGTTGTGAGCTTGGAAAACAACTCGGCTGTAATCTAGAGAGATTATAGTGTGGACCCAAGTGAATCTTGGGAGTGGACGTAGGTGTTGGTTGCACCGAACCACTATAAAATTATCTTGTGTTTGCCGTGCTATTTTCTCTCTCTATCTCTCTTTATTTGCTTGTGCATTGCTTATTAGTTAATTTCTCTCACTTGCACATCTTGAAAAAAAATTTAAAAAGTCTTAAATTTTTAAGAACCCAATTCACCCCCCCCTCTTGGGTTGCCATCTGGGCCAACAATTGGTATCAGAGCAAGTGCTCATTTAGAATTTGATCTCACGATCAAGGGCTAAAGATCCTTATGGCAACACAAAGTGGTTCAAGTTTTGCTGAAGGTCATTCTACGAATAGACCTCCTTTATTTAATGGAACCAACTATTCATATTGGAAAGCTAGAATGAGAATATTCATTCAAGCTTCTGACTATGAATTGTGGGGAGTAATAATAAATGGACCTAGTACACCCACACACTATTGGGCACTATTGTTCCTAAGCCCGAAAGGGATTGGAATGATAATGATAGGAGAATGGCACAACTAAATGCTAAAGCCATTAATATTTTATATTGTTCCTTAGACTCAATGAATTCAACCGAATCTCAACATGTAATTCCGCAAAAGAAATTTGGGATAGGTTGGAAATAACACATGAAGGAACAAACCAAGTAAAAGAATCAAAGATAAATATTTTGGTTCATAAATATGAATTATTTACATGGAACAAACTGAAACCATCACATGCATGTTCACTAGATTCACTGATATTGTGAATGGTTTAAAAGTCTTGGAAAAGTTTATACTAACTCTGAGCTTGTTCGCAAAATTCTTAGGTCACTTCCAAGGACTTGGGAAGCCAAGGTGACCGCCATACAAGAAGCCAAAGATCTGAACATCCTACCTTGGAAGAGCTTCTTGGTTCGCTGATGACTCATGAGCTTCAAGTTAAACAACATGTCAATGAGGATGAGTCAAGAAAGAAGAAGACCATCGCCCTCAAAGCTGCGGAAAAGGAAGTAAGCAGCAGCGATGATGAAGAGGATGATTGATGATGAG
>UESW01003949.1:2351801-2378206 GCA_900491605.1 Calamus simplicifolius
ACTGAAGAACAATTAGCTGATATTTTTACAAAACCTTTAAGCGAAGAAAGATTTTGTTATCTTAGAGGAGAATTAGGGATTTGTGATCCTTTGGAATAGATTTTGAAACCCCTAAGGAAATGTATCTAGAGTTCTTTCAATTTCTCAAAATCTTAAGGAAATTTTATCTAGAACTCATATCAATTTGATCTCTCAAAATCCATGATTTTTAATCACACTCAAAGATCAAATTCCGGACTCATTTCAGATTCTCTGAATCTTTTTTTTCTCTGAAATGGTCTCGGAGCCGACTCGGACAGTATCGGAGTCGACCCCTGTTTCTTGAAACTCGGGAGCCGACCCCCGCTCTGCGCGAGTCGACTCGATTTCGGGTCCGTGCTCTGTGACTACTCGGGAGCCGACTCCACGCTTTGCGCGAGTCGACTCGACGTGGTCCCAGGTTGATTATTTAGGGCACGAGTCGACCCCTCGGACATTTCAATCATTTCCAATCATTCCAAATCCTTTCCAAAGTTTTCCCAAACCCTCCAAAACTCCAAAAACCTCTGATTAATCACTCCATCTAGATCTATGGCACCTAAAACCCGTGGAGCTAGCAGTAGTGGCGCCGGATTGAAGAGGAAAGGACCGTTCGACGACCCGTCGCGAGCCGTCTCCGGATTCGTCTCTACACCTTCTCCGAGTGGTTCTCCTGTTCCAGCTACCACTTCAGGTAGATCACCTTGCCAGTAGAGTTGTTACAACCGGTAGGAAGGTGACTTTGAGTTATTTGAAATGAGGGATTTATTATTGGGAGACAATTGATTGAAATGGGACTTGAGAAGATATGTTCACTAGATTGTCCCACATATCCTGCATTAGTTAAGGAATTTTACTCAAATTTGACTAGAGGTGATGATGGATTAGTTAGTGTGGTGAGAGGCATTGGATTGAATATCACCGCCACTATTTTATCCAGACTGTTAGATTTGCCCCTATCTGGACCATCCACCTATGCCCCGGAGGATAGATCACCTGCCCTCACAAGATTGTTGAACAGAAATTTTGAGGGTTTTGAAGAAGTTTTTGCAAATCAGTTACCTTTGGAGCTGAGGCTACTTCATAATATCTGCAGTAGGGTATTGTTTCCCAAGACTGGCAGATTTGATTATGTTTCTGAGAGGGATATCTTCGTGATGGATGCTGTTGTGACTGGAAAGCCCATCAATTTGCCTCGGATGATTATTTGGCACATAGCTGATTGTGGAGGCAAGAAGAAGTCCAGTTTACCCTATGGCATGTTCTAACTAAGTTATTTCAAAGCCAAGGGATTGTATTTGGTGAGAGTGAGCCAAAGAAGGAATTAAGGCACACTGATTATTACACTTTGGCTACTATTCATCGAATGGGATTTGTTAAGAGGAATGGGAGATGGGAGAGGAAGAATATTGCTGAGGATAGAGCTATGGATGCTGAGGCCCCTGGACCTTCTGTGAGACATTCTTCACCTGAGCCTCCTCAGAGCTCTTCAGTTCCAGATTCTGTTCCAGCTCCTGCCCCTGTTCCTGTTCCTGTTCCTGCTCCAGCTCAGACATCTACTTATCATCTGTTAGATTTTCTGATGTTCAGTTAGATCAGCTTAGATCTTATTTAAATCTGAGATTAGTGAGCATGAAGATAGATTGAAAAGTGAGTTTGATGAAAATTTATGAATTTGAAGGAATCTTTGTATTCACTTAGTGATCGGGTTGCATCTATTGAATCTACTCTTAGTTCATCCACCAGCTCCTTAAGTGAAGACTTGAAGAATATTTTTGGAGAGCTTAAGGATATCTGTGGTGACTCAGAGACCTATTCCCAGTGCAACGCCGAGCTTCAGGATAAGATTTAACTGCTTGTACTTTTGTAGATAATAAGCTTAAAGATTATGTTAAACTACAATGTGAAGGAATGAAGCAGATAGTTGATCACTTGAATAGGATTACAAGAAGAACTTTTAAATTAATGTAATCTTATTTTGATGTATTAGATCTCATTTTGATGTAATGAAGTTCACTTTGTAATCTCATTTTGATGCAATGAATATTTTAACTTTTGTCTAAGCAATTTCTTTAATGTATTGGATGCTTGATTTGATCTTGAATTAGCAATGCAATGAAAGAAATTTACTTATGAAGCTTGTATTTGAATTTGATACAATGAAGTTGATACAATTAGATAAATGGTTGAGAAGTTTAATGATTATATGGAAAACTTGAAAACCCTTAATACATTCTTGATGCAATGACTTTATCCTAACCTTTTTGTTGATTACAAAAAAGGGGGAGAGATTTTATTTAATCGTATATGCTTTCAATTAAATATATGCTTTCAATATACTTTCAATGCAATCAAATTTTAAATTTGAAAGAGGGAGAGATAATTTGAATATTAAAGGAGGAGAGTTAACTTAAAGGGAGAGATAATTTGGTTATCATTATGCTTAAAATTTAAAAAGGGAAAAATTATTTGCTTGAACTTAACAATTGAAAATTTTGAATGAATTACAAAATTGAGTTTCATAGGGGGAGCTATCTCATTTAGGGGGAGCCTCTCAATGAACATAAAAATTGATTTTGGTTTCAGAAAATTTTTCAATTCAAACATGCATATACTCAATGTTTTTGTTATCATCAAAAAGGGGAGATTGTTGAGAAATTTGGGAGATTGTAATTATTTAATTACCCCAACTTTATTGATTTTGATGATTTCCAAAAGCCATGAGTATTTTAAAGGAAATAATGAGTTTATTTATCAAAAACCTTGAGCTTATTCAAAATGAAAGCAATGGACTCTCAATGTTTAAATTCACTGAGTTTTGAATCAATTTGAAAAAGAAGTTTCAAGCTCTATATTTAAGATTTCAAAAAGGAAATTTTTACATGTTATATTTCAATCAATGATTTCTTGAAACATGTCTTGAATTCATGCTTAATGTCATATTTATTGTATTCAAGTCAAAATATCATTTAAAATTATTCTGGGACGAATTTCAAAGTCAATCAGAAAATTTCTGATTTTTGATACGTTCCGGAGCCGACTCTAGAGTTTCAGAGTCGACTCCAGTAAGTAACAGAGATTTCTGATTTTCTCGAGTCGACCCTTGGATTTCAAGAGTCGACCCCTGACTCTGTGCGAGCCGACTCCTGACTGTGCGAGTCGACTCCGCTCAAACAACAGAAAGTTTTTTGAGCGCTTCTCGAGTCGACTCCCCATTTTCTTCGAGTCGACCCCCGACTGTCAGGAGCCGACACTTTGGTTTTCGCGAGTCGACCCTCTAACGTTTAAATGTTTCTATTTTTAGTAAACGACTTCGAGCCGACTCCCACAGTGCTCGAGTCGACTCCAGAAATCTGGGCGAAATTTTTCACGATGACACGTCAGCTCCAACGGTAATATTTTCAAATAACGGCTATTTTTGTGTTTCTAACGGATATATTTTTGCAGAATCTATAAATAGAGGAGCTCTTTTCAAATCAAAAAAACAATAGAAAAAAGAGAAAAGAAAATCTTTCAAAAAGAGGGAAAAACAGAGCTTCATTGGAAAAATCATTTGAGTCAAGAAAAGAGATTCAAAAGGAGTGAAATCAAAGAGAGAGATTCGTGTGCTCCAGATCTACAATCTACAAAAAGTTCAAGAGGAGATCCCAAAGCAACCAAGAGCAAATCAAGATCTTCCAACCTAGAAGAAAAAGAAGAAAAGCTTCAACCAACATCCAAAAGCCCCAAAGCTAGGAGAATCTGTGCTGAGGCCTGATTCACACTTCAAAGGAGTTGGAGAAGAGAAGCAAAGAAGCCAAGCCTGCATTCAAGCTTATTTAATCAGGCTTTTCTAAACCTAAGCTTTATTTTGATTATTCTGCTCAAGAGGAGCTTTGTATTTAAACTCTGATTTATTTTCTTGTGTACTGATTCAATCAGTGGATTGAATCAGTGGAGGTAGTTGTACCTCGTTGTAAGCTTGGGATAGCTTACGTTTTGGGTTCGTTGTGATCCCGTTAAAAACAACGAGTTGGGTTTTGTGCTGGTAAGCCCGTGTAAAACCGGCTGGGTTCGTTGTGATCCCGGAAAAAACAAGTTTGAGTTGTGAGCTTGTAAAACAACTCGGCTGTAATCTAGGGAGATTATAGTGTGGACCCAAGTGAATCTTGGGAGTGGACGTAGGTGCTGGTTGCACCGAACCACTATAAAATCCTTGTGTTTGCCGTGCTCATTTGTCTCTCACTCTATCTCTCTTATATTTCTGTTTGTGCATTGCTTATAAGTTAATTTCTCTCACTTGCACATCTTGAGTTAATTTGTTTAAAACATTTCAAAAAGTCTTAAATTTTTAAGAACCCAATTCACCCCCCCCCCCCCCCTCTTGGGTTGCCATCTGGGCCAACACCTTAGTTACTCTTTATTTGTCATGTTACTTCTTGTAGGCCTTCATTCTTTTTTCTTTCTTTCTTTCTTCTTTTCATCTATGCATATAAACCACTTTTTGTGGTTAAATGAATCAAGTATCTTCTTTTCTTAATAAGATTTTCTTGCCTTTTTATTTATGTAAAACCCTTTTTTGTGGTTTAATGAATCAAGTATCTTCTTCACTTAATGAGATTTGCTTGCCTCTTTATTTTTGTGAATGACTGAGCCATGCCCTCTTTTGTTCTCTATATTTCTAATAGTTTGCTTCTATCAAGTCTCCTTCTATCAGGGTAACCTTGTTGATCTTGACAAGCAAAGATCTTTCATTGGAGAAGGAAAGGCCCCTTTCTCCCATGAGGATAATGAGATACTCCCAACTAGATCTATAGATTGGGCTAATTCGCACTTTTTGGTTTGCCTTTACACCATAAGAAGTTTCTCTTGAGTTGGTCATTGCCTTGGAGGAACTAGTCTTTCGTTCCCTTCTAATAGAGAAAAACCTTTCAATGAGGTTAGTACACTGCTCTTCTTTTTTCAAAGTAAAGTCCTTTTGAGTAGGCTAGCTCTTTGGTGAAAAGAGCCCTCCTTTCTTACATAGTAACAAGAGTTCTTCTGAGCAATCTCTTTATCTAATAGCCTCCTCTCTCTTTCTCTTAGGTAAAGTTCTTTTAGGAAGGATCCCTTTCCAACAGAGGGGACCTACTTCTCTTACTAAGGAAAACTCTTCTGAGAAGTCTATAAGTGCTCTACTCTATCTTTCTTTCAAGTATAATTCCTTCATATAAGCAAGCTCTATAGCAGAGCAGGCTCCCTTCTTGCTCAATAGGAGAGTTCTTCAAAGTAGCCATTTCATCCAACAGCTTGCTCTCTCTTTCTCTCAATTAGAGTTTTCTAAGTGGGTCAATTCTCTAGTGGAGCAGACCTTTTTTTGCTCAGTAAGGAGAATTCTTCTAAGCAATGTTTGGGTATTCTACTTTCTTTCTTCAGAGTACAGTTCTTTCAAATAGTTCGACTCTTTGATAGAGCAAACCCCTCTCTCTTTCTTAGCAAGGAGAGTTCGTACGAGCGACCTCTTCATCTAGCGACTTATTCTCTGTTTCTTAGAAGTAGAGTTATTTCTTCTTTCTCCTAAGTAAAGTTCTTCTATGTAGACCATCTCTTTAGTGAAGCAGACCCTCTTGTTTTGCTCGATGAGAAGAGTTCTTCCATCAAATATTCCTTTCTTTCTTTCTTTCGAGTAGAGTTCTTTCTTATAGACCGGCGCTCTGGTAAAGCAGGTCCCCTCTCTTACTTAACAAGAAGAGTGTTGGACCTGGTGTGGTGCTCCCAAGGCCCAAGAGAACATGGGAAGGCCAAGGTCCATACTTCACGAGGCATCATGGAAGGTTTTAGAGTTGTTTTGGGCTCTAGGTTATCTTAAGGGCCATGTTGGGTTATGGGCTTTGAAGGGGCTAACTTATATTGGGCTGGGTGTGAGTCAAAGGATTTTAAGATTGAATTAAGTCATGGGTGTATATAGGCTTGGTCTGAACTTAATCTCATCAGATTAGCAATGAAAGTTTTTCTGAGTCAAGGTCAAGTCAGCTTAGCCATGTATTTAAACCCTAGACTTTAGGTTGCATTTGATGGATCGCTAGGCAATCCTGAATGGTAATGTGGATTGCCTACAAGATAGATTATCATAGGATAGATTATCATTAATGTTGATTACTATGTTTGGTATACACAAATAATGTTACAGTAATATTGATTACTATGTTTGGTATGACAAACAGATTACCAGCCATATAATATCAAATTCCAAAAATATTCTTAAATCAAATATATTAAAAATTTTATATTATTATATATTAGTTTGAAAAAACTTGCATTTATAAATAACAATGCCTAAAAAATATTGATGCATGCTGCTAAAAAAAAAGTCTATATCATTCAAGGGTCATAAAAGAAAATTATTAAATGTAAATTAATGAGTTGATGCCAAGAAAAAATATTCATAATAATTTAAGATTTTATGTTATCAATACCAAAAAGATATATAATTTGTTTAGGTTAGACACATGAATGTCATAATTTTTTTTATTTTAATCATTTATAAAAGAAAATAATTAATGATAAAAAAAATGAATTGAAAGGATGCTAGTTAAAGAAGATGGATGTTCTGAGTAATGATCTTTAAAATATTTCATGTTCTTTAGTTTATCAACTTAAATATATATATATATATATATATATATATATATATATATATATATATATATATATATATATATATATATATAGTATTATCATAAAAATATAAAGTATTTATATATAACTAGAAGATACTAGATTTAAATTTTTTAAGATTAAAATATTTTTAATCTTCAAACTTTTACTCATTTTTTTATTCTTAAACTTTAATTACCATAATTTATTTATTATATTTTAAAAATAATTTATTTTTAAATAATTTATTATATAAAATTAATTAATATTAATAGAATAATTGATATATTTTATTTTTATTTTTTTTATTTGACTTATGGCTATGATCAAAAAGAGCGCATGGAAAGAGAGGAGGTCCATGCTCATATGCTTGAGCTAAAAAAAAGGCAAAAGAGGGCATGGTGAGAGTCTGGATTAAAAAGCATAACAAATAATACCGCAGTGGAAGAAGAGAAGACCAAAGAAAAATGAAGCTGAAACAATTTATTCAAAGAAAAATGGTGGCAAGATCGAAGAAAAGAAAGAAAAAGAAGGGGATGATTTTGTTTTCATGGAAGAGAAGGAGGCAGAGGTAATTTTGTCAAAAAAAATTATCAAATCATAACATCTCTGGTAATATGGATAACCACCTCCTTCTTAGATAAACTAGATTATCTTTCATGAGTTAATCCAGATTACCACTACAAGATAGATTACCATTATAAATATATACCAAACATAGTTATCTGGTGGACCCAATTTAAATTAGTGGTAATCTGGATAGATTATCGGCTACCAAACGCAACCTTGAGATTTATGTAAGAAATGCAATAAATTATTTTCTCCCAAAAAAAAGAGTTTTTCACTGTTTTCTTACCCTAGCTGCTGCCCTTTCTCTGTTTAGAGGCTTGAGAAACCCTAGAGCATCGCCTCTCTCTTCCCCTCATGTACAACTTTCTCTCTAGGGCATTCTCTCTCTAGATGGTTTTCTCTCTCTAGAACCTAAAGCCAGCTCCCTCTTTCTTGCTTGCACCCAAGCTTTCTCTCTTTTCTTAAGCCATTTTTTCTCTTTAGTTGCAGTGGGTCATCATTTTTCTCTCTTTAGAAGGTTAGGAGGTGTGATATCTAGTGGGATGCCACTTTCTCCCTCTTGGGCATCCCTTTCTCTCTCTAGATGTGTGCTCCTATTTTCTCTCTCTTAGGGATTTGTTCTCTCTCTTGCGTGGAACCTAGGTGGCTTCCCTCTCTCCCTTGGGTACCAAAATTTGGTCCAGATCAAATATTTTTCATAATAGTTGATTTGGGCATCAATTGGTCTTCTGCAACAATTAGTATCAGAGCTGATCCATTGCCACAACAAAGAGTTCTTCAAAGCAACCTTTTCATCTAGCAGCTCTCTCTCTCTCTCTCTTTCTTTTTAGTAGAGTCCTTTCAAGTGGGCTATCTCTCTGGCAAGTTCTTTTAAATGGTATTTAGGTATTCTTCTCTCTCTTTCTCTGGAGTAATATTCTTTTTGATAGGCTGTCTCTTGCTTTAAAAGAAATGTTCTTTCAAGTGAGTCTTTGAGACCCACTTTGATAGTTGGAGGTCTTCAATGACAATCCGGTCCATCTTTGTACAGGCACTTTTATTGTCGAGTTTGAAATGAGTTATGATGGTTTTTTGCAGCCACTCTAAGACATCATCCAAAGGATAGGAGGTACAAGGGGAGGTGCTAGAAGATATGGAGGCTAGTGGGCTTATCTTTTGCTTTACAAGGAGAGTTCTCTCAAGTGGGTCTTTAAGAATTACTCCAATAGTCGAAGGCCTTCAATGATAAGTTGGTCCATCTTTGCATGGACACTTTACCATCGAACTCGAAATGAGACATCATCCAAAGGATAAAAGGCAAAGGGGAGCCAATAGATGATGTAAAGCTAGTGAGGCACTTCACTTGATAATTAGTGCTCACCATAACCATAGAGTGTACTAATGCATTATTATAATAGATCTAGACCCCTTTATGTTAGTGTTAGAGAAGAATATGACCTTCTTTGTCATATGCCTTCTTGGTCGAGGAACTCTCTTGAGTGATGGCATACCCTTTAGAGATCATGTCAACCACCATGGCAATTGGCCATTGATTACTATAGTTTGGTACTACTAGAAGGGTTAGGACTTGCCTTACTGGATGAGCCCTCAAGAGCCCTAGATGCACTTCATAAGGTAACCCCTTTGATGGGACCTTCCATTTCTCCTTTTACCTATTAGTACTCCTCTATGTTGTGACTATACTCTCTCTGATCAGCAAGCTTTCCTTTTTAGGAAACACCTTAGACTCTTTTTTCCTTGGGATGTTACCTTAGATTCAACATACTTTTTACTCATCTAAATTTGTTGCTATTGATGATAATCTCAAAGTGCTTGTCTAGGACTTTAAGCTATCACCTTAGGTTAGGGTCTTTAGATCTCTTCTGCCCATGGGTGTAGGAGAGCTCCATAGCATTAGGCCTACTTACAAGTCAGGCAGCTTCATCCTTACAGGTCCTCATGTTTAGTTTTTGTGGGGTTCACACTCTAGAGGTTCTATCATGATGGCTTGACAATTTTGTTTCTCAAGCAGTGCAAAGAGGGGAATTTGGTCTCCAACCTGGTCCAAATAGTGTTGCTGCTGCTGGTGAGAGCTTTCTTGCTAGATTCAAGTGGTATAACCTTTACCTCATTCCTATAGATGACGTCAGTTTAATGGTGTTAGGATTCAAGCAGGGGACCCATGCATCAACACTGATGATGACAAGGATGATGAGCTGGGAACTGAGGTGGTATTTAATTAATCTAGTAAGGAAAGATTCTACATTCAAGTTATTACCCCTACAAGGAGAGAACAAGGGCATGAAGGGTGCTAGGGGTTACTTGACTAAAGTCTTTTAATACTCAAATTAATAAAAGAAAAAGCTGCAGACCAAGGATGTTCCTTGTAGCCTTTTCAATCACTACTACAAAAAGTTAAATGGACTACAGTAGGTTTTAGGAAAAGACTATGTTTTAAATAAAAGATGTAGTTTTTTAAATGTTTTTCATAAAAAAATGTAGTCTTATATTTTCACAAATTAAAAAACTACATCTTTTATTTAAAATGTAGTCTTATATTATCTGATAATATAAAAAGATTATTTTTTTAAATAAGACATAGTCTTATATATAAAAAGACAATGTTTTTAATTAAGACGTAGTCTTATATTATATGATAATATAAAAAGACTACATTTTAAATAAGATGTAGTCTTATATTATCTGATAATATATTTTAGACTACATTTTTAATTAAACGTAGTATTATATTATCTGATAATATAAAAAGACTACGTTTTTAATATCTTATAATATAAAAGACTATATTTTTAATTAAGACGTAGTCCTATATTATCTGATAATATAAAAAGACTACGTTTTTAATATTTTATAATATAAGAGACTACATTTTTAATTAAGACGTAGTATAATATATTTTTAATTAAGACGTAGTCTAATATAATTTTCCTCCTAATTCACTTCCTCCCTTTTCTTAAACGAAAACCTCGCGATACCCAAAATCAAATTTCTTTCTTTTATCCGTAGTTTTGTTCTAGGGTTTCATTTGTGGAGGCTCCACCGCCCACCACGCGGGATTAAGGTTGAGAAGACTCCACCACCATCGATCAGGATTTCGTTTACAAGGATTCCATCACCAGGCAGGATTAGGGTTTTGTTCTTTACCAAGCTGCGATTCAACTGCAGGTAATTTTTTTTAATCTAACGATCGGAGAGGGAGAGAGGGCAAGAGGGGTGCCGGCGTGGGGTTCGGTGTGGGGTTTGGCTCGGGCATGGCGGCGTGTCCACCGAGCCTGAGCCGCGGCCGGCAGCCCCACCGGCACCTGGAGCGGCGTCCGATGGGGATCGGATGAGGGAGAGTGGAGGAGAGGGCTGCGGTGGCCCTTCTCCTGTGTGGAAGCCAAACCGCCTCCCACGTTGGTTAGGGCCCGGTGGCGTGCTCGCCACCTCACCGAGCCTAAGGGTTGATCAACGACCCCCATCGGCGCCAAGCGAGCATCTGGTGAGGATCTGGCTGGCCGATGATGGCCGGCTGTGCTACCAGCTCAATGAGGAGCCACGTAAGGGAAAGAGAAAGAAAGAGAGAGAAAGAGGGATAGAGAGGGGGAGGCCACGTCGGCGGTCGGCCCTGGACCGGTTGCCGATGGCCGGTTTGCCCAAGAATTGGCCGGCAGCAGCCCTGGCGCCGGCACGGTTCTCCCCTGGTTTGGGTGAACCAGGGGAGAGGGAAAACAGGGGAGCCCTGCTTGGGCTGTTTGGGTCAGGTTGGGCCGGTCTGTGAGCCCAATTGGGCCAAGTTTTTGAGCCCTGTAATGGGCCGTGGTCAGAAAATGGAATATATGGCCTGGATCAGCGTTGATCTAAGTTTCTAAGGGTATTTTTATTTTTCCATTTGGATGGTTATTCGGGAAGATATTCAAGCCCAAAGTTGGGCCCATAAATAGATTTGGGTAGCAATTAGGGAATACGTTATCATTTCAATTTTAGAGATTTTATGGTGGAAATTGATGCTGTAGGTACCCAGAAGTCCTAATGTCATAGCCTAAAGTATATAACCATGGGCGGCAGCCCCCATCGGTGTCCGTGCAGCGTCTGGTAGCCGTGCCGCCGCTCATAGGAACGGGAGCCGAACCGGTGCAATGCATAGTATCAGAATTTCTCTCAACTTCATGAAGAAAATAGAAAGTTGAGAGAAATTTCAAAAATTGCTGCAAGTGCTCATCAATATGTTTCAGAGAAAGGTAGCTGTTGCTCAGTTAAAAAACTGCAACCAAATAAAACTATTGCTAATTCTGATACACAAAATGATGCAAGTGTAGAATTAGTTACCATTGGATAAAGAAACATGCAAAAGGTATGTTAATATTTACTTATATTTGTAGTATTTTATTTAAATTCATAGTACTTATATTTTCTAATGTTATGCTTTGAAGGAAAAACCATGCAAATTGGCAATAGGATTATTGATAATATAATTGGATATGGTACAGTGATTGAGAATGTAGCACCAAACTCTACTGTACATAGAGTTCCTTTGGATATTCATAATTATGTTGTATCTATTGATGTTTATTTTGACGATGATGCTCTCCTTCCAAAAACAATTGGTAATGATCCTATGAAAGTTAAAGATTTTGTTGGTTCTCACATTGCATGGCCTCAATCATTAGTTATTGATGATCCAGTCAAGGTATTTGAAACTTCTTAACCTATCCATAAATTTGTGATTAATTTATATTGATAAACTATTTGCTATATCGCATTTGTGAATTAAATTTCATTATTATTAACAGGCAAAGATTGTCCGGCCACAAAAGTACATATAAAAAGCAAAGAAAAGGGTCCATGGAGTTTGTCATATTTAAAGAATCATATTGTAAAAAGTTTGAGAGATACAAATATAATAACTGTGGTATTGGATATTGGTGTCTTTGATCATGAACGGATCTATTATATTATTCGGAAAGATATCGATAACTTTTGCTCAATTGAGAAGATTAGTTGTAGTTGTATTGTGCTATATATGAGGTAATAAGATATTTTTATATTTTTTACATTTCATATGCAATCACTAGATGTTACAAGTTTCTAATAATAATCGTGGGATTGAATAATTTGATTTGTGTAGCTATTTGTACAACCAACTCAAGAAATCAAAACTACTCAACATGTATGGCTTCGTAGACCCTGCACAGATCTCATACATTCTGGATCGGCTGGAGTACGATCAGATTTTATTGCTAAAAAATTAGAGCATTGTAATATGGATCAATTGTTTCTAGCTCCTTATAACTCTGGATAAGTGATTTTTTAATGAAAATTGATACTTTTGATATTATGTTAATTATTTTTATTATGTTTATGAAGGGATCACTGGTCCTTGGTGGTTTTTGACCGTCATGGGGACAAAGTGTATTTTGTGATTCTATTGGACGTTCAATTGGAAAAAAATTGAAAGGTGTTATTAATACGTAAGTATTTATTTCTTTTTAATTTTATAGTAATTTATCTGGGTTATATCATTTGAGTCTCACACTATTATTATACTTTGCTATATTAGTGCACTCAAAATATACAATGCTAAAGCTAAATGAGTTGCAAGAAAAAACTTGCTTGGGAGTCAGTTAAGGTATATTGACTTGCACATTCTTTTTATAATTTATAAAATTAGATCTTATTTGTTTAAGTCTTATAAAAACTTTTAAATTCATCTTTCAAGTGTCCTAAGCAACCATCAGGTGTTGAATCTAGCTATTATGTCATCATGTATATGAAGGAGATCATTGAGAATCATATCATTTCAACTGATGAAAAGGTAGGTTATTATTGCGTACATGATGCATATATATAAGTAGTACTTTTATGGTTTTAGATTTTTGTGTCATGTGTCATTTAGTGCTATTTTCTGAGTAACTTATGTGTATATATGCAGTTTGCTGAGAAGAAAACTTATAAACAAGAAGAGATCGACATTATGCGTGGAGAATGGATCAAGTACTTGCAAGGTTTCATTTGAAAAAATTGGCACTAAATGTATTTGAGATTTAACATCGAAGAAATATTGAAAAAAATTGAATATATTAATTCAATGTATTTGAGATTTTTTGGAATATGTTTGTATGATGACAGTATTGGATATTTATATGATAGTATTGGATATTTTAATTCAATATTTTTAGAATTTTTCTAGAATTGAAAGTATATGTTTGTATGACAAGATTGATATTATACTACGTTTTCAGTATCAAAAATAGTCTAAATGTACATAATAGACTACATTTTTGATAAAAAAGTAGTCTAAATGTATTTAAAGACTTCATTTTTGCCTTTTAACTACAGTTTTTGATAAAACGTAGTCTAAATGTATTTAAAGACTTTATGTTTTTGCCTTTTAACTACAGTTTCTGATAAAAACGTAGTCTAAATATATTTAAAGACTACGATTTTTTGACCTTTAACTACAATTTTTGATAAAAATGTAGTTTAAATGTATTTAAAGACTACATTTTTTTTTACTTTTAACTACAATTT
This sequence comes from Calamus simplicifolius, assembly GCA_900491605.1. Classification (NCBI taxonomy): domain Eukaryota; kingdom Viridiplantae; phylum Streptophyta; class Magnoliopsida; order Arecales; family Arecaceae; genus Calamus; species Calamus simplicifolius. Next base: position 2,365,515 of record UESW01003949.1, read on the forward strand.
CTGATAAAAATATAGTCTAAATGTATTTAAAGACTAATTTTTTTTTTTACTTTTAACTACTTCTAAAACGTAGTCTAAATCATGGACTTTTAACTATGCTCATATTTTTTTGACTACACTAAAAAAGACTACGTTTTTTAAAATACTTTTAACCGTAGTTTATATATAAAGACTACGTTTTTTTAGATATAGTCTAATTAAATTTCTGTAGTAATGAATAGAGGAAGCAAAGTTGAGGAGAATAAAAAGTTTTAGGACCTTCCTATAAATAAAAAAAATAGAGAGAGAAAGAAAAAGAAGAAAAAAGCCCTTCATCTTTGGACGGTCTCCTTTTATATGCAGGCTTGGGACTGGTAACGTGCTTTATTACGATGGAACTGATCAGTGGATGGGACTACTCTAGCTGCCATGAGGGGCGCCCTCTAGCATTGGGATATACACCATTCTAATTCTAGTTTTGTTGTCCCTCTGTGGTTTTGTTGGATGGAATGGCCAGAGACTTCATTGGTCGTATTCCACTGATGTTGTCCCATGTCCCTTGGTTGACGATACGATCGAAGAGCCATTTTTCCTTGGTTGGATGCTAATTGATTGCTATTGTAATTTGACTCTACCAGTTCCCATTCCACATGTAATCGTATCTATGGGTAAGACATGCTTAAGTTAGAAGCCTACCAAAAGAAAGGACGTGGCCATTCAAACAAAGCCAAGGAATTTGAGGAGCAAAACAGACAACTATTGGCTAGTGGGCACAATTTATCCATTTATCTAGAAGGGTTCCCATTGCTTTTGGATGTAAAATCGGCCATCAGATTTTTAAATTTGCATGTGCTTGATGAGCTCTTATGCATGTGGGGAGGTGACCATTGGGCTTGAGATAATGGATGTTGGTTGGACCTAACCACCCTAGGTATCAATCAGCAACATGTCACTCGAGTACCTGGGACACTCGACACACCAATCCAATGAAGCCACCTGTGCACATGACGTTTCCATAGTGACATTCGTCATTTTTCCGTTAAGAACCCAAAGTTCGATTTGAAATCCCTACCTCTGTCTTTTTGGGGTTAAAAGAGCCATTACAGACCATGACACCCCGTTCATGCTCACGTTACTTCTGGGTGGAAAGAAGTCAGCATGCCTGAATTATGATCCACGATCAGTGTAGGTGGGCTTCCAGCCACTTTAATTGCTTTCAAGCCATCACCACTTTGGTTGCTTTGTGACTCAAACTTGGACATCACTTTAAGAGGATAGGTTCAGCGTTGTGAAGAGTATCGTGAATTGATTCGTTGGAGTTTCAACATCACAATCATCCCCCTTTTCTAGGTGCAATGGTGAAGCATCTTTCGTGTGGCTTCCACGATTCCACTAGTGGTCTCGTATTAGCATGGCAAGCACTTAGGTTGCTAATGAGACTTCACGTGCATCAGATTAAATGCCCATCAGCACCACATAAGCTTCAATGAAATTTCAACTCAATAGACAATATATTTACAAATATTTATATCATTTACTGTTTACGAAAATATCATATATTTACTGTTTATAAAAAGAGTTAAGCTTGATGAATCCTATCATCACCTACTTCGAGGATGGCTCCCCCAAAAAAGAATGAAGCCAGAAAGATCGCTTCAAGAGCAACTCAGTGTACTTTGATCAAGGGGTCTTATACAAAAGATCATTCATACTATCATATCTAAGGTGCCTTAAATCTACCAAAGCTCAATTTATCTTTGAAAAGTCCATGGAGTCTGCAACAATCATTTAGGGGTAGAATTTTAGCATATAAGATACTCCAATAAGGATACTACTAACCCACCATGGAAAAAGCTATTCAGTTTGTCTTGAGACAGGATCAATTCCACAAGCATTCTATAATATCTTGCCAACCTATCACTTAAGTTACACTAATTGACAACCCTTGGCCCTTAGCTCAGTGGAGCATGGATATCTTTGGACCATTTCTTTCGACATAATGTGGGTGAACACCTAGACATTAGCTTGGATAACCAAGTAGAATGCTCAAGACTTCATTTGAAATTCCATCATCTATTGTTTTGGGATTCCTAGAGTTTTGATCATTGAAAATAGAAGGCAATTCAATAATGCTTGGTGCAGAAAATTCTGCTAAGAGCTCATAGCATAGACCCTTGATCCACCTCAATTGCATATCTATAGATTAATAGACAAGCCGAGGTGACCAATTGAACTATTTTTCAATCTTTGAAGATATGATTTGACTGAGTTAAAGGCCAAACTATTTTTTATAAACTTTGAAGATATGACTTGATTAAGTTAAAGGCCTTTTGGTGAAAAAACTACCTGGCATACTTTGAGCTTGCTGGACCACAAGCTGAGAATACCCATTAAGGGGACACCTTCAGGATTGAAGCTATAATCCTAGTTGCAATTAGGATGTCAAGCTATTAGGTGCAAGATTTTCTAAAGCAAGAGAATATAGATAACCTAAGAGACAACCGATAGAGAAAGTTTGGAAGAAATGATAAAGTCCAAATAGTTGCCTACAAATAAAGAGTTATGAGATACTATAACTCAAGAGTCAGAGGAGATTAGTTCAAACTTGAAGATCTAGTACCAAGAAAAAAATTGACACGAGTTGAAATAAAGGTCTGGTATTATCAATAAGTTGTATCCTTTGATTAAAATAAAGATGCTTATTTCTCCTAAAAATGAGATAAATAATATAGGTTGGTCATCTAAAATCAGCCTCTTAAGATCCGTATGAGCAAAATTGAGTTCACAAAAATAAAAGACCAAAGAGAAGCCGGTCACTCAAAATTGCTCTGCAAGTGGTGACATCCAACTTAATCCCTCAGTTGGTAACTGTTGTCTAACTTCATTGAAACAACTCTAAACAAGTGCAAAACTGAACAACATTCCTCAGCTTGATCTCCTAAAAGACAAATTAATTGAAGGTTATAGAAAGCAATTCAAAATCAAAATTAATCTAGTTGCTAGCAAAGCCAACTGGTGCATATTAATAGATTGCCCCCTAAGGCACACAAGTCCAACCTATAAGACTTTAAATTTTTTAAGAAGAATGATTTTAAACCATTCCTTGGACCAACCTAGGACCCTAATGTCGATTAAGCCCTAATAGTCATCAAAGCCTCAAGACATAACCTGAATAACTTTAAAGCTACGCAAAAGAGCAAAAAGATGACCTAAAGCATGCTGAAGTAAAGGAGGCAACCTAAATCTCTTTTAAGTCAAAGTGACACTCTGAAAACCTGAAGCACTATATCATCCAATCGATCTCAAACATCAAAATGACGTGAAGCCCTTCGACATTTTTAAAGTAACATCTTTTAAGTAACTTCTCAGGTCATATAAAAACACATGGAAGCAATGTTTGAAAAATAAACTTTGTTCATTGATTAGTTATTTAGAGTAAGTTCAGCTTGAAGACAAGTATAGAAACTCACCTTTTGGTGGAGCCAAATAAAAAAAAAAAAAAAAAAAATTTGCTAAAGACAAGTACAAAAAAAAGGGAAAAAAAGCAAGCCCTTCGTATCAAATGTCTTCGAATCATGTTGTCTTTAGGTTATGTGGTCATCAAGTGGAGCCTCCTTCGGATTAGACACCTCTAAGTATGTAAAGAAAAAAGAAGAGTGCTGACACCAATGATTGACCTAGAGGAGGTGCATACTTTAGGATCTACCGCTAATGCTCATTCTCCTCACCCCTAGATGACTCCAATATGAGCATATTGGGTGCTATTAGAAACCAACTCAAACACTTGTTTGATGCATCACAATGGCAGGAAGTGATTATGCAATCAATGAACTGATGAAAATTAATTTTTTAAGTATTTTAGAAGATGATTAATTCATCCAAAAATAAGAGAAAGAGTAAGAGGGCATATTATGTGATGTAGAAAGTAATGGTTCACGAACAGAACTTTTAGGAAAATAAAGAAGTGTACCAGGAAAGTTTGAAATTGAGAAACTTCAAAAAAATATGCTCATGAACTTTCATAAAATCAGAGTCACAGAGTAAGGGAAAGGTTGATTTATCCAACGATGATGCGGTCTTAATGTTGGTAGAAAATCTCTCACTAGTGGGCAAAATTTCTGGTTGAGAAAACTATCTTCCATGTGAGGCTCCTTGATCTTGATTCAGGGGCAAAGAAGGCATCCTCGGCTTTGGAGATGAATCCAAAGAGGGGCGACGACTTTGGAGAGAGAGAGCGGCGGCTTTGAAAATAAATCAAGAGAGGGACAGTAATTTTAGGGATGAAGGAAGGGCGGCGGCTAGGGTTCCAAGTATGGATGCCTAGAATTTAGGGGGGTGGTGGCCGATTATGATGGTATGAGGATTATGATTTCTTTGATGAAGCTTGGTAGAGGAGATGGACTAGATTAGGATTTGGTACTAAAAATACTTCGGCCTCATGCCTAACTCCCTCATAGAGGATCGATTGCTCAAGGCAACGAAAATTTGGCCTCACGCCTAACTCCCTCACGGAGGATCAATTGCTTAAGGAAACAAAAATTTGGCCTCACGCCTAACTCCCTCACGAAGAATCAATTGCTTAGGGCAACAAAAATAGAACTTTAAAAAAATAAATTTTTATATATTTATATTCTATTTTTTTATCGTTTCAAGAAAAGGGTTTTATAGACCTCTCATGCCATTACAAGGTAAGTGCAATAATTAGAGTAATAAATGATAGGGATTACAAAATATGATAGAATTGCAGAGAAAAAATCTTCTTCCCTTCATTTAATTTGACCAAAATGGCAGCAGCAATATATAGTTCCAATTGGAGGCGAGGGACCACAAGCAAAGAAGGAAGCTTTGGGGTGACATCCTTCTTTCTTTCTTTTTGTCAGCAAAGTCCATATGGGGCGCAATATCTTTTCCAGAATGGTTGAGATGCTGATCTTTATTTTCATTAAAGCATAGCAGAGGACCACTAATTTTTTTCTTATAGAGTGCCCAAGGTAGCCAACATTGTAGGTGGAGATATGGAGGGAGAAGATTGATTCCACATCATCAATCCGGATGAAGGCGGATCCAATGGAAAGAGAAGATTGATTCCACATCATCAATCCTAGCGTAGGCAGATCCAATCTATGCAGACCTTCAAGGGTAGGGTATGAATAAGGTTGGAGAAGATTGGATGGTTGTCCAATACTGCCTAATCTAGGGGGGCTTCTTCTGAATATCTTCAGTAGGATTTCAACAAAAGTAATGCACTTCCCTTGAATTATTATAGGACTCAAATAAAATAAAATGCATGACCTGGACATTTGACTAAACCAAACTTGACTCAACCAACTACGAAAGAAAGAAAAAAATTATAGAACTTCTAGGGTTCAGAGATTCAAATGGAATCCTGCAGCTTTTTTCTCACTCTTGCTCCTACACCATTGTTCCTTTACAACATTAGGTCAGATGGGAACTTTGAAGGGGTCAAGGCTACTTGGGTTGACTTTGGGATGAAAACTTTTGCACATGTCTTTAGGAACATAATGATGTAGGAGTCGCTAGCATATTAGACCAGTTCATCTTGGTATACCTCTAACCTCTTATACTCATCGATTATCGAAACAAAAACTGAGGATAGCTTCTCTTCAACCACTACAACAAAATGGCTGGATTCAACCCTTTTTTCTTGATGCTACTGGGTAGCATCAAAAATTCCTGAATCATGGCAACGCTTTAGTAAAGCATCAGAACATAACGAGTTCTAACGATGCTTTATAGTGTCGAGCATTAACTCAACATATATACGAAGCGAAGAGGGACACACCACCAGTCATCTGCACATCCCCTTTCGTTCTTCTCTAATCCTTAGTCGCCTTCCCTCCCTAAAGCCCTCGAAACTCCCATTCTCTCGGTTTTCCACCCTCCTCGTCAACGAGGGATCTCCTCCAAATCTCCTAGGTATCTCCTCCAAGAAAACTCTTTTCTTCTCTATTTTTATTGTGCTCTTTGTCTCTCTATCTCTGGGTTCCCTTCTTCTCTCCTCCTCTGTCTGAGAGTTCGCTTTCGCCTCTAGGCTTTGGTTGTAGCATTTCTTTGGCCGACCCCCTTTTCTCCAAAGCGCGGAGATTTTGTTGTATATGGATGATCTTTTGTATTCGCCATTGCGGTGTTTGGTGGGATTTCTAGGGTTTTGTATCGAGTCTAGGGTTCTGAACAGTAGAAATAGTGGTTGTTATGGTGCGGGCACTAGGATTAGACAGAGATTACTGAGCTCATTATAGATTTTTGATTGATGTAGTTAGACTTTTGATTTCTGTCAATCCATTTGAGTCCAAAGTCATTATGGATTTTTTACTTTATGTTGGTTTGACTTTAAGTCCTATAATCAAGTATTATCAATATGAGTCCAGTAATTTTTATTTGAGTCAAGTCAAGATTTATTGAGTCAAAGTGTAAAAAGTTGAAGACCCAAGACAATGAAAGGCCACATTCAGTGCGCCATCTTTGCAGCCACATGGATTTTCAGTCAAAGTAGGCACACATCTACTCAATTAGGGCATTCTAGTATTTTCATAAAGTCATCTCAGTATAAAAGAAAGTAAATAAGCCCCCTTATGGAAGGTGACTTGACATCCACCCCTTATAAAAAGCAAAATATGGCACCATTCCCTGATGTCTTTCCCTTGTTTCAAGATGTCTGCCCGCACCATATCTTCTTATTTGAAAACCATCCCCTGATCTCTTTTTCTTATTTCAAGATGCTGCCTATCTTCTTTTGAAAACAATATGGTTCTCTTAATTTTTTTTTCATGTAAAAAGGGTTATAGTTTATTATAAAAACTCCTCCCTTCTTCTTGTAGAGAAACAATTGATAATTAATGAAAAAGAGTCTTCTTCTTCTTTTTTTCTGTGCTCCTAAGCATTGACACTCCGTGAGAGAGATGATGAGAGGCCCAAGAAATACCCATTCCAACACCTGTTCCAAGCATTCCAGTCCCAAGATGCCAAGGTGTTATGATCCTTAGATGAAGTCCTCATTGCTTTCGAAACCATCTGAAGAAAAGTTGAAACATCAACGAGAGCATAGCTTCTTCTTCCAGGCACCCATCTCGAAAGCTATGTGATCTAATCTTTTAGGACAAAGACCATCATTGCATGGAAATCAGCCATCCCTTTTCATAAGTTCTGTTTTATTGAAGAAAGAGCATGTTCTAAGTAGTAGTTTATTAATTCTAGGATCCTATTTTCTTTATTACTTAGTGAGTCATGTTCTGTGGATAGTTACTTTACTCTTAGCATATTCATCATTAGTTTATTTTACTCATTTCAGGAAGTAAAGCCCCTTAAAATCTGAACCATTGTTCTATGTTAATCTCTTGCATGGTACATCCCGCATCAGTTTGGTATCAGAGCCTGATTAGGATATATTCATGCATAGTGCTAAAATTTTCTACATGCTAAAAAAAATTGCATTGTTTAGAATTTCATGCCTCCTGAGTGGGTATATGAAAGTATACTGTCATTACCCATGGGAGTAATAAGCTACGGCCTGACATGAGACCATTAGGTTAAAGTTTTGATATGCTATTTGCTTGCTTGATGTGTGATTGCATTTGTGATTGCTTGAACTGCTTAATCTTTTTAGCATATTGAACACCCCATTTATCTTTGCATCCATCAATCATCTAATTAATCTATATAAATATGTAATTTTCTTCTTATTTTATATCTATAACTATATATATATATATATAATATATATATATATATATATATATATATATATGCATATTTTACTTTAGGTTTTCTTATGTGTGTGCGTGCATCACTGAATTCACTTAAGAGCAATTTCTCTATCTCAAGTAAGGAAAGAATTTCATCATCTTTCCTTGGGCTTAAAACAACCACCCTCATCTCGATCCCAAGCCTAATTAAATTGAGTAAAAACCTAAAGCAAAGCTAAGGACACCATATGGTTGAGTTTCAAGTATTGTGATGAAACTAGTGCACTCAATCCTTCAGTTATTTCTTGAAAGTGGTGTCTAAGGCAAGAGGTCCAACAACAAATGCCTTAAGCGGACTTGTGGTTCTTTAATTAGGCACCCACGAGAGCGGAAGGAGCCTCGCACAACCCCACCTCTTACCTGGCCGGTGGAAAGGATAATTATTGAGTTGATTGTAAGTGAGTTGATTCATTCTATTGAGCTTCTAGGTCTAGAAATACTATAACAAATTTGTATGTTGCATGACCATCAAGTCAGAAGCCCATTACCATCGCCTCAAGCTCAATCTGGTTTAACCATGGAATCTAATCTCGAAACCCAATTGAGGGGCATTATTGAATAGCTTGCCCAACTGAACCATAGGTTCACCCAAATGGAGACACGGGCATTGACCCTAAAAGAAGCCCATGAGACCTATACTGAGCATGAGTTTGAGACACCTCTCAACCCTAGAAGAGCCCCATGCCATGACCCAATCTTGGAGCTTAATCAAAGGAGACCCAATCATGATGTTATTGACCAAGATGAGAGAGCCTTTCGGAATATCAGGTTAGAAGCACCTACATTTGATGGCAGTCATGACCCTAAGGTATATACTGATTGGGAATGAGATATGGACCAGTACTTTAAGTGGTATGAAATGTTTGAAGAGAAAAAGTTTAAGTTTGCTATACTCAAATTAGTTCGCCAGGCTAGATTATACTGAGGGAATATTGAAAAGATAACTAGACAAAGGGGAGACATACCCATAGCTACTTGGAGAGCCATGAAACTTAAGCTTAGAAAAAAGTATCTCCCTATATCCTATCACCAGAGACTTTTAGATCAATGGTAGAGGCTGAGTTAAGGAAGAAAGATTGTATCTGAATACATAGCCAAATTTGATGAATATGTCATGAGGTGTAGCATAAATGAATCTGAAGCTGTGACCCTATCTAGATTTAGAGCTGGACTACGTGAGGACATTCAAAGAGAATTATTTTTAAGAGAAGTCCATGATCTTGAATAGGCTTATCAAATAGCTAGAGACTTAAATATTAGTTTCAAAACCTCATACAAATTAATTGTTAAAATTAAATTTTTAAAAATATAAAACAAATCAAAAGGTATAAAATCACCTCCACATTTGTTCTTGACATAATACATATTAATTGTCAACCAGCAACTACCATACAAAGGAAAACATTCGATGGATTTTGGCCATCAGGGAAAAACATATACTGATTCTCTAATACGCAACCTAACCTTACTAAAATTCTGACAATGGCATTCCAAACAAGATGGGGGCTAATTACCCTACCAATGAATACAGGGTAAGGAGAGAGGAGATTTTCATATAAGGATCAATCGGCAGAGGAGGTCGGAGATAAGAACGGGGGCGTGTTGCTAAAATTGCCGAGGTGTTGTGGAGGTCAGAAAATTCCTACTAAAAACTGGAACCCTAGATTTAGAAACAATAAACAGGCATAATATGCTAAGAAAAAATGGATCAATGAGGTAATGAACTCACAGATTATCCTTTCGACTTCGAGCTAAAATTGAGGGAGTTTATCCTGCTACAATTGCTCGATTTGATGAGGAAGGAACGGGCCGAGGTTGCTACAATGAAAGGGATGGATGAAAGAAGAAAAAGAATTGGGAAGAGAAGTAGGTGCCGGAAATGAATCCCCGATGCTTTTAAGCATCGTTAAATCTCCGACGCTTAAAAGTGTTGTTAGAGTGTTAATTTCTGACGCTTTCAAAAAGCGTCGGTAGGCTTTGGGAATTCCCAATGCTCCCGCAAAGTACCGAGAAGAAAACGGTTGTGGGAGTGTCGGGAAAAAATGGCTGTTATTCACAACATTTACTGTAGTGTATCTCCACTCTCTAGCTATGGTTATCCAACTCTGAACTGGGCTTGGTGCTCAACTTTGGAATGCCCATATGTGTTTCTAAAGTCCAAAACAGTTTTCCTATATCACCATTCATGCAGACATTCATGGCAATATGCCATGCTTCTCCTCCCTACAATTTTGTATTTTTCTTCCTTTTATTGAAGCAGAAGGCCCATAAAAGGTGTTTTCTTTGGGCTTTCATAGTCACCATATATATATTGCCGAGTAATAAAGCTCCTAGGTTAGATCTGTCTAATTGGTCTGTCCTTGAGAAAAATCTCATCGCATTTCTTGGTATAGGACAGTAATTAAGCAGATATGATGATTTATTGACAGTCAAAGGAGGGCACGTGTTCAATTCCCTAGTTGCCCAATCTTGCTTAGTTGCTTAATCCTGCTGTCAGATGTCACATTTAAAGCAAACAACTTGGATGATGGAGGGCATCCCCAATGGCCTCTGCAAGCCACAAGGCATCAATTTATACGTAATTATAAGGGATTTTTCATTTGTTAATAGAAACTCGAGGACAAGATCTGTCACCTAATGCAAGGCCGGGTAATTTCCAGCCACTGCAAGGCCAAATTCTACGATCCATCAATTGGCTAAGATTTTCACACAATCGGAAGGCTTACCAGGCTAGCTGAGGTCCGCAAACCGGAAACCAGTGTGATACGTACAGAGAAAATCTAAAGATATGACAGCCATGAGACAATATCTCAAGGTGGAATGATAGGTAGGCGACATGGGAAACTTAATCAGACCTATTTTGTTTATGATATATTGGATAAAACGCCGGCTTTGGTATGCGTTCTTCTTATTACCCCGGGATGATCATACAAGACCTGAACCTCGACTAGAAACTTTTACGAATCCACTGTTGGACTGATATTAGACCTAAATTCTATGGGTCTCGAAGGGTCGGTGAGGGGTTCGGTTCTGCGGGTCTGAGCGAGTTCTATTCCTTAGCCCACAAACTTGACAGGCCATGTGAAACCTGCGACATCGGCTCTGGACGTTAGCCCATGAATCTTTCACAATGAGAACACGCCAATGGCTGATCTAGCTGATTTTATTTCAATGGCAATTATATACCATAACACTCTTCTTTAGAACTAATTTATAAAGTGGTCCCTACCATGTGCGTGTACACTATACATACATCCATATATATGACAACGACGGATAACACAAATCCATGCTGCTGTTAATGGTTTGTGTTAGAGATAGGTTTGTGTCTAGAGATAGACACTGGAATGTGGCCCAGGCTCTCCAGGCTAGAAAAAAAAAAAAAAGATCATGCCCGGCATAGCCTGTTAAAAAATTTGGAGCTTGGCACGGACCGTGGCCCATTTTGAGCTAGACCGTGCCGGGCCGGTGCCAGACCGTGCCGGGCACGGCCCATGATGCACGGCCCATCACGGGCCATGCTAGGCACGGCCCGAAATTTTCTTATATAAGGAGCAGATGCGAGGTCGACCGGAACCCCAATCAGAGCCCTTTCTTTTTAGCTGAGGGACATCCTGATCCACACGATCCCCACCCCCAGCATCGCCGATCATCCTCCGCCGCCTCTTGCTAGACGGAAACGAAACCCTAGATCCCAATCCATCCGTCGGCTTCTTGATCCTCCACATCTGGAACAAATCTCTCCGAACGAGCCCCCCCTTCTCCTTCCCCACCGCAGACTCCGCCACCAGGCACAACCAATCCATCCCGCATCGATAGAAATTCAAAGCGAAATCGCTTGTGCTCGAGATCGAAGCCTCAATTTTGGGATCACCTCTGCGCCGTGAGCTATCTTTGCTGCTACTATCGTTGGAGGAGGAGGAAGATAGGAGCTTGTTGTAGCCCTTATGGGCTGGCACGTTTCAGACCCTTGTGGACCGTGCCGGGCTAGCACGCGGGCCATGCCGGGCCTGGCTTGCCTGGGTCGTGCCGGGCTTAACCTCTGGGCTAAAGTTTTTGAGCCCGGCACAATCCCTTTTAATGAAACATGCCAAGCATGGCCCAATACTATTGTTGTGTCCCGGCCTAGTGCCCATCTCTATTTGTGCTTGCAATACCCTAATGGGACTAAGGGCATCATAGTATAATGCCATCATAGACAGCTTAGCTGCCTTGAAAAAGGAGAAGAAGAACAAGAGTAGTTGTACAAGTGCCTCCATTTTTTTTTCCTAGGAATGAATGCTTCTGTTAATAACCTAATTTACGATACTTTATTAAGAGGTGCTGGTCCAAAGCAGGAATATAATTGGTTATTTTGTTCGTTGCCTTTCGGTCGTTAAAAGCATTTTCTATGGATCCATGCTTCATTATTCAGAGTCTCCATCCAAGCATTGCCCCCATTGCTAACAACTAATTGTCTTATATTGAACTCTCATAACTAATTTGTACTTAAACTTATTATACTTAACCATACTGTTGCAAATGGCTCGGTTCATGATCCAATCCGATTATACTCGCCTTGATGCGTAGTTAACAACCCATAAATTTGCTTGAATTTAAAAATTAGAGATGATCTAAGTTTTGAATAAGCTTTCGACCTTATATATATATATATATATATGTATGTATATATATATATATATATATATGTATATATATATATATGTATGTATATATGTATGTATGTATGTATGTATGTATATATGTATGTATATATGTATGTATATATATATGTATATATGTATGTATGTATGTATATATGTATATATATGTATGTATATATATATGTATATATATGTATGTATATATATATGTATGTATGTATGTATGTATATAGATATGTATGTATGTATGTATGTATATATATATATGTATGTATGTATGTATATAGATATGTATATATGTATGTAT
>UESW01003949.1:2384860-2771015 GCA_900491605.1 Calamus simplicifolius
ATAAGCTCAAGTTGTTCGGCATGAAGAGCCACGACTGCCATATTTTCATGCAACGATTATTACCTATAGCTTTTCGTGAGTTGCTTCTGCAACATGTCTGGAAGGCAATTACGGAGCTCAGCTTATTCTTCAAGGAGTTATCTGCCGCAGTCATTACTTCTGCATCCATGGCAAGGCTTGAGGAAGAAATTCCAATTATTTTATGCAAGCTTGAGCAAATATTTCCTCCCAGTTTTTTTGACTCAATGGAGCATTTACCGGTTCACTTGCCATACGAAGCGAGCATAGCTGGTCCCGTGCAGTATCGCTGGATGTATCCTTTCGAGAGGTAAATATATACATCATTAAGATATGTTGACATTTCAAATATTATTTCATTGCTTGAAAAATTTGTTAATTTTTGTTGCAACTTTACATATAGGTATCTTAAGAAGTTAAAAAATAATGTGCATAATAAGGCAAGGGTTGAAGGTTCTATATGCAATGCACACTTGGTCGAAGAAGTTTCAGCTTTTGCCTCACATTACTTTGAGGGTCACGTCCACACGAGGAGCCGAAATCATGGTCGTAACGATGACGTATGTGTGGACGAAGCAGAAGCTAATGATGGTAGAATATCAATTTTTAAAGCTATCGGCCGTTCATTTGGTGGGCAGAACTCAAGAAATCTTAGCGATATGGAGTATAATGCAGCACATTATTACATCCTAATGAACTGTCGAGAAGTCGATCCATATATTGAGTAAGTGTATACTTCAATGCTAAATTGAAAATTTAAATTTATATAATAAATATCATAATATTTAATTTCTAACAGTAGTTTTCATCCTTTTCATCCCATAAGGATGTTTTGTGATAGACAATGACAGATGAATCCCGACATCAGTCAAGTTGCAATTGGGCAGAAATTAGAAACGGAGTTTGCTTACTGGTTTTATGAATTTGTGAGTAGTATCACTCAATCAATTTCGATAATGACTATTATTTTTTGAATTGGATGTCAATAGCTTATTAATTTATAGGTCAACGGTCCATGGTCGACAACCGACAATATTTTCATTAAATGTCTATCTCAATGGCCATTGAAGACCGTAACAACCTCTACTGGCTATTTTGTAAATGGGTACAAATTTCAGATTGAACGATTAGCAGCTTCAAGAGGCACGCAGAACTGGGGCGTGTGTAAAAGGAGAAAGTGTTGGAGCAAATATGCAGGATTATTATGGAAAGTTAGTAGAGGTGGTTGAAGTTGAATATCCCGGTTGGCCTATGAAACGAACCGTATTGTTTCGTTGTGATTGGTTCGATCCGATAGTTCCTGTGGGCAAAAGGGTTCATAACGACTATAATTTGGTTGAAGTGAACCATCGACGAAGATTGCAGAAATATGACCCATTCATCCTTGCATCCCAAACTCAGCAAGTCTTTTACTGCGGATATCCAAGTTTGCACAACGACAAGCGAGATTGGTGGGCCGTTTCTAAAATCGTCCCACGTTCAACAATCGTATTAGAGGAGAATTCATCAAGTCAATCAACCGAGTGCCCTGCATTTCAAGAGGATGAGATGGAAATGCATGCAATTGAGGATGACACAAGGGCTCCTGAAACATCACTTAGAGATCCAAGTGGTGATGTCCAACAAATTGCGGATGCAAATGTTCGGTTTCCTTCCGATGATAATGAAACTGATTCGCAATCCGATACGGCATCAGATGTTGAACCAACATTTCATGAAACAAATGACATCGATTAAACATAAAGGTTTTTTAAAATTTAATTTTTTTTTATAAGTGTTAAATTCTTACATAGTCAATCATTAATCGTAATTTAATTGTGTGAATCTTTAGTATTTTCAGTATGAGGGGCAGAGGTAGATCTACCGATGACAGTTTGGGTGAGGAGAGACGTAGTTTGGATCCTGCGAGATCAGATCACATTAGCGTCAGAGATGGAGAGTTTGGATCTCCAGCAGAGGCGCAGCCTTTGATCTCCGCACCAGTATTACCATCCAGCCGATCGGCACAGACCTCCAAGAGTTCTTCCACCATCGGCGGCCGCACTGTACTTAGACTTGATGCTCAGGGGATGTAAGTATATACTAATTAAAAATATTTTATTTATATTTTTAAGTCATTTACTTATAAACTTGCATTTTTTTAATAGATTCATTGAGCAGCATCATGTCTCCAGCCACATCAGCGCCGTTTTTTAGAGGTGTACAGATCCCAGTGGCTACGATTGGCGCCACATATCGCCAGCCACGAGGGAGTTTTATTTTTCTGAGTTTTAGGTAAACTTATTAAATATAATTTATCAGTGATATATAATTCTTTAAAGTTAATAAATTCAAAAACTAACTATTTATTTTAATGCAGAAAAAGTTTACGTGGGATCTGCCACCCATGATGCCATTAGGGCAGCATGGGAGGCTCTGACGCGACGCCGATACTCCGACATGCTTCATCGTTGGAGGTCATCGGGTCAGCGTCCTGCGCACGTGCCAGAGGGTATTTGGCACGAGTGGCAGCAGGCCTGGGAGTCCGATGGCTGGCGCAGGAGGTCCGCATCAGCCAGCATGAACCGCCGATCTGAGAAGGGCGGTCCTGGCACGGGTCTCTCCCGTCATACTTCGGGCTCCATTTCGATTCAGGAGCACAGACGGCGTATGGTAAGAAAACATAAATATTTTAATTACTATTTTAGTTATTTACAAATATTTGTATTAATATTATTTTTTTTTTATTGTTATAGACTGAGCAGGAGGGCGGAGATCCTGGTGAGTTTCATCTATTCAGGGCGACACACACCAGGAGGGACGGCTCCTGGGTCGACACGTGATCACGGGAGGTTGTGGTAAGAAATTAGATTTATGTAGTATCTGTTTAATTTCTAAAATTTTATTTCGAGAAATTTATTAACTCATTTATTGTTGATTTCATAATTTTAAGACACGAGTCGAGGAGCTTCGCTCCCAGGCATCGCAGGTCGACTCTACTGATGGGGAGACGCCCGTCGAACTCTCAGCAGAGGAGAGTCGACGTGTGTTTTTGGAGGCTGTTGGTGCCCAGCCACGAGACCGCAGGGTCTATGGTATGGGCACTAGAGCTTCTACATTTTTTCCCCATCAGGCCTCCAGCTCGCGAGTTCCTGCTGATCTTCCTCCCGAGCGTTTACAGGAGCTTCGCAGATCTATTGCAGAGGAGATTCGTCAGGAGGTCGAGCAGGATTTTGAGGATCGTATGCGAGGCCGGGATCAGGACGTTGCAGACATGCGAGATGAGATGCATTATTTGTGGGATATGGTTAGCCGCTTATCGCAGAGTCTTCAGCCTCCACAGCCTCCACAGCCTCCACGCGATCGTTCAGATTCTTGATGTATTTTTTTTCTTCTTTTTTTATGTTGTAAAAACTTCAAAATTTTAATATATAAATTATTTTTTGAAATATATTATTGTTTGGATTGAGTGAAAAATGTTTGTATCAATATTTAGATTTAGCAAAATTGAATTAACCGTTTTAATTTTTAATCATTTAAATATTTTTAAAAACAAAATTTGCGATGCATTAGCGACTGATATTGGATCGCTAATATTTTTAAAATATTATTATTAAATATTGCGACGCAATGACCTGGCATCGCAATAATTTAAAAATAAATTTAATAGCGACGCATTAGCGACTACAATTGAGTCGCTATTTTATCTTAAAAATTATTTTAAAATATTATGATGCAATTACCTTGCGTCGTAATATTTTAAAATAATTTTATTTGTGACGCATTAGCGACTCAAATTGCGTTGCTATTATACCAAAATTATTATTATTAAATATTGCGATGCATCTGGATGAGTCACAATTTTGCGACCCAATTTAGTGCGTTGCAATATTTAATAATAATTTTTTTTGTTTTAAAAATTAATTTTAAATATTGCGACGCAAATTAGTGCGTCGCAATATTTAAAAATAATTTTTTAAAAAAATTAATTTTAAATATTGCGACGTAATTTAGTGCGTCGCAATATTTAATAATAATTTTTTTTCTAACTAAAATTATTTTTAAATTTAGCGACGCATTTGCATGCATCGCAATATTGCGACGCAATGTGGCGTCGCAAGAGCGTCGCAGAGAGTCGCAATATTGACGCAATTGCGACAAAAGGGTATTACGATGGACAGTTGAGCGACGCCCTTGTTGCGTCGCAATTGCGTCGCAATATCATGTTTAGCGACGCAATTGCGACGCATTTGGGCGTCGCAATATTTAAAATCTCTTGTAGTGAACGCTTCCAAAAATCTGGTACCGATAAGCTACCTCCCATTTGGGTAACCCTCAGGTTCGTATTATCTAAGATTCGGGTTACGGTCAACCCAAATCCGGATTAATTATAAATCAGGCCGGGTTAAACCTGGGTCTTTCGGGTTCGGATTGGGCAAACATGAGTTTAAACAATGCTGTAAATCGGGTTCGGCGGGCTGGATTCGGATTGAACTCGGCCCAAGTTGCATCCCTACAAATGATTGTGCTTCTATGCATTTAAATTCAATAATTGAAGCAATTTATATGATAAATATAGGTAAAGATAGATCTTGTGATGCTCAGCGAAGTGAGATGGATGCCAATACAACATATAGTTGCTAACTTGATCCAAAGCCTACAATTGGCACACCAAAGAGAATAAAAGAAAAAGGACTCTTTGTTGGATCCACTGATCAGGTCTATTAAGAGAGAAAATAAGAAAGAGAACAAAAAGTAGCTTGGTCTCATGATCCATAGATAACAAAAATAAAGATGGGTTGTGGCTCACTAGGCCCACTATATTAAGTAATGGTCTTTAGCCTGTTTCTTTACTTTTATTGAAGAGAAAGAGAAAGAGAGAGAGAAAGGAGAATGAAAGAGCATGAGAGAAAAGATAGAAAGCAAGGTAGAAGATAGAGAGAGAGGGGCAAGTGTGAAGGAGAAGCACTTTAGGCTAAGGATTGAATTTTATAGGTCATGCAACATCAATGAATAATTGGTAAAGTCAAAAATAGTATCCTTGACTAGCATCTCACCACCATAAGCTCATAGAAAGAATCTAGAATATAAGCTAAATATGTAGGAAGAGGGTCTTGATGCAGACAATGAAAACTTTGAAGCAGATTGATCATTTCTCAACGACCAAGTGGCTGAATAATTAAGTGGTTATCGGGAAGAAAATTATGATGCATGGAGTCTAAAATAATGTATAGTAGCAGTGATCAAAGGAAAAAAAAAAAAAATTAAAGAGAGAACAGCCTACCTTAATTTTGTAGCACTTTTATTTCAAAACAAAGTTGACACCTCTAAATGGGGTAGAATCAAACAAATTGATCCTAATAGCTTCTCAGCAAGAACTGATGAGCAATAATGATGAAAAATCAAGAAAACAAAAGAGAGAACAGGTGGAGGGCTTTTACTTCATCTTTTGCAAGGTTATTCAAGGGCAACAAATAAAGGAAATTTTATCAACAAAGTGAATAGAAATGCAGGGCAATCGATGGTAATATCTTAAGAGAGAAGGGATTAATTTAAATGGAGGAAAAAACCTAAGGCTTTTCTTTCTAATACGATGGTTTTTGGAAATTCAACTTCCATCAATTGTTGAGAGTTTGATTCCAATCAAAAGTCAACCAAACTCCCCTCATGTGCAATGCACTCTCCCACCCAATTTGGTTAGGTTGATGGTATCGTGGACAAGTCAAGTGGATTAAACCTAGGTTTGTTTTGAGTTAAACCAAAAAATGGTTGAATATTATCGTTACAATGACTAAGAGAGGATAGATTTTAAAATATCTTTATTAAAAGGTTTCTCTTGAATTAAGATAAGTATGCTCGTCATGAAGTTCCATCCTAAACTTGGTGTATTACTTTATTTTGTAATCAATGAATATATTGTATATAAATTAATATATTTTATAATGATATACTTGATTTAACTAGAGATAACTCAGGAGCATTTGATGTCATCCAACCTCATCCATACCCATGAATATATTTTGAAAAATTATAAATATCTAATTCTCCTTATATAAAATATTCCATCGACTCGGGTGAGCTCTCAAAGTCACTCGTAAACCTCAAAGTCACTCGTAAACTTTTCTAGCTCTAAGCCGGTATAGAAATATACTCTATGATATTTATGACTATGTATAGAAGGAGATAATCATGACATTTTAATATATTTTATATTAAATATTCAAGTAGATTTTAGGTCACACCCTTATTCTAACCTGCAACAGAGTACTAATGACATCATAAATAGTCATCTTAATACATGATGCATTTCATATGTGGATACATTCCGAAATATATGCTATCACATTCTTATGCAGTGTCGTTGCTTTTTTTCTAATCTTTCGCATCAATGGATGAAATTTGTTGAAGAAGAATTTAATAACGCATAATCTCAATACAAGAAACAACAACCTTTAATCAAGAACTCGGCCTAAGAACTTAATAATTCTCATCCTTATGAAATCCTACAGTTTGCAAGTTCGGTAAATGAAGCGCTGCAGTATCATAAGTCATGGATAAATTTTATTTAGAGTAAAATTATAGTTTCTTGAGGTTGCATCTGGTGTTGATGTTCTTCCACTAAATTGAAATTATTTGATCTCAACATTTGTCATTTTCTAAGTTGGTTGGTCGGGGGCGATGGTCGGGCTCCCACTCCCGACTGCTGCAGTGGCCTCAAACAGGTCTTGGCCAGGAGCTTCAAGTAGTGCGTCTGCGTGCTGATCAAAGACCGAAACGAGCCGGAGCTTGGGATCAAGATCAACGTCAGTATGCATGGTGTTTGTTATACATGGCTTTGTGCACGAGGACGAGGGTTCGTTCGTGGCCTTGCGTTTTACTTCTCGCGTGTTTTGCCACGTGGAATAGACGCTGACCCGCCGAGAATGAGATTTCAACAGCTGGTCCACGAATGACGCAATTAAATTCGGATTTCAAAATAGAAATAAATGAGATAAAAGAATATGAAAGGATAAAAAATTTATGGGTAATTATCCACCGGAGAATCCCAGCAACCCAATCTCCCGTATCATCAAGGCGTTTATATTATATTAATTTTATTAAAATCTGATATATTGTTGATCCGTTGAATTACTAACATGGTATGAAAGCCTGAAGCTTTCCATATCACTTCATTTTCCGTCCTCTGTTTCTATCTACGCCGGTACCTATCTTCCAACAGCCTTAATTAGAAGTCTACTATGAACGTGATTGCTTGTGGTAAAACAACGGACGCTGGTCAATCTCCCCTGTCATCACGTATTAAATTAGGTAATTATCCACCGGAGAATCCAGCAACCCAATCTCGTCTGCCATCACGTATCATCAACGTTAAAATCTGGCGTTTATATTATATTAATTTTATTAAAATCTGATATATTATTGGTCCGTTAAATTACTTCCTCCTTAAGTCTACCAGCCGATATAGTATATTATTTAATTAAGAACCAATGAAATATTCCTTTCATACATTACAATGATTGACATTACAATATAACCAAAATTGGAGTATATATTCCTTCGTTTCAAAGCTTAACCATTATGGGATAGGCTTCCAAGATTCCCCTGCCATCACGTATCTAGACTTTCCTGCTTATTATTGGTAAATAGAAAGCAATTTTTTTGTGGCAATGAAATCTAGCAAGAAGACATGGATTATAATTCAGGCGTAACCAAACAGTTATCCAATATAGTTAATTTTCAAAATAGAAATAAATGAGATAAAAAGAATATGAAAGGATAAAAAAATTTATGGGCGGTGGTAAAACAACGGACGCTGGTCAATCTCCCCTGTCATCACGTATTAAATTAGATATTATCTACCGGAGAATCCTAGCAACCCAATCTCCCCTGTCATCACTTCATTGGCTTTCTATATCACTTCATTCTCCTTCTTTAAGTCTACCAGCCGATATGGTATGTTATCTAAAATAAGTATTATTAATTAATTTATTATCTAATATTATTCAATTAAGAACCAATGAAATATTCCTTCCATATATGAGTGGGATTGACATTATAATATAACCAAAATTGGAGTATATGTTCCTTCGTTTCAAAGCTTATTCCAATCAAAGATCGTTCAAGGATGGTATGTAGACCATTATGGGACAGGCTTCCAAGATTCCCTTGCCATCACGTATCCAGACTTTCCCATAAATAGCCTATTATTTGTTATACCAAACATGACCCGTATATACCAAATATTATAACATTATAATTTATAAATAGTCCAATTATTGCAATACACAACCCAAAAATCTGGATCCAAAACTCTTTCGCAGAGAGATCATGGAGGCATCGTCGATAGCGATCATGGAGGCATCGTCGACGGCAATCATGGACGAGATTATCGTCCGCTTGGTCCTAGCGCTGATGCTTTTCGTGGGGATGTACCGGGCCATCATCATCCTCATGAGGATGCTTTTCGTGGGAGTATACAGAGCCATCATCATCGTCAAACTTTTGAAGAAGCGTCCCGAGAAGCGGTGGAAGCCCATGCTTGAGAAAGAAGCAATGGATCGAGTGAACGCTGTGTTGCAGAGAAAGCTCAAAGAAGTCGAATCAAGGATTGGAAGGCTACTGGAGCACCCTCCGTCGACGTACATCCACGACGATGACGACGAAAGGAAGGTCACTGCTCGAAAGATTGATTTTATCAAGAATCTGCTTACGGCCGAGATGAATTCACGCTCTCCGCACAGGCTGGAGAACTTGATTCACATAGCCACGAGGCTGTCCATCCTTCAGAAGTCCTTTGTCGAATGGGCGAGTCCTACCAGCAAGTTGGATGAGACCTTTGCCAATGGGGTGGAATCAGCAGACAACGATGGGGCCATCGACAAGTGTCCTGATACGTCGGCCTCGGGCTCAGGCACTAAATCTAAAGTAGAAGCAATGAAAGAAGAGACTGGGGAGGGTACGGTGGAGGTAAACGAGGACGAGAAAGAGGGTATAGAGAAGAAAGAAGAGGTAATTGGTGAGAAGAAGACAGTTGGGGAAGTAGAGAGAACTGAAGAGAAAGCAGGGGAGAGTAAAGATGAGATAATTGGTGAGAAGAAGCCGGGACAATGCCGTGGGGTGAGGAGCTGCATGGCCATGGGCTGCGCAGCAATAGCAGGATTCACGAGTGCATTGATTTTAGTGGCGCTCGCAAATATCGCTTACGTGGGGAAGGGGAAGACGGTTTACCTTGTCCCAACCTGAGATGAGATGGATGCCTTTCTTCTTTTTATTTTTAATCGAATGAATCTTTCTTAATTTTTTAGTTTAGTTTCATTATGTAAAAGTTTAAAGATATATGTTGACTGAGTCATCGATATAGTGCAATTTATGGTTTAGAATCGTTTGATTCACTTAACCGGCACACCATTGGCTTAGTATGAGATGATTGGTATGCTGTTGATCTGGTACTAATGCTCTGTACTGAGTCGCTTGATGGTCGCAAAATACCAAGGGGATCTACTCCTAGGTCTGGACGCAATTGATCAACCTTGCCCATTGCAAGAAGTGCATGAGGAGCACTACATATGAGAGAACCATATCGAAATTATAAAATTGTTTTAGGAGCAAACTGTAACACATGGAATCTGGTCCCAACAAAGAATAAGAAACATACCTCCCTAACTGCAATTTTTTCCAACCCTTCTAAAAGAGTGTGCACCTGATACAGTGCAAGAGTATTTTCAATGAGACTATAACAAAACATCAAGCCAGCTTAAGTGTTTTATGTTAACAGAATGCTAGGATGAAAACCTGCCAGAGTTTAACATCTCTGAGATCTTGATGAACTTTCACATGTGTATTAGCCTGCCCAGAGTGACCAAGGGGAAAACAAAAGAGGGAGAAGACAGATCAGAATAGGCCCAAACACTGCAGCAGAAAACATGACATCATGCTCCTGGCATGAAACTGCATGAGCTTCACATAAATTTACACCAGCATTTGACCTCCTATGGCACCACAACTCCTACAGGTCTAACAATTTATGAACCAGCCTATGACTACTTTTGCTCATGTTATGAAACTTGTGCAAGTTAACTTAGCCACTAAGATGGCCTCTTGAAATATGGAAGCATGAGATAATTGAAAACACTGGGTAGAAAAAGTTTGTTTCTATAAATACCTAAATCGTATAAATTGCTTACACTATCATCGATCCTTAGGGCAAATCATGATCTACCATGCTTTCAAAAGATTTTGGCACTCTGTAAGAATATTTAAAGTAATTTATTTATCATGCTACACTTGCATATAAAAGCACAACAATACCAAGGACCCAATAAATTTAACTAAGCTTTTTCCCGAAACTTTACAATGAATCCAAATTTTTAGCAATGAATTTTTTTTTAATAATCCTTAGATAGGTTTGGCTGAAGAATCAGGGGAAAAAAAAAAGACCAACAGATATTTTAAGATTTTAAAGAAACTTAAAACAATGATGCACAAATGAATTTGAACTCGGTTCAGAAATCAAGATGACATATTTCTCTATATGTTAGTTATATTTTCCACTTGTATCCTGGTCATTGGATGTGCCTGTCTGCTAATATATTTCCAGAGATGTCTTTATTCTTGCAGGCACACATTTATGTACATTTCTATACATGTGTATGTGTGCCTATGTCTAGTATGTGAAGGCAAGTGGATAGGAGATAGAATGTTATTGCTGTCAAGATCATTTTAAGCCCAATTATGCAGGAATAATGCTTTGCCTACTTGGGCACAGAGTTCATATTTATTTCCCTCATGTATGTGAAAATCTAATATTTCTCCTTTTGACTCATTTCTTGAAGAGGAGGCAGATCATATTGGTTTTTGTTAAAAGTCAACAGTTACTTGGGTTAAACATTGTCTTAAGTTTCCCAAAGCTCCCCATTTTGTAAGCTATGAAGAAACATTTTACATATAATTTCTTTTATTTTTGCAAAATTCTCAATTACATGGATAGGTGAGTGCTCCATTTTGCATATAAGTATGCAAAGGTAACCAGACTATGCATATTATCACAATAGCATAATTCTCAATTACATAGACAGGTGGGTGCTCCATTTGGAGGGGCAGAAGGTGATTACATAATCTTTGGAGTAGCAATTCGCCAGTGGAGATGGAGTGTCATAAGCATAACTGAAATAAGAAGGGCAAGCATCCTTGAACATCTTAGAGTACATGCTGGCCTTGCACTTCTCTGGCTTCCCATAGGAATTTCTACAACAGAACACATCCAAATCAAATGCCAGGCATGCACTCTTGCATGCAATGATGGCTCCACTTTGATCTAAAACCTGGAGTTCTTGTGGGCACATGCTGTTAATGCTCTTTGTGCACCCGCCAATCCAACACTTTTTATCAGCTGTCTTTGTTGAGATAGAAATGGGCAGATTGTACCCATCAACCAAACTAACATCATAGAAGCTAGGCTTGCTCTTATTTGCCTGCAATGAAACCTGCGCAAGCCAATGCACAAATAAGTAAAAAAGAGCATTGATTTTGTTGATAGGCATTACTCGCATTTTCTTCTCTATAGAATTTTGATATCAAGAAAAAATTTTGACTGCAATGCAACAGTTGTCATGCTCTCTTTCTGGACAATCATACAATGTACACATATAAATTCTGACACATACTTCAGGAAATGGATTTTGTTTTTTTTTTTAAAGCAAACTGATGTCCAGTCCTTCAATGGACTGGATTATAACATTTAGTTTCTAGTTTGTCCATCATACCAATATATATAATTATCTTTCCATTATACATAATTATTTTTTATCTTCTCACTGTATATAACAAACAAAAGTATGAACAGTTATTGTGGCCAAAAATTAAAAATAATTGGTATGATGGACTAGATGTTACTTGATTGATCAACAAGAACTAAAGTTATGGTCTAATCTACTAAAGGGTTGGACATCAATTTGCTTCTTTTTTTTGCTTATTCAGGATTCTGAAAATGTTGCTTTGGGTATAGATTTACTTTCAAAACTTAATTTAATGGTATTTGTTAACACATCAGAGTTTGTTAGCTTACATAAGGGCATTTTGTGAGAAACAAATCCACTTCAATCCAGTTTAATGTTTCATTATGAAAGCCATTAGAGTCCTGCAATGTTGAACACTCTTAATAAAAAAAAAATCTACCAGGAACTTTAGACAAGCAGGGGAGAGTAGAAGGTCCAGTACTGCCTCAGGTGTTGATCGAGTAAATTGAATCAGGTGACCATATTTCAAACATTGGAAGAACAAACACTAATTCATGGCCAGCCTAGCTACTTCAAATAGGTTCTCATCCATAGGCTAATGAATAAAATTCTGTCCAAAATAAAAGATAAACAACAAACAATGAATCAACTCTGGTTATGGATATTTTCTGACCATACTTTCTGTTTGGTTGTCAAGTTTGCCTAAATTTAAATAAAATTTAAAAATAAGTTCTATGAATAACAAATTTTACCAGGTTTTTATAAAACTTCTGATGATCTATTCTGTTAAAACTCACCATCAGCCAAATAGGCTTACCATTGGCAGTAGAATGAATATAAAGAAGAAGAAACATCCTACCTCCACAAGAGTGGCAGGAGGCAGGCCAACAGTTCCATTGCACGAGAGCAGGCTTTGGCAGTCGCCAGTTTGGCATCCAGGTTTAGAGGTGGAGTTGAAGTCGCAGCCGGTTCTGGCCCAGAATCGCCCATTCCATGTGGGTGGTGCTTGGACTCGCTTGGTTTGTCCGGATGGAAGGAAGAAGCCACCCTCAGCAATCACAGGATGGCCGGCGTTAGGGGCAGCCGCCGGCCATATTGGGAAGGGGCACTTGTTAACGATGTAGAATGCCACCATCTGTCCATTCACAAGGCCACCTGAAAGAAAGAAAAAAAGAAGGTTATTTGGTATTAGTTTCAAATAACAATGAATGAGATCTAAATCTGACCATAACCATCATGAGAAGCATGCATTGATCATCAACGTTGAATTAATCAAAAGTAAACGATTTTATTCTCATTTATCACTTTGATATCAATTTGGCTTTCTTCAGACCATTGATTCATGCATCTAATAGCATTGATAGGGTGAGCAATTGTGATTGTTTTGTCATGGTGAATAAATTAGTGGGAAGATATATATTAATAGGTGTCTTACCTCTGTCAGCATGCAAGCTAGTGTGCAGGAATTCCAGGCAAAATTTTAACATAATATCTCTCAATCACTTCTGAGAATTCTTGACCCAAAGGCAGTTCAATTCAACTAGAGATGACCCCCAACTCAGGCCTCAGCTCATTTGGGTTGAGTCAGGATGATAGGTAGAAGTTAGAAGTCATCAAAATTTAGCTTCTAGATACCAACTGGTTTGCTGAAAGTCTGCCATCCTATGTTGAGGCGGTCATGTGTTTAGTTTCACTGTAGTGCTCTGTATTAAATATAGATTCATTAAAAGGGGTGGCATATTGGAGGAGTATGTGATTCTGGAGCCATTGTCAACTTGGTTTGAACCTAGTCCAGTGATCATTGGTGCCTTTGTTTCTCTCGAGTATCTTCTCTGTCTTATATTAAACAGCATTTGAGGTTATAGATTTAATGCTAGAAGATATAAAAAGAACTGCTAGTAACATTTCATTGAAATAAGCAGAGTACATGAAAACTAGCAAAGAAAATTAGAAGAATATCAGTAAAGTAAAATAGAACTATCGGAATTACCAAACAAGATAAGCACACATAGCAAGGGAAAGAGAGAGTTAGAGAGCTTCATCATGAGCTGTTTCATCATTGGGTTTGAGGTATGAGGAAACTGAAAGAATGCAGGGGGTTTATATCTCTGTCTATATCCTGTAGTTGATGCAGTTTGATAGGTTTTGTTTTATCATTCTTGCACTGCAATTCAAGTATTTTTGGGATGAGAAATCTTTGCGGCCATGTCCGGGCATGGTAGGTGGAGTTAAATGGGCCAGGCTGATCCATGATTAGTTAAGTTCAAAAGCTAGGACCTTAGCACTTGAGCTATTAACCATTAGCACGCACGTCTTCTCTTTCCCATGTTTAGGTGGATGGTACTGCTCTGAATAGGAGAAAGGCACCAATGACATGTCTGTTCTTAGCCATAGGCTGTGATACCCTTCGGTAATGGTTTTCAAGTCGAATGAAAAAGAAATGATTTAAAAATTTATAACTTAAACTCATCTACTACCAATTAATTTATATTGAAGTTTTAAGCTCATGTGAATCCATTTTATTAACAAGTAATTAGATCAATAAATAGGCTTGAAACGCGACAAATGGTATCAAAGCTGATTCGGATATATAGAAGTTGATAAATAGAAGGAAAAGTCTACTCATAAGTTACAAATGGTATTAGAACCGACTCGGATATATGGAAGCTGATGAATAGGACAAAAGGTTTACCTATAGAACGATAGTAGAGAGTTATGTCATGGTATGAAGCCACCTTTACAACTCCGATGATTTATTTTAGGATTGATTTTGATAATATACGACAAAGATATCACCTAATAAGGGGCAGAGATTGTAATGCCTTGCATAAATAATTTCACGTTGGATGAAAAAAGAATGGTTTAAAAAATTATAACTCAAATTCACTTACTACTAATTAGCTTATACTTAAGTTTTAATATCATATAGATCCAACCTATTAATAGGTTAATTGGGCTAGAATATAAACTTAAGGCATTACATAAGCATTTTAGCTCCCATTCTTTGCGATAGCACTTGGAATGCTAAGTTAATTTATTATGTTTTTTCTCAGAAAATTGCTGAGCTAGATAAGTCACCCTAAGAGATGAATCATTGAATTTTTTCAACCATTTTTTTAAAAACTACTAAATCCACAAAATAAGCGAGAAAACTACTTTAAGCTATAAATTATCCAACATAATAGCAGCATTGCCCAGCTCTCTCTCTCTCTCTCTCTCTCTCTCTCGCACACACAGAGTAGAGTTTTTGGGCTTATTTTTAAGCTATTTTTTAGAACAATAAAGTGAAGTAGATTAGGAGTCTAAACCTATCCGTAAATACCACCTCTTGGAGGATGGTTCGAGGGCTTACATCTTTGCCTTTCCTCAATTCTAGCCTGCTTCCTTGTCTCAAGCCATATTCATCCTTTCTTTGATCTCCTAGCAACCCAAATTTCAAGTGGCGACTATAAACCAAAGCGCTAGATAGTTTTAAGATTATGTGTTCTTGTATCTCCATCATTTCCATTGGTTTTGCCCTTTTGCACCACTGTAGGTTGGAAGCAAATACATTGGCATCCTCCTAACAACATCAATC
The DNA here is from genome assembly GCA_900491605.1 of Calamus simplicifolius. Classification (NCBI taxonomy): domain Eukaryota; kingdom Viridiplantae; phylum Streptophyta; class Magnoliopsida; order Arecales; family Arecaceae; genus Calamus; species Calamus simplicifolius. The sequence continues at coordinate 2,400,170 of UESW01003949.1, forward strand.
TTACAGCATGAACTTAAGTTGATATTTGCATATATGATAGCATTCTATTGTCCTTTCCTTGAGGCATGTTCTAATACCCAGTTACAGGCAACATGAGTAGGCAACAACGCCATTTACATGCAATGTAAGAAATGGAAATGGTTCTTGATGTGGCTGATCACATCCTCTGGGCAGCAGCATAACACCTTGCGCGATTCCCGGAACCGAATGAGTTGATAGCTCATTCCTGGCACCTTTATCCTCGCTTTGGCCCCTGGCTTCGGCCTCGACCTCTAGCTTCGTCCCCTGGCTTCAGTCTCAGCCTCTAGCTTCGGCCTCACCATGGCCTCGGCCTCTAGCTTCGGCCCTTGGCTTCGGTCTCGGCCTCTAGCTTCGGCATTGCCATGGCTTCGGTCTCTAGCTTCGGCCCCTGGCTTCGGTCTCGGCCTCTAGCTTCGGCCTCACCATGGCTTCGATCTCTAGCTTCGGCCCTTGGCTTCGGCCTGAGCCTCTAGCTTCGGCCCCTGGCTTCGGTCTCGACCTCTAGCTTCGGCCTCACCCTGGCCTCGGCCTCTAGCTTCGGCCCCTGGCTTCGTTCCTGGCCTCTAGCTTCGGCCCCTGGCTTCGGTCCTGGCCTCTAGCTTTGGCCCCTGGCTTCGGCCTCACCATGGCTTCGGCCTCTAGCTTCGGCCCTTGGCTTCGGCCTTGGCCTCTAGCTTCAACCCTTGGCTTCGGCCTCGGCCTATGGCTTCGGCCTCAACACGGCACATTTTCCTAGTATAACGGAGCTGGTCTCAAATAACGGACCCCAGGATCTGGGGCACTAACCGCTGCATATCTTGCTCATCTGTTTTACCAAGATCACGGGCGATTGTTAATGCACCCCACAGTTGCCGACATACACGGCGTCCATTCAGCAATAGCTCACCCACCTGCCTTTCACGGAGCTCATCCTAACAAGAAAGACTCGATAGTTTCAGCGGAACGAGGTAAAAGAAACCTCCCAGACATGTATAAAAGGAGGACCCCGAGCTTAGGGCAGGGGATCTTCTTCTTCTCTCTGAAATATACTCACACAACATATTCCTGTTCTACAAGTTCACTAACTTGAGTGTCGGAGGGTCCCCGCTGGAACTACCGGTCCGGGACTTCTTGCAAGTTCTTGGAGGAAGAAGGCGACCTTTTCACCTCCTTAGAGGTCCCCGAAGATCTCAGCACACCCGGCGCTCATCACAAGTGACTTGGCAGCAACAGATTGGCGCACCAGATAGGGAGGCTGGCAAACAGACGTTTACCTTCACGCATCTGCAACCCTTCGACTTCTGCGAGGAAGAGGATGGTGACGACGCAAGCTCAGGAAGCTTCCACCAGCCATGCCGTGGAATGCCTCCCGCGGGCTGAACAATCAGAGGCCAATACCCATGCTCCGCCTCTTGCACCACCATAGGCTAGTCAGTCTGATCGGCTTGACGTCCTGACTAGTCAAGTACAAGATCTGATGACGATGGTGCAAGGACTACAGAAACACTGCTTCGCCGCCATGCCTTTGCCACCTCAACCCCCTCCACCTTATAAGGAGGGTCACGGAGCCAGTCACCCTCATCAGGGCAGGACTCCTCCTGAGGCCTCCCATCACTCACTCCCTGAACCTCCCCATCGGGAAGCCTCAAAGCGGCGACGATCTCTCTCCCACCATTCTGATCGCTCCCACCGATGGCACGGTGAGAAGGAATCAAGACATGCGCACTCCCTGCACCGGCAGTCTTCCCCTTCCTCGTCTTCGGACTCCTCTAAGGAGGGCACCGGCAGGAAGGCCGCCCGTCGGGCCGAACGGCGGCTTGATGAATATCACCAGCGATTGAAAGAGCTTAGTCACCGGATCGCTAGCCCTCATGGGATGGACTATGATCACCATCCCCCGCTTTCTCGCTGTATCATGGAGGAGCCGGTCCCACCTCGGTTCTGTCTTCCCTAGTTGGACACGTACGATGGCACGACGGATCCACTAGATCACTTGAAGAGCTACAAAGTTCTCATGCAAGTCCAAGGAGCGACGGACTCTCTCATGTGTGTGGCCTTTCCGGCCACACTGCGGAAGGCGGCGCATGCATGGTACTCACGTTTACCACCACGCAGCATCAATTCCTTCAGACAGCTCGAGCGATCTTTCCTGGCCCACTTTGATGCATGCCGAAAGATTCCTCGAGTGGCTAATAGCTTGTTTGTCATCCAACAAAGGAGTGGCTAAACCCTGAAAGACTTCGTCACTCGGTTCAAGGAGGCCGCGCTCGAAGTTTATAACTTGGAGGATTTTGTAGCCACCTTAGCCCTGAAGCGAGGGCTTCGTCCTTCTAGATTTGCATATTCTCTGGATAAGAAGCCTCTCGGCTCTTATGCCGAGCTACTAAGCCGGGCACAGAAATACATTCGTGCCGACGAGGCAGACTCTTCCATAAGGGAGGCTAACAAAGGTTCTACCAAGAAACTGACGCCCACGGAGCCTGCTGGAGGACGACCCAAGAAGTCTGAGCCTCCCCGTCGCTCAGACAACCGGCCTCAGACGTTTGTTCCCAAGGAGCAGTTCACTCCTCTCCTTGCTCTGATATCTCACATCCTGTTGGAGATTGAGGAGGAGCCCTACTTTCGACGTCTGCCCCCCATGAAGTTTGGGATCCCCCGCAGCAACGAGCTCTATTGCTGATATCACAGAGACTACGGCCATGACACTGAAGACTGTCGCCTCTTGAAGAAAGCTATCGAGGAACTTGTTCAGCAAGGTCATCTAAGCAAGTTCGTCTGGAGGGGAAACCCTACTGCCATGGGTCCATTGACACTTCCCGCGCCGCGGATTAGCATAGACAATGCCCAGACGAAAAAGACCGTGGCCATGATCTCCTAGGGGGCAGGCAGCAATGCAAAAAGATAGCGAGAGGAGGAAGAAGACTCTGTAATCCCTTTTTCCAAAAGGGATCTAGAAGGAGTAGTGAATAAGAATGATGATAGCGTTATCGTATCCATGACGATCGCTAAACACCCTATAAAGCAGATTCTGGTTGATAGTGGAAGTTCAGTGAATGTCTTGAGTTATGACACTTTTGTTAGAATGAATTTGCATACAAGTTCTCTTCTACCTGTCACCACCCCCTTGATGGGTTTCACTGGAGACTCCGTCAGGGTGGAGGGTGAGGTCACCTTCCCCATTACCGCCGGGACCTCACCGCGTCAAAACACAGTTCTCATGAACTTCCTAGTGGTTCGGGTCCCACTGGCTTACAATGCAATTTTGGAGAGACCCGGCTTGAATCTGTTGGATGCTGTTATCTCCACCAAAAGATTGCTGGTGAGATTCCCCACTAACGAAGGGGTCGGAGAAATGAAGGGAGAATAGAGCCCACCACCGCTCTGTTGCCACTTAGCCCCCAGCCCGTAGGAGACGGTGTCGGCGGCAGCGCCTGAATCTTTTCAGGAAAAGCATTTTTTCTAAGAAGATGGTGGCAACCAAACAAAACCTCATAGGGCTACGAGTGTAGGCTTATGAAGAAAAATGGGTGTCAAAATTTCGACATAATTTTTAAGTATAATACTTGGACCAAAAATAATAACAAATATATTTCTCTCCCCAAGAAATCATGCAACTTTTTGTCTGTTTTATCGTTTAACATTGTTTTGTATTATAAAGAAAAGAGTTACTTTTTAGCAGAAGAGTATACAACAAACCCCATCCAAAATGACGATTATACTGATAATGTAGTGCGAATCATATTTGACTAAAATAAGCATGACAAATAGAAGCTTATCTTTTAATATATTTTTTTTTCTTTATAAGTGTATGTAACCTTTATCTTTGACCACATGGTTGCTACATAATGCACTGTGCTTACAACAACTTATGAAGTGCTTTCCTTACACGCCGCATCTCGGGCGATCTCCGATGGCCCCATTTATGTGAGCAACTCCATCGGTCACCACGTCTTCAATCTCTTGAAGAACTTAGCTTTGCCTCAGGATACCATTCTTTGCCTCAAGCACCATGCTCTTCTTACCAGATATTGCCTCTTTGAGGATCAAGACCATTCTCAAGATTGGGAGCCAGAACAACTTCATTAGTGTTCTTGGAGCCTTCAACTGCCAAGAAGGTTGGTGTCCTCAACCCCGCAGGATCAAATATACTATAAAATTCTCACACGTGGAAGGTCTACTACCCTTGCATCGTTATCATCCTTAGAGTGTTCAATAATTGACATCTCGATGGCTAATGTTTCTTAAGGTGTTGAGCATTTTTCTGTAGCTGATCGCCTCGTCCACAATGGTAGTTTTATCAGCTTGTGGAGAGAGAAGCTTATGGAGGGGGAGAGAGAGAGAATTAGTTTGTCAGGTATGTAGAAAGCCAAATCATAAGGCTAATGATTGCTACGCTCATCATGGACAAGCCCTAAAGTATTTGGACCTCCTATTGCCCTTAAACTATAGGCTAATGTGGTAACTATAAGGACCGACGCTTCTTTCCTATCTGACAAATATTTTATCTCTAGCCCAGAGTTAAAATGTTATTTTTAATTTAAATGATCAGTACATTAACTTTAAGGATAATGTTTGCATGTGCACTAATAAAAATTTCTTTTCCTCTCATCAACCACCAGGCACAACAGCTATGGGCATCAGGAATGGGAGTGTGGCTTTATTCCTAGGAAAAGGCCAAGCCAAGTTAGAATTGTCATCTAAAAAATTTTACACAATAAATAGAGTTTTTCCTGCTACAAAAATTAGAAAAAAATTAATTAGTGCATCTTTGTTAGTTTAACATGGTTATAGAGTTGTATTTGAGTCTAACAAGATTTCATTTAGAAGAAATGTAATTTTGTTGAAAACGATTATTTTCTGAATGTTCTATTTAAACATAATAATGCTTTCTTTTAATATTAATAATATTTCTCATTAATATAAATATCAATAAATCACAATATGCAGCAGAGATATATTCTTTCAACTTGCAAGAATCTGTGAGGAGCAATAACAAAATTTGTGGCAGCAATTGAATATCACAAACACATAAGAGACACCAAGATTTTTAACGTAGAAAACCCCTCAAAGCAAGAGTAAAAACCACAGGTCGTCCAGACCAAAGAAATAGCTCCACTATGATCAAATAAGGATACAAGAGTATCTCAAACAAGAACACAAATGAGTGCTCACAGCCAACCAAACAATAAAGCTAAGAAGTTTACAATAGAGAACCAAGAAGTTTAACAAACCCCAAAACAGAGCTACTGTCCGACCTGAGTTTCTCGTACCTCAGACCTTTATTCATCGATCCAACCGTTTAAAATGAAGAACCAGATGTTACAAACCTACTGTCAAAATTTCAGCCCGATCCAACGGTGAACTAATCTGCAGTAGCGATTTAACGGTGGCTGCTCTGAGCATATGCGAGAAGGGCTTCTTTTTCTCTTCTCTCTCGAATGGCGGCTCTCTTCTCTCTTTTTCAAAAATTAATCCTAATATCATCCTAATAGACCCACCACTGCTTAGGGATTCTTACCAAGTTGGATTCTTACCTAATCAGACTCACCACTGATTAGGGATTTTTACCAAGATGGACTCTTATCTAATCAGACTCATCACTGATTAGGGATTCTTACCAAATCAGACTCGCCACTTAGACAAGTGTGACACAAAGTGGGCTTACACATTTGAGCCTTTTCTCCACATAGGAAGGGAGCCCAAACCCAACATATCTTTCCCTCATAACTATATCGAGATAACCGCCAAACTAGCGATCTCACAACAAGTTTCAAACTTTCCTCTTGGTAATGCTTTAGTCATCATATTAGCGCCATTATTATCAGTATGAATTTTAGCCAACTCCAATAGCTTAGCATCTAAAATATCATGTATCCAATGATACCTTATATCAATATGTTTGGACATTGAATGAAAAGTTAGATTCTTACCAAGATGGATAGCACTTTGACTGTCAATAAACAACAGATATTGGTTCTGAACAAAGCCTAGCTCCTGTAAGAATTTCTTCACCCATAGCAACTCCTTATATGCTTCAGTAATGGCAATGAACTCTGCCTCTGCAGTTGACAATGCTACACACCTCTGCAACTTAGACTGCCAAGCCATAGCTCCCCCTGCAAATTTAATCATATAGCCCGAAGTGAACTTTTTGGAATCAATGTCTTCAGCCATATCTGAGTCTGAGTACCCCACCAATGTGGGCTCATCACCACCAATCAAGAGGAGTGCTTACAATGAGTAGCAAGAGGAGTGCTTACAGCCTTAGCATTTTTCATCTGGAATCTTTGCAGCACCATTTCAATATAATGTTCCTGTGACAGGTAAAGTTTCTTCTTCATTCTATCACGCATGATTCTTATACCAAGAATCTGCTTAGCAGCTCCCATGTCCTTCATTGCAAATGACTTGCCCAACTGCTTCTTTAACTTGTCAATCCTAGAAACATTTTTTTCAACAATAAGCATGTCATCAACATACAATAACAGGATAATGAAGTCATCATCAGAAAACTTTTTAACAAAGACACAATGGTCAGAAGTAGTATTCTTGTAGCCTTGCTCACATATGACAAACTCAAACTTCTTGTACCATTGCCTCGGAGCCTGCTTTAAACCGTATAGGCTCTTTCTTAGCCTACACACATAGTCTTCTTTGCCTTCAACTTGAAAGCCATCAGGTTGCTTCATGTAAATCTCTTCCTCCAAATCACCATGAAGGAAAGCAGTTTTCAAATCCATTTGCTCTACCTCCAAATCAAGAGTAGCAGCCAAACTCAACACGGTTCTAATAGAAGACATCTTCATCACATGTGAGAAAATCTCATTAAAATCAACATCCTTCCTCTATCTGAAGCCTTTTACCACTAATCTGGCTTTATACCTTGGAGATGCAGCATTACTATCATGTTTCACCCTGTAAATCCACCTATTTTCCAAGGCCCTCTTGCCTTTAGGCAACTTCACCAAATCATAAGTGTAATTGTCATGCAAAGATTGCATCTCATCTCGTATTGCATCCAACCACTTTTGTTTTTCTTCACTCTCAATGGCCTCTTCTAAACACTCAGGTTCTCTCCCATTAGTCAAGGTCACATACCCATCAGACGAATACCTTGTAGATGGTTGTCTCTGCCTGTTAGACCTCCTGAGTTAACTTTGAGGTGGTTCAGGAGCATAACTAGGATTATCATCTTGTGACATCTCATGTTCCTCTTTAGCATCATTAGTTGGAACATCTAACTCATCTCCAAGCTATTGATCATCAACATAATCATGTTACTCATCTAATTGAACACTACTCTTAGCATTATCCAGATTGTGAACAGGCAACCGAAATGGATCAACATCAATCAGCTTATTACCTTTTTCGGGTGTAGTCTTCTCCACCTTATCAATGTCTTCAACCGGAGCGGACGCCCACATCAGCATCTGCACTGCCAAGAAGCCGGGCCTCCTCACGGCCGTCGTCCAAGTCCTTGAGAAGTATAACCTTGAAGCGGTCTCGGCCCATATCTCATCGAATGACGGCACGAACATGGCCACGATTCAAGCCAATGTGAGTAATCTAAGCACTAATTTCTAAAATATTTCTTCTTGATTCTTTTCCTTGATTTAGGTTATAACTTTTTCTTACTAAAAGTACCGTAAGTTACCCATGCTGATGTAATTAGTAGCAGTATGTCTGGACAAAGTTGACCTGAAATTCATTGAAATTCTTTCGAGAAGATTGAAATTGTAACTTCAAAAGTTACAGAATTACTTGAATTGGTCAGTGATGAACAAAAAAGTAATGATAAATTTAAAATTCACGCTAGGGATGTCTTGACCTTTTTGACTATAATGATAGCTCAGCGAAATATAATGGCCGGACAGCATTGTAAGAAGAATACGAAGACCACACAATTCTCACTGTGACTTAATCAGCCATTTATGTTAATTGACATATCTTACACATTCCTGAAAGAGCTTGATTGAACTAGCTTTCGTACTACCACTATGGTTCATTAAACAAGCAAGCTGGCGAGATACTTTCCTTACTTGCTTCGTTATCATGCTGAAGGGCCTCATGTATGCTTTATCTTTGAGGATAGAGCATGCCTTTTATGGACTGCACCATAAGAGAGAAGGGCTAGAATAGGTCATGTGTTTGTCCTTAGAACCGTTTAGTATTTGCTCGAAGGTATAGGTTCTAGTTCTGCCGGCTGTGATTAGAAGTCGTGAATTAGACTATTAATAATAGTTGATTTATGAAACTTTCAGCTTTTGCTTTGTGACGTCTCATTGTTATCCTCAAATATGTGAGCTGTCTTCGGGTGCAATATCAGATAGAAATAATGGCAGTTCGATTTCTTTATCAGTGATAAATTCATGTCATGTTTCATTGCGAAAAAGATGTTATCTTGAATTCATTGTTTGTTGGGTCCATAATGACTTGGGCAAACATTTATTAAAAGCGATAATTTAGGGAGCTCTCTTATTTAATGCATACATATGCGACATCTTTTTTCATAGTGAAAGAAAAGAATTTTTGGCAAAATAAGTCAACCCTTTCAACAAAGTTTCTCCACTTCCCACTAAAGGTATATTATAGATAGCTCCTCCTTCCACAATATTTTTTAACTCCTGAAAAGTTCTAAATGTTCCTTTATATTTTTTAGTATAAAAATTGCTTCTTTTAGATCATATATAATGGTATTACATCGTGTGAAATTTGATGAAAAATATCTACTTCTGTAGAATGGCATATTTTCGATGTAGAATAAACCTACCGACATGAGATTCATGTAGCACTGATGTAAAATAATTAATAATAGTGAAAGAAAAAATATTAATTAGAGAAAGAAAATCATATATTAAAATTAATAACAAGTCAAGAGATTATCTTTGGCTCTTTCTCTCTCTCTCAAGTCTCTCTCATACACTAAACCCACATATGCCTCATATAATTCGAACATCTCTTCTAAACTATTTAGCTCTTCTACGCACCCTAAGGCAAAAGTTATATATTCTTATAAGCAAAAAGATCAGTCATATTCTTCAGGGATTAAAATTCATATTCTACAAAGATTAGAGATTGACTTCTACATGTATTAGGAGCCACATCCTTGTCTATCACATATTGGGAGTAATGTCTTTATTGAGCTTGCAAACTTCAAGACAAAGTTTGTTAGGATTAAAAACTAATTCTATATTTTAGGGAATTCATAATGACTTCTAACACTTCTCCTCCTTGTAAACTTCATGCTAATAATGCCAAGCTTGTCGTTGCCACCGAGATGGTAACAACGCAAGGGTAGTAGACCATCCACGTTTGAGAATTCCATAGTTTATTTGATCCTATGGGGTTGGGGACACCAATCTTCCTGGCAATTGAAGGCTCCAAGAACACTAATGAACTTGTTCAGGCTTCAAATCTTGAACCTCAAAGAGGCAATATCTGGTAAGAATAGCATGGTGCTTGAAGCAAAGAATTGTATCCTTAGGCAATGCTAAGTTCTTCAAGAAATTGAAGTCATGGTGACCAATGGAGTTGTTCACATAAATGGGGCTATTGGATATCACCTGAGATGTGGCATGTAAGGAAAGCACTTGGGCTGGTGGACGGGAGAATATTCCTATAAACCTCAGTTTATTAAAGAGAGAGAGAGAGAGAGAGCTGGTGTGTTGTGCACACCAGCGTGTGGTGGCGCAAACCACGCTATGCTCTGCTGTTGTAGAGCGTAGCATGGTGCTAACATCATACCAGTAGGTGGCATGATCGGCATGCTGCACTGGTCAAAGAAGGGGGTGCATTAGCTCCCCCTTTTCACACGACACCCCCTACAAGCTCATCTACTTGTCGCTATAAAGAGGGGGCCATGCCAGCCCCCTCCTCACTCTATCTTTGGCTATTTCTTCTGCTCGCCTTCATCACTGTGCTACCTCCAACAAGGTAAGCAAGAGTTTTAGAGAAAGAAAGAGGGAGAAGAAAGGAAGGAGGAGCCGTAGCCATGCCGAGGCTTCATCAACAACATTGGTGCTTCCCGATTGATCGCCGAAGAAGGGAGAGGGAGCCGGCGCTGCCCTAGAGGCGACCAGAGTGGAGAAAGAGGACCACTACATGGCCTTCCTCTGCAGTTGGAGCCAAACCAGCTCCCACACCAGTTTAGGCCTGGCAGCATGCTCGCCGCATGGCCGTGCTCAGGCTGCAGGCAATGGCCCCTAACAACATCGAAGAGGCATCCGATGGGGTCCCACCAGCCATGCTGCTTCTGCCCAAGGAGATGGTGATGGGCAGGGAGGAGGAGAAACATAGGAAATAGGGGAAAGAAAGAAGGAAAGAGAAGGAGAAATGGGGTGTTGGGCCTGGGTTCGGCCTAACCTAGTAAGCCCTTTGGGCTAATTTTTCGGGCCCCAAATTGGGCCAAGCCCAATAAAAGTAAGATAGAGTTTGGATCAGTGTTGATCCTAGTTTCTTAAAAAAAAATTTATTTCTCCATTTGGACTTATATATGTGAACATATTCAAGCCTCTAGTTGGCAAAGGATTAGATTTAGTAGAGTTTAGAAGTTATTTTGTTATGCTGATTCAAAAGATTAAAAATTTTAAAAATAATATGATAAGTACCCAGGTGCCCAAATAGCTGATTTATACTCTTGGATTAGCGTTAAGAGGTAAGTAAGCAATTTATCATGATTTTTATGAATTAAAGTATAAAAATTATGGATTTAAATGCTATACTGATACATAATATATTATTTAAAAAATAAAAAATGGATTTGGTACTACATACCTGCAAATGACTATTTTACATGGTTATTTAAAAGTATTAAATTTTAAAAAAATTATTTGGTACCTGTTACATATTATATTTCTAGAATATGAAGTAAATATATTTGATTCTGATTCATAGCGATTACTGCATATTGCATTTCTAGAATAGAAAGTAGACTTTATTTCTATAGTAGAAAGTAAATATATTTGATTCTAATTTATAGGAATTTGATGTAATTAGTTTTTCTTCATAACATAGGATTTGTAGCTTGTATATATACCTAAGAGATTGATGAATAAAAAAATACATAGAAATTACTTTCTTCTTCTTTTTTTTAGAGTTTTAGCTATGTTTCAAGGTATCAGAGCTTTCAACTTTATAACCCTAAAATATATAAGCAGTGGGGTTTTAGGAATTTTTTGGGTTTCTATTTTCGATAACTTTTTGTTCTCACCGCCTACACCTGGGGAAGCGCCACTCGCCATCATCCTTCATCCAGAGTTTTGTTGCCGAAATTTAGTCCTTTTTCATTTGTTTTTCTTGCCTCAACTTTCACAATAAGTTTATTACTTGTTTGGGCTAGCATCTATTCGGTGCGGAATCTACATTGGGACAGATTCAAATTCTTTAGGTATTTTTAACTTTGTTATGGTTTTGGCTATGTTATTTGGCTGATATTTGATAATATGAAGGAAAAGATGTCTATTGTTGTGTCTAACGTGGTTCCTATGATGTCAAAAATTGCATAACACAAACTTAATAGATTTAATTATTTAGATTGAAGTAAAATTGTTAGACTTTATTTATGGAGTATTGTTATGGATAATCATTTAACTGATGATCCACCTATTAATGACTCGAAAACCTCATGGCTAAGAGAGGATGCCCATCTATTTTTACAAATATGTAATTCTATTGATGGTAAGGTGGTTGGTTTGATAAATCATTATGAATTTATAAAAGAACTAATGAATTATTTGAAGTTTATGTATTCTGACAAGAAAAATATCAAACACACTTATAAGGTATGCCAAGCCTTTTATCATGCAGAAAAAGTTGACAGATCCCTCACTGACTACTTTAAGGATTTTAAGAAGATTCATGAGGAACTTAATATGTTACTTCCATTTAGTATTGATGTAAAAGTTCAGCAAGCTCAGAAAGAAAAGATGACAGTTATAAGCTTCTTGGCTTGCCTTCCTTCTAAGTTTGAGGCTGCTAAATCGCAAATTCTTTCTAGCCCTAAGATATCCTCTTTGAAAGAAGCTTTTCGTAAGGTACTTGACATAGAAAATTTAGCTTTTGCTCAGCCTAATAGTGCTCTTGTCAGCCGCACTTCTGAATCTAGGAGACAATCATATAGATATTTCAATAGAGGGGAAGACTCAAGTAGTTATGATCAAAATCTTTCTGCTCGAGAACAAGATATGAGGGTGTTGTATGTTACTATTGTCATAAGCTAGAACATGTGAAAAAAGATTGTAGAAAGTTGCAGCACAAGAATCAATCAAACCAGTCAGTCCATGTTGCCTCTACTAATGATGCTTCTGAGTCCATTTTAATATCTACAGATGAGTATGCCAAGTTTTCATAGTATCAAAATTCTTTAAAGTCTTCATCTACTCCTATTACTGCCATAGTTGATTCAGGTAAAATGAATACATATCTTGTTTCCTCAACTTCCAAATGGATCATTGATTCTGGTGCCACATATCACATGATAGGTGATTCTAGCATATTTTTTTTCTTTTAAGTCACATGCTTCTAGTTCTACAGTTACTTTAAGAAATGGATCTACATCTCATATTTTAGGGTTTGGCATAATTATTTCAATACCCTCAATTCCTTTGAAATCTATTTTAAGTTTACCTAACTTATCTTTTAATTTAGTGTCCATAAGTAAACTTACTCGTTCTCTTAATTGTTGTATCACATTCTATCCTAATTTTTGTCTATTTTAAGATTTTATGATGAAAAGAATTATTGGTAAAGGACATGAGTCTTAAGGCCTTTACATTCTTGATACAAAAGTACCAAAGTCTGTTGCTTGTTCTGAAGTTGTAACCCCTTTTGAAGTACATTATTGGTTGGGTCATCCTTCATTGCCTAAATTAAAAAAACTTTATCCTCAGTTTTTTAGCCTATCTTTATTAAATTGTGACTCATGTCAATTTGCCAATATATCATCGTTTGAGTTCTAGTCCTAGAGTCAATAAAAGAGCTAGTGCTCCTTTTGAGTTAGTTCACTTCAATGTTTGTGATCCTTGTCCAGTTAGTCTAAAACTGGGTTTAAATATTTTGTTACCTTTATTGATGATTATTTTCGAATGACATGGTTATTTTTAATGAAAAATCATTCATAATTATTTTCTCATTTTACTACTTTTTATGCAAAAATTATAACTCAATTTAATATGCCTCTACAAATTTTGAGAAGTGATAATGCTAAGGAATATTTATCAGAATACTTTTAAAATTATATGGTTCAACATGGCATTATTCATCAAACTTCTTATGCAGATACGCCATCTCATAATGGAGTTGTTGAACGAAAAAATAGACATCTTCTTGAAATTGCAAAAGTTTTGTTATTTCAAATGCAAGTCCCTAAACAATTTTGGGTTCAAATTTTGGGTTGAGCTCAAGCTTAAAAAAAATAAATCAAACTTGGTTTGATCTGATCCGAGCATATAATTTTTACATAAAGGCCTTAAAAATCAAGTCAAACAAAAGATCTCTCAATAAGTGCCAAAGCGGACCAAGGCACCAACCAACTATTTTTTAACCTTATTTAAATATATATTTTATATATTATAGAACTAATAATATATAAAGAGCACAGGTTGGCCTAGGTTCAAGCCTTGAATGATCCTATTAGGTTAGGCTTGAGCTTGCAATAGTTGCCCCTTGATGCTTTGCTTATGCTGAAATGACCTCTACCCCAAGTTGTGGAGGCTTAGAATTGTATTCGAGAGCTTCCCTAGGGGGGTTCTCGGGCATAGTATTTAGGCGATGCCGAGATGGTAAGTTGCTACCATATTTTTTTGGGCATATCTTAGGAAGTTGGAAGCTAATACGATTGAAATCTCATCGGTTATTGGGATTGACGGTTGAAGAGGCTGATGGACGCCTTATAAAGAGTTCAAAATTCCCTTATCGTAAGCAAAGCATTGTATTTGGCTTCCGTCTCCATTTTGGAAAACTTACTCCAAGATCTTAGTGATCGGAGAAGTTTATCTTCTAGGATATCCGGCATGGTACGAGGCAGCAACGACGCTCGTGTTTGAGAGAGTGAAGCTCGGTCCTGCCGAGGCACAAAGATAGATCAGCCCTATCGAGGTTCAGAGATAGCTTAGCCCTGCCGTGGTACGAAGATTGCTCGGCCTTGCCGAGGTATGGTGATAGCAGGTGGTGCAGCTTATCTTTTTTTGAATATGGCGGTTAGCTTGCCAAAACTCAGAAATAAGCCTCATTTATTACCACGTACGTTAACCAATGTGATGATGATTTTACCCCGCATTAAGTTTTAATTCAATAAGTTCCAACATGAAAAAAAAGCTGAGAGTCTCATCTAACAATCATTAATAGTTTAGTTCAGTGATACTAATCGCAAGCAGAACCACAACCCATAACAATAAAGAAATTCTAAACAATGAGGACACACATGCTTTATTCTCAAGTCAGCTTAAGAAGAAGTCCTGTCCTGTATAACAAGTGAGAGGCCTTTTCACTCTCGGTGCACTCCATTGAAGGCATGCTCTATCCTCAAAGAGGAAGCACACGTGAGGCCTTTCGGCATGATCACGAAGAAAGCCAAAGAAGTATCTCGCCAATTGCATTTTTGTATAAGTTTTCAATCATCAACATTTGAGGGGATTGACCCGATGCTCCGCTCACCTGTTCCATGAACCATAGTGGTAGTATGAAAGCTAATTCAATCAAGCTCATTTAGGAATGTACGTACAACATATGTTAGTAAACATAAATGGCTGATTAAGTCACAGTGAGAACAGTATAGTCTTGTTTATTGTCAGCTACTGTTGAATTCAATTCAGTTCATATACTTCTTACAATGCTGCTAAACCATTGCAATGAGCAATTATAATAGTCCAAAGGTCAAGGCATTCCTAATATGAATTTGGAAGTTATCATTACTTCTTTTTTTTTTCATCACTAACCAATGGAATTAATTCAATAACCTTGTAAGTTAAATTTCTATCTTCTCAAAAGAATTTCAATAGCTTTCAGGCTATCTTTGTTCAGACATACTACTTCTCAGCATGGGTAACTTTTCATGCTAATTATTCTTCTTTCTTCCCCTAAAAACATAATTAATTATCGATTATTCCCAAGACATTTTGAGGAAGGAGCTGAGTTTTTTTTCCCCTTCTTTTTGGTGTAGGCGGAGGAAGAACAGAAGTTGAAACAATTATATCTAGATCATCCGAATGAAATTATTAGAGCATCTTTTTTTTTTAACTGATATTTTTTCTCCAGATCAAACACAGTGCAGATCATCAAAGATTGGTAAAACGCACAAGTATCATTTAAAATTCCTATTCTCATCTTATTTATCTTTATGCAGAAGAAGTTGCAATCTGTATCAATGAAGGAAAACGAGAAGAAATATTTTAGAAAGTGCTTGGATTACTTACACGGGCATGAATCATGATCATGCTCCTGGAGTCATTTGAGCTGATTTCGGCCGTGATCACTTCGATGTTATACTTCTCAAGCACATGGGCGATGGCCGTGAAGAGGCGTGGCTTCTTGACGGTGCAGATGCTGACGTGGGCGTCCACTCCGGTCACGTTCAGCACGACGTTAGGCGACATCCAGGTCCGGAAGCAGGAGGGGTATTGAGGGATGGCGACAGCCGAGGGCGAGTTCGCCACTGCCAAATTCTTGACCTGATCTGCCTTGAATGCCTCTTTTGTCATCATCTCGATCCCTTTCATCTGCATCCCCAATGCTGACGAATCACCGGAGGTCGTGCTTGGGATCCGTTCCTTTTTCAGTTTCTCAAGCTGCTGAACGTATAGTTCCTGCTTTTTGATGAAGCTGATCACCTCATCGACGATGCTGGTTTTATCAGCCTGTGGAAGAGAGAAATTTAAGGGGGAGAGAGAGAGAGAGAGAGAAACAAAAAGAAATCAGTGATGAATAATAGCTAAAGATTGATGTATAAGGACTGTAAAAAATGAATGTTGGTTCGTCTGATAAGAAGCTCCTAAGAAGCCCAAAAAAAATAAAGACCTCAATGGAAGCCAACAGAAATATATTACGCCTTTTAAAGTCACCTCAACGTACTCCACTCCACTTCCTTCAGAAAAAAAAAGGGTGCAGATCTGAGATTTCTATCGAAAAATAGTAAGTAAAATCAGCAAAATCCAAAAAATCTATATGGAAAAAGATGGAGGAGGCCAGAGAAGCCAATCTAATGGCTCTGGAGCTGACGCCACCAACACTTTGATCTGCTGATCGACATATCTCTTTTCAGTTCTTGTTACTTCCATTACTTCTCTCTTTTCTTTTTCAAAAAAATAAAAAAAGGAGGAGATCATGCTTGAACGTTCTTGTGCGCACCGCGACAAGCACCACCGTCAGTGGAACGATATCGCTTTTCTTCTTCTTCATCCAAGTCCTCTTCTCCCTTTTCTACTCTTTCTTAGAAACATGGTGCAATTTCTCAAATGAAATCCCCCCCCCCCCAAAAAAAAAGAAGAAGAAGAAGAAGGAAAAGTGATCTAATGTAGGTGGAGAACAAAAAAGCACCTTCTCAGACATATGAGGGAGGAGGGCATGGAGATTCGTGAACATGGTCCTCATCTTCTTCCTCCTCTCTGTTGGAAATCTAGTGTATTTCAATATTGAAAAACCTTTTTGACTTGATAAGTCCGTTTATCTGATACATCATTATCAATCGGTAGGGATAAGTCTTTTGGATTTGTTGACTAGTCTTTTGACTTATACGTCTCTACGTACGTGATAAGTTTTTTGCTGATCGACCTTTGGACTAAATCATCATTCCCGTTGGATTGATTCGTCGCTCACGACCGGTGCTTGCTTCCTTATAAATATTTGAAGCAATGCCGGTATTTATTTTTTTTCAATTCATTTTGCTTCCATCCTTCTCCAGAGATTCATTCATTCATCCTTATCCAGTCAAGAGATCCATTCCTTTACTTCCATACTTATCCAAAGAGAAGGAACTCATTCGGTTGTTCATCCTCTTTTGACATTGGTGTGCGCATGCCTGTTAGAAGACTCACTGCTGTTGTATCCTGGAGGGTAGTCGTGCTCTGATCTTCTGCACCAAGATATTATCTCAGAGAGGCGTGAATCTACTCTTAAGGACAGTGCCTTGCATGCCACAGCATCTTCTCAAATACATTCAAATAGATAAGATCATCCAGGGTACTATCTTTTCCTCAAACTTATCCTATAATCTTAAGAGTAGAATCAGGTATGGGTTCACAGAAGAAAATCTCTCAAAAACAATTTAGAAAATGAAACACCGAAGAAGCATGTGCATGAATGAATTTCTTAGGAGATTCCAAAGATGGCACAGCACCCCAGATAGAACTTTCCTGTAACTAATGATACACAGAATTTATCACAATCTACATATCTTAAAAGAAATGTAAAACAATTTAAAGTAATTCTGATAGCTACAAATCATGGATCAATGCCAGTTGCTTGTTCTGTTATTTGGAAAGCCATTCATTTAGCGGTTACATGATACACATGCAACTCAATGCATGGGTAGAAAGTTTCCAAAACATTTGAAAAATTGCTTGTAGGCACTTTGAAGGTTCTGGTTCATATTGATAAACAGCAAGTATCATCAATTTTGAAATCCCACAGGATGATTTGACTATAGGAAATATGCAGATTGGTATGTGACATGTTGATCCTTAATGTGCAAGAGTGTGCAAGTGATGAAGACATCATGAAAAAAAAAAGGTATATATAACACAAAAACGAAGAAAAAAAAACATTGATATGGTAGCTATCACTTTAGAAATTTACTACAAATGCAATTCTATTCCTCATCCAAAAATCGAGTTATGGAATTCTTAACTCCAAATTGTGGAGCACAAGTGTAATATATATAATGCAAAATATGATCAGGCTTCAGCATGTTCAGCTAGATAATGACATGGATTGGAGGACAGAAATAATATTATTCTTTCTATTTTCACGGTATTTGCTTAATTCCGATTTGTTAGTGCTGGAACCTTCTACCATGGTTGTTATGCCAATTCTGAAACTGCCACCTCAACTCTTGCACCATGCTCCTAACACGTCCCATCTCATATTCAGATTGTGTTACATCGTAACCACAATTTGCTATGAGTTGAGCATGCTTTTTATTAAGTTTTTGATTATGGCGTTAATGGATTAGCCATAAATTTTTATCAAGATTGATGTTTTCATTAGCCTATATATTTCTACCAACAGTTAGATAACTTATATCCTATAGTCATGCAAGTCTACCACCTTGGAGGCACAATAATGATGCATACATCCATGTTAAAAAATTTTAAAATATCATGAGAACCATATGGTAACTACAGTTCAACATTATATGAATCAACTTGAGGGTTGTGTTCTTCCTGGTAATGAGCATAAAGTTTGTAAATTAATTAAATCTTTGTATGGCTTAATACAAGCACCAAAACAATGGCATGATAAGTTTGATAAAATGCTAGTTTCAAATGGATATCAAATTAATAGTGCTGATAAATGTATTTATTCTAAAGTTGTTAATCATGAATGTATTATAATTTTTTTGTATGTGGACGATATGCTCATATTTGGCACTAATTTTGATATTGTGACTAGCACCAAAATGTTCTTGACTTTGAATTTTGATATGAAAGATATGAGAGAAGCAGATATGATTTTAGGAATTAGATTTGTAAAGAAGTTGAATAGTATCATACTTTTGCAAGAACATTATGTTGAGAAAATCTTGAAAATGTTTTCACATTTTGATTGTAAGCCTGTGAGCACCCCTTATAATGCTAATTCACAGCTTAAGAAAAATAAAAGCAATGGTGTCTTACAATCCAAATATGCTCAAATTATTGGTAGTCTTATGTATTTAATGAACTGCACTCGACTTGACATTGCTTATGCTGTAGGAAGACTAAGCAGATATACCCAATGTCCTAACAAGGATCATTGGATTGCATTACAAAGAGTGCTTAGATATTTGAAAGGAACCATGAACTATGGTTTAATGTATTGTGGGACTCCTACAGTATTAGAAGGGTATTGTGATGCTAACTGGATTTCAGACTCTAATGAGATGAAATCCACTAGCGGATATGTGTTTACCCTTGGAGGAGGAGCAGTGTCATGAAAATCATCTAAGCAAACATGTATACCTCGGTCTACAATGGAATCCGAGTTTATTGCCTTGGAGAAGAGGCCAAATGGCTTAGGAATCTTTTGAAAGATCTTTCCATTTGGATGAGACCAGCTCCATATGTGTCTATACATTGTGATTGTCAGGCTGCCATAGCTAAAGCTAAAAATAAAATTTATAATGGAAAGAGTAGACATATACGTCTAAGACATAATATTGTGAGGCAGCTTATTAATGATGGAGTAATATCTTTGGATTATGTAAGGTCAGAGTCGAATTTGGCCGATCCTCTGACTAAGCCTCTAAGCAAAAAGCTTGTGAGCAATACATCGAGGGAAATGGGATTATACCCAGATCAAAAGTTAAAGTGATGGTAACCCAACCTTCATGAACAGAGATCCCGGGAAGAAGGTTCATATGGGAAAACAATTCACTGGACAACTTGGAGTATACTATCATAATTATTTATATTGTGAAATCCCTTTCTATGGTGTGAGATAGTATTATGCAGTGTTTAGGTTGAACTAATATGTGAAGTTCTTAATGGATGTCATAGCCTAATTTTGGTGGTATACAAAACTGCAGTGTATACTTGATGATAATTCACCTATATGAGTATGGAGGTGGTGGCCACTTCCTATGAGACTTGGGTGAGATCTCTAGAGTACTCATGAATATCCAGGTAGACGCTTGGTCGAAATGTGTCAACCCGCTTGAACAACCGAATTCTGAGAGATGGAATGTGAGTTATAAGTCAATGATCCAATAAAAGAAGGATTGGTTCATAGAAACTTAGTTATACCAACCTTTTATGGATTACACTTATTTTCTCTATGCTTGGTTCATAGTCACATAGACACCATGGCTTATGCATTACATTCTTAAAGTTCCTTCAAAGTTTGTCTTGTCTTCTTTTGTATATTAAAATAGTGGGGGATTGTTAAAAATCTAGTGTATTTCAATATTCAAAAACCTTTTTGACTTGATAAGTCCATTTATCTAATATATCATTATCAATCGGTAGGGATAAGTTTTTTGGATTTGTTGACTAGTCTTTTGACTTATACGTCTCTATGTACGTGATAAGTCTTTCGCTGAACGACCTTTGGACTGAATCATTATTCCCGTTGGATTGATTCTTCGCTCTCGACCGGTACTTGCTTTCTTATAAATATTCGAAGCAATATCGGTATTTATTTTTTTTCAATTCATTTTTCTTCCATCCTTATCCAGAGATCCATTCATTCATCCTTATCCAGTCAAGAGATCTATTCCTTTGCTTCCGTACTTATCCAAAGAGAAGGAACTCATTCGATTGTTCATCCTCTTCTGACATTGGTGTGTGCATGCCTGTTAGAAGACTCCATGCTGTTGTATCCTGGAGGGTATTCATGCTTTGATCTTCTACACCGATATATTATCTCTGAGAGGCGCGAATCTACTCTTAAGGATAGTGCCTTGCACGCCACAGTATCTTCTCAAATACATTCAAATAAATAAGATCATTCCGGGTACTATCTTTTCCTTAAACTTATCCTACACTCACCCTCTCTCTCCGTAGGTACATCTCATGTTCCGATTCACCACCACCTTTTCCCTCCTGGCCCCCGCCCTTGGAGGACGAGCTCTTCGACCCCTCACCCAAGGCCCGCTTCACGGGGCCCTAGCTTGGCCGGCTGTTTGAAGCCGGGGAAGAGGGAATACTCGAGCTCATCTTCGATGGCTTCATGGTTGTCCCATGGTTAGAGATTTCGGCGGGAACCCTCCGACGCTCAAGTCAGTGATTTAGGCAACAGCCATGAGCTTTGAGGAAGCTCGAAAGAGAAAGAGGGGGCCCCAGAGAAGAGCCCCCCCTGAGAAAGAATGAATGTGTTCTTGTGTGTGTTGAGTTCTCCCTGAGTTACCTGGTCCCTCTTACCTCATTTATTCATCTTGGTATTCTGTGTAGCTTGCTTGAGATGCTTGAAGCCTTGTCTTTTAGTGAGAATGGGTCACGTGGAGCCTCATGATGAGCCGTGACTTTTGGGGTTTATCTGATCTAAGTGGTTGGGGTGTCATGATGATTGAGGACTTTGGTGGGAGGAATGTCAGGATTAATATATGTGAGACTTGATGTGTTGCCACTTTTCAGGGCCATCATGAAGATCCTTCTTCTGAGTGGCATGTCAGAGGGCCTTTATGAATGTCGGGCCGGGGCCGGCTTAGATGGTGCCAGAGCGGGGCCGGCTTGGATGGTGCCGGGATGAGGCCAGCTTGGATGTTGCGGGGCGAGGCCGGTTTGGATGGTGCCGGGGCGAGGCCGAATTGAATGGTGCTAGAGCGAGGCCGGCTTGGATGGTGCCGGGCCGAGGCTAAGTTGGATGTTGCCGGGCGAGGCCGGCTTGGATGGGGCCGGGCCAAGGCCGGCTTGGATGGTGCTGGGCCAAGGCCGGCTTGGATGTTGTCGGGCGAGGCCGGCTTGGATGTTGTTGGGCGAGGCCGGCTTGGATGGTGCGGGGGCGAGGCCGGCTTAGATGTTGTCGGGGGGACTAGCTTGGATGACGCTGGGCCGAGGCTGGCTTAGATATTGCTGAGGTGAGGCTAGCTTGGATGACCCTGGGCCAAGGCCGGCTTGGATGATGCCAGGGCGAGGCCGGCTTGGATGGTGCTAGGGCGAGGCCAGCACCAAGTGGAAGCCGGTCCGAGGCCGTATGAGGCCAAGGGAGGGAGCCGACACTGCATGCCGAGGCCAAGGGGAATAGGCCCGAGCCTAAACAGAAGCTGGCTCCATGCAGAGGAGAGAGAAAAGGTGGCAAATGGGGGGAACGCTGAGTTTCCAAGTCCAGATGCTGTCATTGTGGCCTATGGGGGCTCACCGGCCCCATCAGATGCCCCCCACACTCCTTGAGCTTGTGTGCCACGCATTAGCTAAGGGAAAGGAGTGTAGAGCTCTTCATCTTGGCTCTTATCCTTTCATGCTTGCTTCAGTTCTGACTCCTTCGTCAACTGTGAGTTGGAGAGTTGGCATCTTCCAACTGTGAGCTGACTTGTGGTTTGAGTGTTTGTGTGCTGGTCTGACTCGAGCAGGCACGGACTGTTAGGGATTCGAGCCAACTCGAGGGCGTATCCTAACCGGGCCGAGTGGTATCTGTTAGCAGCGATGCCGCTGAGCTCCTCTAAAACCACTCCTCCGAAACCACCTCGAGGGTTCCATGGCCGGCCTGAGTGGTGGCTCAAGGTCGCTGGAACCATAGGTCTTGAACCGCCGTGGGGGTTTCATGGTCGGCCTGGGGGTGACCTTTTGATTGGAGGACGATTGAGAGCCTAGCTCTTTTATCAGAGAAATTTATCCCCTTCTGCTTTGTTTGAAGTACTTCACGTTTGTGGATTTTGTTAGTGAGCTTGGGAGGGCTCTTTACTTATAGCTTGAGCCTGCTCTTATTGATAAGCCTTAGGGAAATATGACAGTGGTGAGTCTCTTGCTAGGAAGATAGACACTGAGTGTCGAGGCCGAAGGGGCAACCGAGTGCCGAGGCCGTATGAGGCCAAGCGATAGAGCCACTAAGGCTGAGGCCGAGGCGGCATGAGGCCGAGGCGGCAGTTGAGTGCCGAGGCCGAATGAGGCCGAGGGGGCAGAGCCACTAAGGCTGAGGCCGAGGCCGTATGAGGCCGAAGGGGGCAGCCGAATGCTGAGGTCGAATTAGGTCAAGGGGGCAGCCGAGTGCCAAGGCCATATGAGGCCGAGCGATAGAGCCACTAAGGCCGAGGCCGAAGCCGAATGAGTCCGAGGGGGCAACCGAGTGCCGAGGCCGTATGAGGCCAACCGATAGAGCCACTAAGGTTGAGGCCGAAGCCGTATGAGGCCGGAAGGGGCAGCAGAGTGCTGAGGCCATATGAGGAAGAGGGGGTAGAGCCACGAAGGCTGAGGCCGAGGCCATATGAGGTTGAGGGGGAAGAGCCACTAAGGCTGAGGCCGATGCTGTACGAGGCCGAAGGGGGCAGCAGAGTGCCGAGGCCGTATGAGGCTGAGGGTGGCAGCAGAGTGCCGAGGCCATATGAGGCCGAGGGGGGAAGCCAAGTGCTGAGGCCGTATGAGGCTGAAGGGGGCAGTAGAGTGCCGAGGCCGTATGAGGCCTAGGGGGCAGAGCCACTAAGGCTGAGGTCGAGGCCGTACGAGGCTAAAGGGGGCAGCAGAGTGCCGAGGCCGAATGAGGCCGAGGGGGCGAGCCACTAAGGCTGAGGCCGAGGCTGTACGAGGCCGAAGGGGGCAGCAGAGTGCCGAGGCCGAGGGGGCAGAGCCACTAAGGCTGAGGTCGAGGCCGTACGAGGCTGAAGGGGGCAGCAGAGTGCAGAGGCCAAATGAGGCCGAAGCGGGTAGCAGAGTGCCGAGGCCATATGAAGCCAAAGGGGCAGCAGAGTGCCGAGGCCGAATGAGGCCAAGGGGGCGGAGCCACTAAAGCTGAGGCCGAGGCAGAAAGGGGCAGCAAAGTGCTGAGGCCGTATGAGGCCAACGAGGGAAGCCGAGTGCCGAGGCCGTATGAGGCCGAGGGGGCAGAGGCACTAAGGCTGAGGCTGTGGCCGAACAAGGCCGAAGGGGGCAGCGGAGTGCCGAGGCTGAAGGGGGCAGAGGGGGCGGAGCCACTAAGGTTGAGGCCAAGGCCATACGATGCCGAAGGGGGCAGCAGAGTGCCCAAAGCCGAAGGGTCAGCAGAGTGCCGAGGCTGAATGAGGCTGAGGGGGCAGAGCCACTAAGGCTGAGCTCAAGGCCGTACAAGGCCGAAGGGGGCAGCAGAGTGCCAAGGCCAAAGGGTGCTGCAGAGTGCCGAGGCCGTATGAAGCCGAAGGGGCAGCAGAGTGCCGAGGCCGAATGAGGCCGAGGGGGCAGAGCTACTAAGGCTAAGGCCGAGGCCGTACAAGGTCAAAGGGGGCAGCCGAGTGCCAAGGCCGTATGAGGCCGAAGGGGGCAGCCGAGTGCCGAGGCCGTATGAGGCGGAAGGGAGTCTTTTGAACACCGAAGGGTGACCCGATAGTCGCTGTGATGGGACCATGTTCGGGAACCTTTAACCCCGAAGGGTGACCTGAGGGTGTTTGAACCATGCTCAGGGTCCTTTTGAAAACTGCCACGGGGGTTTCTCGCGCAAGCCCGAGAGTTTGACTCAGGGCCGGCTAGGACACGGGAGTTGAACCTCCGAAGGTTTCTCGCTCCGGTCCGGGGTGTCCGTGTCCTTTGGGCTACCGAGGTCCTTTTGAAACCCCGAAGGGTGACCCAAGAGTCGCTGTGATGGGACCATGCTCATGATCCTGACCTAAGGGCGTTTGAACCATGCTCAGGGTCCTTTTGAAAACTACCACAGGGGTTTCTCGCGCCGGCTCGGGAGTTTGACTCAGGGCCGAGTAGGACACGAGACTTGAACCTCCAGAGGTTTCTCGCGCTGGTCCGGGGTGTTCATTCCCTTGGGCCGCCGAGGTCCTTTTGAAACCCCGAAGGGTGACCCGATAGTCGCTGTGATGGGACCATGCTCGGGAGCCTTTAACCCTGGAGGGTGACCCAAGAGCGTTTGAATCATGCTCAGGGTCCTTTTGAAATCCCGAAGGATGACTCGAGAGTCTCTGTGATGGGACCATGCTCGGGAGCCTTTAACCCTGGAGGGTGACCCGAGGGCGTTTAAACCATGCTCATGGTCCTTTTGAAAACTGCCATGGGGGTTTCTCGTGCTGGCCCGAGAGTTTGACTCGGGGCCGGCTAGGACACGGGACTTGAACCTCCGGAGGTTTCTCGCGCCGGTCCGGGGTGTCCGTGTCCTTTGGGCCACCGAGGTATTTTCAAAATGACTTTCTTAAAGTGTGAAATTGAATGAAAATAAACTTTTTCTTAAAGTATAATGTACTTAGCTTTCGTAGCTTTTTGCCTTTGCGTCGTGTTTGGTGTCATCATCAATTAAAGGCTTGAGAGATTTTTCTTGGAAGAGATTTGGCGCCTTTGGTGCTGGAGTCCGAGAACAACTAGAACGGAATCCATAGGAGGTCCTGGCTCGGTTTGGCTCTTGGGTGCAGCCGAGGGAAAGAGAGAAGGGAAGAGAGGGGGAAGGCGGAGTCAATAGTCAAAGCCCTTTGTCCTTATCTTCCACCTTGCATTAATTGCACCAACACATCTCGGCTTACTACCACTAGAAATTAGAATGTCCATAAATGCTTGAGGTGACTGGCCATAGATAATGTCCCAGGGTTTGCCCTTTTGGAAGTTATTTGGCCACCTCTAACTGATTATTGAACCCTTGATTGAGCTCCTCTGGTCGCTGGTG
Organism: Calamus simplicifolius; assembly: GCA_900491605.1. NCBI lineage: Eukaryota > Viridiplantae > Streptophyta > Magnoliopsida > Arecales > Arecaceae > Calamus > Calamus simplicifolius. Next base: position 2,425,583 of record UESW01003949.1, read on the forward strand.
TTGTTCATCCAGATGCTTCTTCATCTCAGGATTAAGATCTTCCCCAGATGGCTTAGAAGATGAGTAAGGGTAGGAGTGGCAGCTTGAGCGGGGGGTAGGAGACTGCAGTCTCCTGAAAGCTTCACGATGGCGGTGCTTAGGTGAAGCATGATGGCGATAAGCTTCTCTATGAGAAGATTTTCCGTAGGTGGATCGCTGGCTAACTGGTACAGTTATCACGAGCGATGTGAGAGGCTTGGGGTGCTGCTGAGTGGCCTCCGAGCGTTGCTTCTGCAATTCACAAACTGCTGCATTCAAAGCTTGATCTTGTTGATTGAGGATGGCCAGCTAGTTAATCAGAGCAGCTGAGGTTGGTGGTGAAGGAGGAGCAGAGAGAGAGAGTGGTCTTTTGCTGCTCAGTGCGATGTGGATTCCCCCCAGCATGACTGGTGAGTACCTTCAGCACGCGCATCACCACCATGGTTATTTTAGAGGGGACAAAGACTTACAGATCAGGGTGACAGAGCTCTCTTTCCTTTAGCACAATGCCCCCCCTTCCTGGCACGCCAAACTATTGATGCCAGATCACTTTGAGCTGATGTTCTTGAGTGTCAGCCATCACTCCAGGGAAGTATTAGGGCTTCTTCTTCACCCTTCGAACCTGCAAGACGTCCCGTGGCCGGAGATTTTGGCGGGGACCCTCCGACGCTCAAGTCAGTGCTCTGGGAAACAGCCCTGAGCTTCGAGGAAGCTCGAAAAAGAAAGAAGGGGCCCCAGAGAAGAGCTCCCCCTAAGAAAGAATTAACGTGTTCTTGTGTGTGTTAAGTTCTCCCTGAGTTACCTGGTCCCTCTTGCCTCATTTATTTACCTTGGTATTCTGTGTAGCTTGCTTGAGAAGCTTGAAGCCTTGTCTTTTAGTGAGAATGGGTCACGTGGGGCCTCATGATGGGCTGTGACTTTTGCGGTTTATTTGATCTGAGTGGTTGGGGTATCATGATGACTGAGGACTTTAGTGGGAGGAATGTCAGGATTAATATCTGTGAGACTTGATGTGCTGCCACTTGTCAGGGCCATCATGAAGATCCTTCTTCTGAGTGGCATGTCAGAGGGCCTTTATGAAGATGTTCCTTCTCAGTGGCATGTCAGAGCCACAGGCGCTGTCTCGTCAGAAGTAGGTGGTGCCAGTCTGTTGTCTGCCCGTACACTTTCCTGTTCTTGTACGGACATTGGCATACATGTGGTCTTGGATGACGCCGGGCCGAGGCCGGCTTGGATGACGCCGGGCGAGACCGGCTTGGATGGTGCCGAGCCAGGGCCGGCTTGGATGGTGCCGGGGCGAGGCCGGCTTAGATGTTGCCGGGCGAGGCCGCCTTGAATGTTGCCGGGCGAGGCCAGCTTGGATGGTGTCGGAGCGAGGCCGGCTTGGATGTTGCCGAGCGAGGCTGGATTGGATGGTGTCGGGCCAAGGCTGGCTTGGATGTTACCGGGCGGGGCCAGCTTGGATGATGCCGGGCGAGGCCGGCTTGGATGGTGCCAGGCTGAGGCCGGCTTGGATGTTGCCGGGCGAGGCCGGCTTGGATGACGCCGGACGAGGCCGGCTTGGATGACGCTGGGCGAGACCGGCACCGAGTGGAAGCTGGTCGGAGGCCGTACGAGGCCAAGGAAGGGAGCCAACACTGAGTGCCGAGGCCGAGGGGAATAGGCCCGAGGCCGAACAGAAGCTGGCTCCATGCAGAGGAAAGAGAAAAGGTGGTGAACGAGGGGAAGGCTGAGTTTAAAATGGAAGCATTTAAAATAGTCGTGAAGTTCAGGTGAAGGGATGATGTCTGTGGGAAGAATGAACTGCGAGCCAAATGGCCCTTCCCTTGCAACACCGCACACCGGAAAGGAGCTCCGTGAGGCAAGAGAGGGAGAGGCTGGTGGGACTAGATGACGGTGATGGGGGGAATTCGTAGAGAACACGATTGGAAGGGTCAATTGTGGAGGACATGTGGCATGGTTTTCTTGGCGATGGGGTTGGGTGCATTGCCGTTTCACTCTGGCAGCGAGAGGAATTTCTGCAAAGGAATGAAAGGTTTCGCTATGGCATTCAAGGATATATATAGATAATGTTCGACTTACATCTCATAACTTAGTCTTGACATTACAAGGGAGAATTAGATGTATGCAATCTTATCATCTAATTTGTGCAAAGGAATGAAAGGTTTCACTATGGCATTCAAGGATTAAGTTTACATGCTTGGATGGTAAAGGAAAAATTTGAGGGTTTCACAAAATTATTATATATGGTTTGTACATTTTTTTAAGCTGCTGGTAAAAGTTTTAAGATAAGTACATTCTCTAAAGAATAATAAAGACATTATTTTAGAGGTACTTTACGTATCTCTCTTAGCACACCCTTGTATATTAGCATTGTTTTACATATAATATTACGTAATGACTATGCATATGTTATTAAGGACTACTTTCATATCCTAGACGAATGAATAAGGAGTTTGAAGAATTGAACCCTTCAATTTGGACTTGTCGAGTTTTGGTTAGGAAAGAACAAAGGTTGACACAAAAAACAAGGGAAGCTCTTCTTCTCTATGGAAAGTGAGATCGAAGGGTTGAATCAGATTGAAAAAGGAAAAGAGTCACCTCCCAGACATTCTACTAGATGACAAATGGAGCTCAACTCCTTAAGGGACTGATGCAGGGCTGATTCGCATACAAGTAAATTTTTTATCTTTTTTTAATGATTAATGATTGTAGTTGATTATTCTTCCAAAGTAATATCCTAAAAGGGATTCAGAAAAATTCACAGTAAATCCGCACGCGAAACAGTTCCTAAAAAAATAAAGAAGAAGGACCGCCGAGGCTAAGAAGCCCCGATAGGGCTTTCTCTACAACAATAAAGTTACTAGTAGATTAGAGGGGTGTACCTGGCAAGAGGGGGAAGTGTTAGAAAAAAATTGATTTTACGATGCTCCAGGATCACAGGTTTATTTGTATGCATGTATTTTATTTAAATTTAATCTAATTAAATTTATAAAATATGTTATGTATATCTGTAATTGAAAGCATGCAAAACTTAAAATTAAATTTTATAACTGTCAGTTTGCGTACCTGATGCAGAAACTAGATGTAGATCTAATCTCCTGTAAATAGTTTCCTCTTGATGCCTTGCGAGAGTCGCACGTGCCACTCCTCTATTTCATACGCACGCCAGGAAACCTTGAGACAGGGGATATGGAATCATAAGGGATGGAGAACTCTTCTTCAAGAGAGGAGTCCCTCTCTATTTGGACTTTTCTGATTTTTGGACTCTTCTTTTTCTCTACTACCGTGTCCCTCAAAGTTAAGAAAAGTTTCTTAAAAATAAACCCATCATAAAACAACCCAAAACCTCCTTTTGAATTTGTTTTACGATACGATAATATCCGATCTTTAAAAGCGGATGAGTTACGGGCGTTCATGTGTTGTCAACGCGTAAAGCAAATTTTATAAAACAAATTTACCGATTCATATAATCTCAATGGCAAGATCGTAATTTAACTAAAATTTTAAATTCACGTTATCGGAATGGCAAAATCATAATTTATACGAAGTTTCAAATTCACGCCATCTCAATGGTAGAACCGTAATTTAAATAAAATGGTAGAATCATAATTTACATGAAATAGTAGAATCGTAAATTTTTTGAAGTTTTAAAGTCTCGTTGGCTGCCCGCAACGATAATATAAAAATATTTAAAATATTTATAAATACAAAAATTATCAGATTAAATCCGTTTGAAGTCCAAATTGAAAACCGGAAGAACCCATGCGAAGATCTCGAACCATACTTCGCATTGCACTTATTTATTTTTCTATTTAAAGTAATTTATGATTTCAAAATTTATAAATAAACGATCAGAGACTATATTGAACATCCGATTCAAACCACTTTGAAACCAGATCTAAACCACTCTATCGTCAAATCAACCATTGGTCTATGGTTCAAGTCCTATCCCACAATGGGTCTGAATAAATCTCAAAAATTTACTTGAGTTATAAACTAACTCAAGTTCATCCCCAGAATAAGTACTACCGCTAATGCCTAGTGCTAGCTAGACATTGCTAGTACAAACTCGGTATTACTCATATGACCAAGTCCCACTTAGATCATGGATTAAGCCTGTCTCCAGGTCACCTGACTATGTGTGTGACTCCATAGGTTCAAATCTAAGTCGGTAGCATAGGAACACTTTCTATACCAATCGATGTGACCATCTAGCAATGGTACCCGACGTCCGAATAGACCGAATGTATGCAAAAAAATATTCAAGAACCTAGGCTGTGGTTACCATATAATTCATCCCCTTGTCCAAATACTCAAGATGAATTTAGAGTTCATTGCCAACTTCCAAAAACATCAAGTGTGTTTCAACATGTACAATCCTGTGACTCCTCACATGGATTACCCTAGCCAAGGTTTTGCAAAATTAAAACATAAACCGAGATTAACTCTAATACTTAGAGTGGACAATTCCATCTTGACTCATCACTGATTTAACAAGTACTTGACTGAACCCAGCATCCTTTCATCACTGGATTATAAATCCAGGTAGTCCAGCGCCTAAGTACAGTGAGTTGCTTACTAAGTCACCATGATAGTCTCAGGTCAAAGGGACACTTATACCCATTGCCCTTTTGTGAGATACCCTTGATTGTAGAGTACTCAACAGAGGTGAGCTACTGTTCAGTGAATGTACTCCTACACTCACCTGCATGCCATACTAGTGTCATACACTCCTTGGTTTAAGAGGACAAACCAACATATATGGCACACAACGACCTATACTTGACTATGTTATTGTCCTAGGTAATAACGTATCATTTGGTCGCGAACCCATTTAAGAATTACTTGATAATTCCTCCTTTCTAGAATAAATGTAATTCTAAGGACTACAACATATAAGAGTTCTATTGGAAGATGAAAAATATGTTGTACTGCCAAAATAACTTTTATTAATCAAATAAATCATGTACAATGAATCACAACCGTCTATAAGCTAGACGATTGGCTGTAGGACATATTTCCTAACAACTCCCACTTGAACTAGAGCCAATCGGAACAGTATCTAATACCCATCTTCCATTTGTGTTCATCAAACTCCTTGACTCTAAGAGCTTTAGTAAATGGGTCGGCTAGGTTCTTTTTTCCGTCGATCTTCCGAAGCTCGATGTCACCTTGTTCCACGATTTCTCGTACAAGGTGATAGTGACGCAATATATGCTTGGTGCGGTGATGAGATTTTGGCTCTTTGGCTTGGGAAATTGCTCCAGAGCTATCACAGTATACTGGAACAAGACCACCTAGGGCAGGTGCCACTTCTAGCTCACCCAAAAATTTTTGTAGCCATACTGCTTCCTTTACTGCATCTGATGCTGCGATATACTCTGCCTCGCATACAGAATCTGCCACTGTGTGTTGCTTGAAACTTTTCCAACAGATCGCTTCTTCTTCTCTTCTCTCTCGAATGGTGAACTAATCTGCAGTAGCGATTTAACGGTGGCTGCTCTGAGTATATGCGAGAAGGGCTTCTTCTTCTCTTCTCTCTCGAATGGCGGCTCTCTTCTCTCTTTTTCAAAAATTAACCCTAATATCATCCTAATAGACCCACCACTGCTTAGGGATTCTTACCAAGTTGGATTCTTACCTAATCAGACTCTCTACTGATTAGGGATTCTTACCAAGATGGACTCTTATCTAATCAGACTCATCACTGATTAGGGATTCTTACCAAATCAGACTCACCACTTAGACAAGTGTGACACAAAGTGGGCATACACATTTGAGCCTTTTCTCCACATAGGAAGGGAGCCCAAACCCAACATATCTTCCCCTCATAACTATGTCAAGATAACCGCCAAACTGATGATCTCACAACAAGTTTCAAACTTCCCTCTTGGTAATGCTTTAGTCATCATATCAGCGCCATTATTATTAGTATGAATTTTAGCCAACTCCAATAGCTTAGCATCTAAAATATCACGTATCCAATGATACCTCATATCAATATGTTTGGACCTTGAATGAAAAGTTGGATTTTTACCAAGATGGATAGCACTTTGACTGTCAATAAACAACAGATATTGGTTCTGAACAAAGCCTAGCTCCTGTAAGAATTTCTTCACCCATAGCAACTCCTTATATGCTTTAGTAATGGCAATGAACTCTGCCTCTGCAGTTGACAATGCTACACACCTCTGCAACTTAGACTGCCAAGCCATAGCTCCCCCTGTAAATTTAATCATATAGCCCGAAGTGGACTTTTTGGAATCAATGTCTTCAGCCATATCTGAGTCTGAGTACCCCACCAATGTGGGCTCATCACCACCAAAATAAAGCCTCATACCAATTGTACCATGAAGATACCTTAAAATCCATTTCACTGCATTCCAATGCTCTCTACCTGAGTTTGATAGAAATCTACTGACAGTACCAACAACATGTGCTATGTCAGGTCTTGTGCATACCATTACATATATTAAACTACCCACAACAGAAGTATAAGGAACCCGTTCCATATCTAATTTCTCAACTTTATTTGAAGGACTTTGTTTAGCACTCAGCTTAAAATGAGTAGCAAGAGGAGTGCTTACAGCCTTAGCATTTTTCATCTGGAATCTTTGCAGCACCATTTCAATATAGTGTTCCTGTGAAAGTTAAAGTTTCTTCTCCATTCTATCACGCATGATTCTTATACCAAGAATCTGCTTAGCAGCTCCCATGTCCTTCATTGCAAATGACTTGCCCAACTGCTTCTTTAACCTGTCAATCCTAGAAATATTTTTTCCAACAATAAGCATGTCATCAACATACAATAATAGGATAATGAAGTCATCATCGGAAAACTTTTTAACAAAGATACAATGGTCAGAAGTAGTATTCTTGTAGCCTTGCTCACATATGACAAACTCAAACTTCTTGTACCATTGCCTCGGAGCCTGCTTTAAACTGTATAGGCTCTTTCTTAGCCTACACACATAGTCTTCTTTGCCTTCAACTTGAAAGCCATCAGGTTGCTTCATGTAAATCTCTTCCTCTAAATCACCATGAAGGAAAGCAGTTTTCAAATCCATTTGCTCTACCTCCAAATCAAGAGTAGCAGCCAAACTCAACACGGTTCTAATAGAAGACATCTTCATCACAGGTGAGAAAATCTCATTAAAATCAACACCCTTCCTCTATATGAAGCCTTTTACCACTAATCTGGCTTTATACCTTGGAGATGCAGCATTACTATCATGTTTCACCCTGTAAATCCACCTATTTTCCAAGGCCCTCTTGCCTTTAGGCAACTTCACCAAATCATAAGTGTAATTGTCATGCAAAGATTGCATCTCATCTCGTATTGCATCCAACCACTTTTGTTTTTCTTCACTCTCAATGGCCTCTTCTAAACACTCAGGTTCTCCCCCATTAGTCAAGGTCACATACCCATCAGACGAATACCTTGTAGATGGTTGTCTCTGCCTGTTAGACCTCCTGAGTTAACTTTGAGGTGGTTCAGGAGCATAACTAGGATTATCATCTTGTGACATCTCATGTTCCTCTTTAGCATCATTAGTTGGAACATCTAACTCATCTCCAAGCTATTGATCATCAACATAATCATGTTGCTCATCTAATTGAACACTACTCTTAGCATTATCCAGATTGTGAACAGGCAACCGAAATGGATCAACATCAATCAGCTTATTACCTTTTTTGGGTGTAGTCTTCTCCACCTTATCAATGTCTTCAATGGTTTGGTCTTCCATGAACTCCACATCACGACTTCTAATAAGCTTTTTCTCAATAAGATCATAAAACCTGTAACTAAATTCATCTTGACCATAACCTATAAAGATGCACTGTCTCGTCTTAGCATCCAACTTGGATCTCTCATCCTTTGGAATATGCACAAATGCCTTGCAACCGAAGACTCGCAAATGATCATATCTGACATTCTTGCCAAACCAAATTTTGTCTGGCGCCTTACTGTCCAATGAAAATGTAGGACTAAGATTAATAACATGCACTGCCATGTACAGTGCCTCACCCCAAAAGTGTTAGGGTAATTTTGCTTCAGAGAGCATATACCTCACTCTCTCAATCAATGTTCTATTCATCCTTTATGCTAAACCATTCAGCTAAGAAGTTTTAGGAGGAGTCTTTTTATGTGCAATACCAATACTCTACTGCTTGCAATAGACATCAAAGGGTCCACAATACTCACCACCATTGTCAGTACAAATACATTTCAGCTTCTTGCCTGACTGTCTCTCAACTAAAGCCTGAAACTATTTGAACTTCTCCAACACTTGGTCTTTTGTCTTCAATGCATAGACCCATAGTTTTCTGGAACAATCATCAATAAAGGTAACAAATTAAAGTGCACCACTAAAGGATTTTACCTTCAACGGACTACAAACATTAGAATGCACCAATTCAAGCAACTCTGACTTCCTTGAGGGAGAATGCTTCTTAAAGGATACTCTGTTTTGTTTACTAGCCATGCAATGAGAACACTTCTCTAACTTTGCACTCTTCAATCCTAGAAGCACATCTTTTTAGCTAAGCAGTTCAGCCCTTTTACACTGATATGACTAAGCCTTCGATGCCATAAAGATGCCTCCATATCCACGACATTCACATTGTCTTAGCAACGAAAGCTTTTATCTAATACAGTTTAGAAATTTTCTTTCCTCTAGCCATAACCAAGTTACCTTTGGTGAGTTTTCACTTTCTAAAACCAAAATGATTATCATAACCACCATCATCAAGCATCTGCATAGAAATCAAATTAAAGCGAACATCCGGAGCATGTTTGACTCCTTGAAGCAGCAGCTGCATTCCATGTTGGTTTGCAGGCAAATATCACCAACACCAATCACCTTAGACACACCATCATTACCCATCTTTATCACTCCAAAGTCACCAGAAGTGTAAGACGTGAAAAACTCCTTCTTTGGTGTAACATGCAGTGTAGTGCCACTATCAATTATCCACATGCTCTCATCTGATACAAGATTAACTAACTCATGGTCACGGAGAATAATAAGATCATCACCGGTAGCAGTGGTAACACGATCATCATCATCATCATGATCCTTCTCTTTCTGCTTACCCTTCTTGCTTTTGTTCTTCCTTTTCCTCATAAAATAATTCTTCTGTATGTGCCCTATTTTGTGATAATAATGGCACTCCATATACTTGTATCTTAACTTGGACTTGCTTCTGCTCTTCTCTCTACCACCCTTTGGTTCTTTTCTCTGACTTCTCCCCCTATTTTCAGTGACAAGCACCTCGGACTGAGATGAAGTACCCTGTGCCTTCCTTCTCATCTCCTCATTAAGAGCACCATCCTTTTCCATTTGCAAAGTAACAATACCATTAGGGGCTGAGTTTGTAATTAAATCCTGAAATGTCTCCCAAGACTCTGGTAGAGTATTCAATAGCCATAGTCCCAACACTTCATTATCAAACTTGATACCCATTACTGACAATTGATCAAGGAGCCCTTGAAATTCATTCAAGTGATCTAAAATAGAAGTCCCCTCCTTGTACCTTAAATTCATCAGAGAATTCAACAAATATAATTTATTATTCCCTGATTTAGAGGCATACAATGACTCAATCTTCTCCCACAAGGCTCTAGCATGTGTCTCATTAGCAAGTGATTATAAACATTATCTTCTACATACTGCCGAATAAAACCACAAACCTGTTGATGTTTAAATTCCCATTCCGCATCAGACTTGGAATCCAGCTTTTTAGTAGCAAACACAGGAAGATGCAAACTCTTCACAAATAGCAAATCCTTCATTTTGCCCTTCCACAAATGATAATTAGTGATATTCAAATAAACTATCTTATTTGTATTTGCCTCCATCATTCAAGCAAGTCAAATAGCCCCAAACCTGAGAGCTCTGATACCACTCTGATGGGGAAATAACAACAAAGTACCAACAAATCATAATATGCAACAGAGATATATTCCCCCCAACTTGCAAAAATCTATGAGGAGCAATAACAAAATTTGTGGCAGCAATTGAATATCACAAACACACAAGAGACACCAAGATTTTTAACGTGAAAAATCCCTCAAAGCAAGGGTAAAAACCACGGGTCGTTCGGACCAAAGAAATAGCTCCACTATGATCAAATAAGGGTACAAGAGAGTCTCAAACAAGAACATAAATGAGTGCTCACAGCCAACCAAACAATAAAGCTAAGAAGCTTACAATAGAGAACCAAGAAGTTTAACAAATCCCAAAATAGAGCTACTGTCCGACCTAAGTTTCTTGCACCTTAGATCTTGTTTCACCGATCTAACCGTTCAGAATGAAGAACCGGATGTCTTGAACCTGCTAGCAAAATTTTAGCCCGATCCAATGGTGAATGAATTTGCAGTAGCAATTTTACGGTGGCTGCTCTGAGTATGTGCGGGAAGGGCTTCTTCTTCTCTTCTCTCTCGAATGGCGGCTCTCTTCTCTCTTTTTCAAAAATTAACCCTAATATCATCCTAATAGACCCACCACTGATTATGGATTCTTACCAAGTTGGATTCTTACCTAATCAGACTCACCACTGATTAGGGATTCTTACCAAGATGGATTCTTACCTAATCAGACTCATCACTGATTAGGGATTCTTACCAAATTAGACTTACCACTTAGACAAATGTGACACAAAGTAGGCTTACACATTTGGGCCTTTTCTGAGCCCAAACCCAACATACGTGGCATGGTACGCTTGGGTATACAAAATATGAATAAGGAATGATGATTTTATATTTTATTCCAAAATCTCAAATCAATTTTTTTTTAAAAAATGTGAAAACTACATATAAGCCAAACAACTTAGAGAACCATTCAAATCAGTGAAGAATGATATAAAATTGTTGTAATTAATTTATAGTTACATATGTAATAGTAACAATGTCATGATACATGAAAGTAAATATTTCTTGTACGGAAAATCATTCAAAATATTTTTATGTTTATCTAATTAATTCATTATTTGATGACTTTAAATTTTATAAAGCTAAGTTGAAAATCAATTAGAAAAGAAATTAAAATTTTATGGACCAATGAAGGTAGGGGTGAGTATGGGTCGGACAACCCGTGGGATGGGCCAAGCAATTTGTGGGCCTAGCCAAGCTTGACCTAAAAATTTTTAGGCTCAAGTCACAAAATTTAGCCTATGGAACTATGTCGAACCTAAGTATCTAAACCTATTCAAATTTTGGGCTAAGCTCAAGCTTAAAAAAAAAAAAAATCATACTTGGTTTAACCCGATCTGAATATATAATTTTTATATAAAGGCCTTAAAAATTAAGTCAAACAAAAGATCTCTCAATAAGTACCAAAGTGGACCAAGGCATCAACTAACTCATTTCTAACCTTATTTAAATATATTTTATATATTATAGAACTAATAATATATAAAGAATGCAGGTTGGGCTAGGTTCAAGCATTGGTCTAGCCTGAACCTGAGCCCACCCCACAAATAGATAGAGGTGAAGAATATGTTTCAACTAAAATGAATGAATTTTGTAACACGGACGCATCAAGTAACACCTCCATATGTACATTGGTCTAATGGAGTAATGCAAAGAAAAAAAAAATCAAACATTATTAGTTACATTGAATACTATATTAGTAAATTCTAGGTTACCTTATAATTTATAGGATGAGGCTTTATATTTGGCTTGCCATATTTTAATAGAATTAATTTCATATAAAATTAAATTAAATGCCCAATGAATTTTAGAAAAATAAAAGATTAAACAAAAAAACTCTTAAAGTATGGGATGCCTAATTGAGATAAATATTTTAATAAATAAGAAAAAAAAATAGATCCTGAAACAATATACTGTGCTTTTGTTTGATATTCTTTAAATAGTGTCAATATCATTTTTTAGGATTAAATTCAAAAAATTTTAAAATTTTTAAAAATAAAATTATGGAACCTTAATGCAATCTTCTTTGAAAATATTTTTTTAGTAATAAATAATTTACATATATTAATTATTAATGTGTTCCACATCTAATATAAGTTTAGATTGTAATGTGTATTTTAATGCTAATAATGAAAAGCAAATGGAACGAAGAAAAAGTAAAAGAGGAGGAAAAATCGAAAAAAAAAATTATACTTATTTATTAGAATAATTTCTAAAACATAGAGTGAGCCAGATGCTTTCTTTTGGAAAGAAGCTGTAAATGGCCAAATGAATTTATTTATGACTAATAAAATTAGCTGATGGTTCAACCGAAAAAATTAAATAAATGCTAGGGCTAAAGATTTAAACAAGAGAAAAGACATATTTCTTTAATGTGAGCTTCTAAATACACAGCAAAAATTCTAAACTACCTTTAAATCCCTTACACATCCATTTTTTTTTTCTCTCCACTCCCTATCTCACCCCCCTTTGTTAAGATCGGCACCGACTCCCCCCACCTTTGGCACTGACTCCCCTTCCCAGCTCCCCCCCTTCTCCTCTGTCAGCTCAAACTCTCCTCCCCAACTCCCCTCCGGCACCAACACCCCTCCCTGGCTCGGTCGCTCCCTCCTTCCAGCTCCAACTCTCCTCTCCGACTCTTTCCGACACCGACACTCCTTTCCAGCCAAGTCGCTCTGGCCTCCCACTCCCCTCTCCTCTCTTAGGCCTCGGCTCCTCTTGGCCTCCACCCTTCGGCACTAAGCTCCCCTCCCTGGTTAGCTTCATCGGCCGCATCGCCTTAAAGCCTTTTGGCCCCCAGCCCCAGCCCCAGCCCCGGCCCCCTGGTCCCAACTCCCCTTTACTAGCCTACTACTTCTTGCCCTTAGCTTTCATTCGGTCCTCATAGGTCGAACGAAGGGGGCAGAGAATGAGGGTTTGTTCAGGATGAGAGATCTGGAAAGAAATTATGAAAGGCATAATGATCATTTTAGAAACGACAACCATCAGGCTTTTGCCACCGCTTCAATTTAGAAATAAATTAAGTTCTGATTGCCCAGCCGTGGGCGTTCTTTAACTCAACGGCTCCAGCGGCAGCGGCCGCAAGACGTCCATGGAGCCACCCGAGTCGAGCTCGAATGATCCCTCTGGCCAGTGGGTCTCCAGTGAGGCGTCGAAGAGATCGCCCTCCAAGGGCAGGGGACACGAGGGAAAAGGTGGCCGCGAATCGTTTCTTGCGAAGCGCATACCGAGAGGGAGAAGAGGAAGAAGATGAGGGAGATGTTCTCAAATCTCCATGCCTTCCTCGATCCCCCAGCTGCCTGCCAAGGTGCTTGTTCTTCATCCACATAAGATTTGTTTTTCTTCTTTCTTTTATTTTCCTGGTTTCTAAGAAAGATTAGAAAAATGAAAGAAGAAGAAGAGCAGCGCTATTTCACTGACGGTGGTGCATATCGCGGTGCACATGAGAGCATACAAGCGTGATTTCTTCATCTCGATTTTGTTTTAAGAGAAGTAACAGGTACCAAGGAGAGAGACGTCGATCAGCAGATCCAAGTTTCGGTGGCGTCCAACTCTATGGCCATTAGATCGGCTTCTCTGGCGTCCATTTTTCTGTTCCCAAGTTGATTTTTCGTTTCATCTTTTACCTTGGATTTTGCCGATTCTACTATTTTTCAATAGAAATCTAAGCCTGTAGTTAATGGGGAGAAAAAAATGGAGATGGTCATGCATTGTGATGGATCTTCTTATCGGACTATTCTCTCTCTCTCTCTCTCTCCCTCCACAGGCTAATAAAACTTCCATTGTCGACGAGGCGATCAGCTACATCAAAAAGCTGCAGGAAAACGTTTAGCAGCTTGAGAAACTGAAAGAGGAACGGATCCGAGGCACGACCTCCGCCGAACCGGCAGAAGTGGGAATGCAGATGGAGGAGGGGGTCGAGACGACGACAAAGGAGGCATTCAAGTCAGACCAGGCCAAGAACCTGGCAGTGGCGAACTCGCCCACGGCTGTCTCCATCCCTCAATACCCCTCCAACTTCAACACTTGGACGTCGCCTAACATGGTGCTGAACATGACCGGAGCGGACGCCCACATCAGCATCTGCACTGCCAAGAAGCCGGGCCTCCTCACGGCCGTCGTCCAAGTCCTTGAGAAGTATAACCTTGAAGCGGTCTCGGCCCATATCTCATCGAATGACGGCACGAACATGGTCACGATTCAAGCCAATGTGAGTAATCTAAGCACTAATTTCTAAAATATTTCCTCTTGATTCTTTTCCTTGATTTAGGTTATAACTTTTTCTTACTAAAAGTACCGTAAGTTACCCATGCTGATGTAATTAGTAGCAGTATGTCTGGACAAAGTTGACCTGAAATTCATTGAAATTCTTTCGGGAAGATTGAAATTGTAACTTCAAAAGTTACAGAATTACTTGAATTGGTCAGTGATGAACAAAAAAGTAATGATAAATTTAAAATTCATGCTAGGGATGTCTTGACCTTTTTGACTATAATGATAGCTCAGCGAAATATAATGGCCGGACAGCATTGTAAGAAGAATACGAAGACCACACAATTCTCACTGTGACTTAATAAGCCATTTATGTTAATTGACATATCTTACACATTCCTGAAAGAGCTTGATTGAACTAGCTTTCGTACTACCACTATGGTTCATTAAACAAGCAAGCTGGCGAGATACTTTCCTTACTTGCTTCGTGATCATGCTGAAGGGCCTCATGTATGCTTTATCTTTGAGGATAGAGCATGCCTTTTATGGACTGCACCATAAGAGAGAAGGGCTAGAATAGGTCATGTGTTTGTCCTTAGAACCGTTTAGTATTTGCTCGTAGGTATAGGTTCTAGTTCTGCCGGCTGTGATTAGAAGTCGTGAATTAGACTATTAATAATAGTTGATTTATGAAACTTTCAGCTTTTCGTTTGTGACGTCTCATTGTTATCCTCAAATATGTGAGCTGTCTTCGGGTGCAATATCGGATAGAAATAATGGCAGTTTGATTTCTTTATCAGTGATAAATTCATGTCATGTTTCATTGCGAAAAAGATGTTATCTTGAATTCATTGTTTGTTGGGTCCATAATGACTTGGGCAAACATTTATCAAAAGCGATAATATAGGGAGCTCTCTCATTTAATGCATACACATGTGACATCTTTTTTCATAGTGAAAGAAAAGAATTTTTGGCAAAATAAGTCAACCCTTTCAACAAAGTTTCTCCACTTCCCACTAAAGGTATATTATAGATAGCTCCTCCTTCCACCATATTTTTTAACTCCTGAAAAGTTCTAAATGTTCCTTTATATTTTTTAGTATAAAAATTTCTCCTTTTAGATCATATATAATGGTATTACATCGTGTGAAATTTGATGAAAAATATCTACTTATGTAGAATGGCATATTTTCGATGTAGAATAATCCTACCGACATGAGATCCATGTAGCACTGATGTAAAATAATTAATAATAGTGAAAGAAAAAAAATATTAATTAGAGAACGAAAATTATATATTAAAATTAATAACAAGTCAAGAGATTATCTTTGGCTCTTTCTCTCTCTCTCAAGTCTCTCTCATACACTAAACCCACATATGCCTCATATAATTCGAACATCTCTTCTGAACTATTTAGCTCTTCTGCGCACCCTAAGGCAAAAGTTATATATTCTTATAAGCAAAAAGATAAGTCATATTCTTCAAGGATTAAAATTCATATTCTACAAAGATTAGAGATTGACTTCTACATGTATTAGGAGCCACATCCTTGTCTATCACATATTGGGAGTAATGTCTTTATTGAGCTTGCAAACTTCAAGACAAAGTTTGTTAGGATTAAAAACTAATTCTATATTTTAGGGAATTCATAATGACTTCTAACACTTCTCCTTGTAAACTTCATGCTAATAATGCCAAGCTTGTCGTTGCCACCGAGATGATAACAACGCAAGGGTAGTAGACCATCCACGTTTGAGAATTCCATAGTTTATTTGATCCTATGGGGTTGGGGACACCAACCTTCCTGGCAATTGAAGGCTCCAAGAACACTAATGAACTTGTTCAAGCTCCAAATCTTGAACCTCAAAGAGGCAATATCTGGTAAGAATAGCATGGTGCTTGAAGCAAAGAATTGTATCCTTAGGCAATGCTAAGTTCTTCAAGAAATTGAAGTCATGGTGACCAATGGAGTTGTTCACATAAATGGGGCTATTGGATATCACCTGAGATGTGGCATGTAAGGAAAGCACTTGGGCTGGTGGATGGAAGAATATTCCTATAAACCTCAGTTTATTAAAAGAGAGAGAGAGAGAGAGAGAGAGAGCTGGTGTGTTGTGCACACCAGCGTGTGGCGGCGCAAACCACGCTATGGTTTGCGTACTACCACTATGGTTCATGAAACAGGCAAGCTGAGTATCGGATCAATCCCTTGAGATATCGATGGTTGAAGACTTGTACAAACATGCACTTGGCGAGATACTTTCCTTACTTGCTTCGCGATCATGCTGATGGGCCTCATGTATGCTTTCTCTTTGAGGATAGAGCATGCCTTTTATGGACTGCACCATAAGTGAGAAGGGCTAGAATAGGTCATGTGTTTGTCCTTGGTACCGTTTAGTATTTGCTCGTAGGTATAGGTTCTAGTTCTGCTGGCTGTGATTAGAAGTCGTGAATTAGACTATTAATAATGGTTGTTTTATGAAACTTTCAGCTTTTCCTTTGTGACGTCTCATTGTTATCCTCAAATATGTGAGCTGTCTTCGGGTGCAATATCGGATAGAAATAATGGCAGTTCGATTTCTTTATCAGTGATAAATTCATGTCATGTTTCATTGCGAAAAAGATGTTATCTTAAATTCATTGTTTGTTGGGTCCATAATGACTTGGGAAAACATTTATCAAAAGCAATAATATAGGGAGCTCTCTCATTTAATGCATACACATATGATATGTTTTTTCATAGTGAAAGAAATGAATTTTTGGCAAAATAAGTCAACCCTTTCAACATAGTTTCTCCACTTCCCACTAAAGGTATATTATAGATAGGTCCTTCTTCCATCATATTTTTTAACTCCTGAAAAGTTCTAAATGTTCCTTTATATTTTTAGTATAAAAATTGCTCCTTTTAGATCATATATAATGGTATTACATCATGTGAAATTTGATGAAAAATATCTACTTATGTAGAATGGCATGTTTTCGATGTAGATTAAGCCTACCGACATGAGATCCATGTAGCACTAATGTAAAATAATTAATAATAATGAAAGAAAAAATATTAATTAGAGAAAGAAAATTATATATTAAAATTAATAACAAGTCAAGAGATTATCTTTGGCTCTTTCTCTCTCTCTCAAGTCTCTCTCATACACTAAACCCACATATGCCTCATAGAATTCGAACATCTCTTCTGAACTATTTAGCTCTTCTATGCACCCTAAGGCAAAAGTTATATATTCTTATAAGCAAAAAAGATCAGTCATATTCTTTAAGGATTAAAATTCATATTCTACAAAGATTAGAGATTGACTTCTACATGTATTAGCTAGGAGCCACATCCTTGTCTGTCACATATTGGGAGTAATGTCTTTATTGAGCTTGCAAACTTCAAGACAAAGTTTGTTAGGATAAAAAACTAATTCTATATTTTAGGAAATTCATAATGACTTCTAACACTTCTCCTCTTTGTAAACTTCATACTAATAATGCCAAGCTTGTCGTTGCCACCGAGATGGCAATTATTGAACACTCTAAGAATGGTAACAATGCAAGGGTAGTAGACCATCCACGTTTGAGAATTCCATAGTGTATTTGATCCTACGAGGTTGGGGACACCAACCTTCCTGGCAATTGAAGGCTCCAAGAACACTAATGAACTTGTTCAGGCTCCAAATCTTGAACCTCAAAGAGGCAATATTTGGTAAGAATAGCATGGTGCTTGAAGCAAAGAATTGTATCCTCAGGTAATGCTAAGTTCTTCAAGAAATTGAAGTCATGGTGACCAATGGAGTTGTTCACATAAATGGGGCTATTGGATATCACCTGAGATGTGGCATGTAAGGAAAGCACTTGGGCGGGTGGACCGTAGCATATTCCTATAAACCCCAGTTTATTAAAAAGAGAGAGAGAGAGAGCTGGTGTGCTGTGCACACTAGCGTGTGGCGGCGCAAACCACGCTATGCTCTGCTGTTGTAGAGCGTAGCATGGCGCTGCGATCATACCAGTAGGTGGCATGATCGACATGCTGCACTGGTCAAAGAAGGGGGTGCATCAGCTCCCCCTTTTCACACGACACCCCCTACAAGCTCATCTCCTTGTCGCTATAAAGAGGGGGCCGGCGGCCCCCTCCTCACTCCATCTTTGGCTATTTCTTCTGCTCGCCTTTGCCACTGTGCTACCTCCAACAAGGTAAGCAAGAGTTTTAGAGAAAGAAAGAGGGAGAAGAAAGGAAGGAGGAGTCGTAGCCATGCCGAGGCTTCATCAGCAGCATTGGTGCTTCCCGATTGATTGCCAGAGAAGGGGGAGGGAGCCGGCGCTGCCCTAGAGGCGACCAGAGTGGAGAAAGAGGGCCACTGCATGGCCTTCCTCTGCAGTTGGAGCCAAACCGCCTGGCCATGCTTGGGTCGCAGGCAATGGCCCCTAACAACGTTGAGGAGGCATCCGATGGGGTCCCACCAGCCATGCCGCTGCTGCCCAAGGAGATGGTGATGGGCAGGGAGGAGGAGAAATAGAGGAAATAGGGGAAAGAAAGAAGGAAAGAGAAGGAGAAATGGGGTGTTGGGCCTGGGTTCAGCCATCTTTGTCCATACATACTACTTCTCAGCATGGGTAACTTTTCATGGTAATTTTTCATGCTAATTATTCTTCTTTCTTCCCCTAAAAACATAATTAATTATCGATTATTCACAAGACATTTTGAGGAAGGAGCTGAGTTTTTTTCCCCTCGTTTTTTGTGTAGGCGGAGGAAGAACAGAAGTTGAAACAATTCTATCTAGATCATCCGAATGAAATTATTAGAGCATCTTTTTTTTAAACTGATATTTTTTCTCCAGATCAAACACAGTGCAGATCATCAAAGATTGGTAAAACGCACAAGTATCATTTAAAATTCATATTCTCATCTTATTTATCTTTATGCAGAAGAAGTTGCAATCTGTATCAATGAAGGAAAATGAGAAGAAATATTTTAGAAAGTGCTTGGATTACTTACACGGGCATGAATCATGATCATGCTCCTGGAGTCATTTGAGCTGATTTCGGCCGTGATCACTTCGATGTTATACTTCTCAAGCACATGGGCGATGGCCGTGAAGAGGCGCGGCTTCTTGACGGTGCAGATGCTGATGTGGGCGTCCACTCCGGTCACGTTCAGCACGACGTTTAGGCGACATCCAGGTCCGGAAGCAGGAGGGGTATTGAGGGATGGCGACAGCCGAGGGCGAGTTCGCCACTACCAAATTCTTGACCTGATCTGCATTGAATTCCTCATTTGTCGTCGTCTCGATCCCTTTCATCTGCATCCCCAATGCTGACGATTCGCCGGAGGTCATGTTGGAAATAAGGTGGACACACAAGATTGACGGAAGTAGAGAATTCTTTCAATAAGAAAAATGATACTCTATATTAGAGGGAATACAACTTTTGGGTCTAAAGAAGGGTTATGCAATTCATATGGAAGGATTATCTCTAACTCTAAAAGATTGGAATGGAAAGCTGATTACTCGTGTCCAGATGGCGAAGAACAGGATGTTTCCTCTTATCTTAAAGATAGAAGCACAAAATTGCTTGCAAGTGGATATCAAGGACCCTTCCTGGCTTTGGCATCTCAGGTTTGGACATTTAAATTTTGGAAGTTTGAAATTACTATCTAATAAGGAAATGGTGAAAGGTCTTCCACACATTAATTATCCAAATAAAGTTTGTGAGAAGTGCACACTAGCTAAGCACGCAAGAGCTCCCTTCAAAAGTAGAAAATCTTGGAAAGTAATAAGACCATTACAACTAGTGCATACTGATATATGTGGACCTCTTCCAGAATCTTGTGGGGGTAACAAATATTTTATAACATTTGTTGATGACTTTAGTCAAAAGTTGTGGGTTTATTTTCTTAAAGAAAAGTCGGCTGCACTCTTTATGTTTAAATATTTCAAATCTTTAGTTGAAAAAGAAAGTAACAATAAAGTGCAGATTTTGAGATCTGATAGAGGCGGTTTTCTTTACATAAATAGCATGTTCATAGGAGCATTTGTGGAAACCACAATGACGGGAGGAGACTTGATGTCTTATTTTCTTGGCATTGAAGTAAGGCAAAGTGAAGATGACATCTTCATTTCTCAAGAAAGTTATGCTAGAAACATTCTACAAAAATTTAAAATGGAGAGCTGCAAAGAAATAAACACCCCAGTTGCTTATGGAGCCAAGCTTAGTAAAGAAGGAGAAGGAAAGGAGGTAAACTCATCTCTCTTCAAAAGCCTTGTTGGAAGTCTTCGTTATCTTACTATAAGCTGACCTGATATTGTCTATGGAGTTGGTTTGATTAGTAGATATATGGAACATCAAAAGGAGTCACACTGGTTGGCAGCAAAAAGGATTCTAAGATACCTCAAAGGAACTCTTGATCATGGTATGTTTTGTACTCATTCCAATGATGCAAGTTTAATTGGATTTTCTGATAGTGATTGGGGAGGAGATCTTGATGAACGGAAAAGCACTTCTGGTTATATCTTTTATTTTGGTGCTAATGCTTTTTCTTGGAGCTCAAAGAAATAATCCATTGTTGCATTATCTACATGTGAAGCAGAGTATGTTGCAGCAGCATCATGTGCTTGTGAGGCCATATGGTTGCACAACTTATTGAAAGAATTGAGTCATTCACAAAAGGAGCCTGTGAAGATATATGTTGATAATAAGTCTGCTATTGAACTAGCTAAGAATCCAGTTCAACATGGAAGAAGCAAACATATTGACACAAGATTTCATTTTCTTCGTGATCAAGTTAAGAAAGATATTGTGAAGGTTGTGTACTGTAAATCAAATGAGCAAATTGCTGATATATTTACAAAATCACTCAAAGGTGAATATTTTCAAAAGCTGAGAAAGATGCTTGGAGTCATGGCACCAAGAAAAAACAAGTTTACGGGAGGAAATGTTGGAATATTAAACTTGTTTTAATGCACTCTTAAAAACAACCAAAGACTTCATGGGAGAAAGGAAGAGTCACTCTTGAAAAGACCAAAGACTTCATGGGAGAAAGGAAGATTCATTTTAAAAAGATAAGATAGTTCATAAATTTAAAATTGACTCTTAGTACTTTGTAATTGACTCTTAATTTTCTGCAAATGTCTTTTAGTTTTTCTATACATGTATTAAATAGTGGCATATGAAAGGACATCTAGATGTGTATAAATATGGAAGGTGTTTGCCCATGAAATGAAGTGTAGAAGTAGAAGTAGAAGAAGATGATTATGATGAAAAAATAGAGAGAGATCCAAAAGTTATATTCCCTCTAATATAGAGTATCATTTTTCTTATTGAAAGAATCCTCCACTTCCGTCAATCTTGTGTGTCCACCTTGTTTCCAACAGGTCGTGCCTGGGATCCGTTCCTTTTTCAGTTTTTCAAGCTGCTGAACGTATAGCTCCTGCTTTTTGATGAAGCTGATCGCCTCATCGACGATGCTGGTTTTATCAGCCTGTGGAAGAGAGAAATTTAAGGGGGGGGAGAGAGAGAGAGAGAAACAAAAAGAAATCAGTGATGAATAATAGCTAAAGATTGATGTATAAGGACTGTAAAAAATGAATGTTGGTTCATCTGATAAGAAGCTCCTAAGAAGCCCAAAAAAAATAAAGACCATCTCAATGGAAGCCAACAGAAATATATTACGCCTTTTGAAGTCACCTCAACGTACTCCACTCCACTTCCTTCAGAAAAAAAAAAAGGGTGCAGATCTGAGATTTCTATCGAAAAATAGTAAGTAAAATCAGCAAAATCCAAAAAATCTATATGGAAAAAGATGGAGGAGGCCAGAGAAGCCAATCTAATGGCTCTGGAGCTGACGCCACCAACACTTTGATCTGCTGATCGACATATCTCTTTTCAGTTCTTGTTACTTCCATTACTTCTCTCTTTTCTTTTTCAAAAAAATAAAAAAAGGAGGAGATCATGCTTGAACGTTCTTGTGCGCACCGCGACAAGCACCACCGTCAGTGGAACCATGTCGCTTTTATTCTTCTTCATCCAAGTCCTCTTCTCCCTTTTCTACTCTTTCTTAGAAACATGGTGCAATTTCTCAAATGAAATCCCCCCCCCCCCCCCAAAAAAAAAAAAAAAAAAAAGAAGAAGAAGAAGGAAAAGCGATCTAATGTAGGTAGAGAACAAAAAAGCACCTTCTCAGGCAGATGAGGGAGGAGGGCATGGAGATTCGTGAACATGGTCCTCATCTTCTTCCTCCTCTCGGTTGGAAATCTAGTGTATTTCAATATTCAAAAACCTTTTTGACTTGATAAGTCCATTTATCTGATACATCATTATCAATCGGTAGGGATAAGTCTTTTGGATTTGTTGACTAGTCTTTTGACTTATACGTCTCTACGTACGTGATAAGTCTTTCGCTGATCGACCTTTGAACTAAATCGTCATTCCCGTTGGATTGATTCGTCGCTCACGACCGGTGCTTGCTTCCTTATAAATATTTGAAGCAATGCCGGCATTTATTTTTTTCAATTCATTTTGCTTCCATCCTTCTCCAGAGATCCATTCATTCATCCTTATCAAGTCAAGAGATCCATTCCTTTGCTTCCATACTTATCCAAAGAGAAGGAACTCATTCGGTTGTTCATCCTCTTCTGACATTGGTGTGCGCATGCCTGTTAGAAGACTCGCTGCTATTGTATCCTAGAGGGTAGTCATGCTCTGATCTTCTGCACCGAGATATTATCTCCGAGAGGCGCGAATCTACTCTTAAGGACAGTGCCTTGCATACCACAGCATCTTCTCAAATACATTCAAATAGATAAGATCGTCTCGGGTACTATCTTTTCCTCAAACTTATCCTATAATCTTAAGAGTAGAATCAGGTATGGGTTCACAGAAGAAAATCTCTCAAAAACAATTTAGAAAATGAAACACCAAAGAAGGATGTGCATGAATGAATTTCTTAGGAGATTCCAAAGATGGCACAGCACCCCAGATAGAACTTTCCTGTAACTAATGATACACAGAATTTATCACAATCTACATATCTTAAAAAAATGTAAAACAATTTAAAGTAATTCTGATAGCTACAAATCATGGATCAATGCTAGTTGCTTGTTCTGTTATTTGGAAAGCCATTCATTTAGCGGTTACATGATACACATGCAACTCAATGCATGGGTAGAAAGTTTCCAAAACATTTGAAATATTGCTTGTAGGCACTTTGAAGGTTCTGGTTCATATTGATAAACAGCAAGTATCATCAATTTTGAAATCCCACAGCATGATTTGACTATAGGAAATATGCAGATTGGTATGTGACATGTTCATCCTTAATGTGCAAGAGTGTGCAAGTGATGAAGACATCATGAAAAAAAAATGTATATATAACACAAAAAACGAAGAAAAAAAAACATTGATATGGTAGCTATCACTTTAGAAATTTACTACAAATGCAATTCTATTCCTCATCCAAAAATCAAGTTATAGAATTCTTAACTCCAAATTGTGGAGCACAAGTGTAATATATATAATGCAAAATATGATCAGGCTTCAGCATGTTTAGCTAGATAATGACATGGATTGGAGGACAGAAATAATATTATTCTTTCTATTTTCACGGTATTTGCTTAATTCCGATTTGTTAGTGCTGGAACCTTCTACCATGGTTGTTATGCCAATTCTGAAACTGCCACCTCAACTCTTGCACCATGCTCCTAACACGTCACATCTCATATTCAGATTGTGTTACATCGTAACCACAATTTGCTATGAGTTGAGCATGCTTTTTATTAAGTTTTTGATTATGACGTTAATGGATTAGCCATAAATTTTCAACAAGATTGATGTTTTCATTAGCCTATATATTTCTACCAACAGTTAGATAACTTATATCCTCTAGTCATGCAAGTCTACCACCTTGGAGGCACAATAATGATGCATACATCCATGTTAAAAAATTTTAAAATATCATGAGAACCATATGGCAACTGCAGTTCAACATTATATGGATCAACCTGAGGGTTGTGTTCTTCCTGGTAATGAGCATAAAGTTTATAAATTAATTAAATCTTTGTATGGCTTAAAACAAGCACCAAAACAATGGCATGATAAGTTTGATAAAATGCTAGTTTCAAATGAATATCAAATTAATAGTACTGATAAATGTATTTATTCTAAAGTTGTTAATCATGAATGTATTATAATTTGTTTGTATGTGGACGATATGCTCATATTTGGCACTAATTTTGATATTGTGACTAGCACCAAAATGTTCTTGACTTTGAATTTTGATATGAAAGATATGAGAGAAGCAAATATGATTTTAGGAATTAGATTTGTAAAGAAGTCGAATAGTATCATACTTTCGCAAGAACATTATGTTGAGAAAATCTTGAAAAGGTTTTCACATTTTGATTGTAAGCCTGTGAGCACCCCTTATAATGCTAATTTACAGCTTAAGAAAAATAAAAACAATGGTGTCTTACAATCTAAATATGCTCAAATTATTAGTAGTCTTATGTATTTAATGAACTGCACTCGACTTGACATTGCTTATGCTGTAGGAAGACTAAGCAGATATACCCAATGTCCTAACAAGGATCATTGGATTGCATTATAAAGAGTGCTTAGATGTTTGAAAGGAACCATGAACTATGGTTTAATGTATTGTGGGACTCCTACAGTATTAGAAGGGTATTATGATGCTAACTGGATTTTAGACTCTGATTAGATGAAATTCACTAGCGGATATGTGTTTACCCTTGGAGGAGGAGCAGTGTCATGGAAATCATCTAAGCAAACATGTATACCTCGGTCTACAATGGAATCCGAGTTTATTGCCTTGGAGAAGGCTGGGACTGAGGCCAAATGGCTTAGGAATCTTTTGGAAGATCTTCCCATTTGGATGAGACCAGCTCCATCTATGTCTATACATTGTGATTGTCAGGCTGCCATAGCTAAAGCTAAAAACAAAATTTATAATAGGAAGAGTAGACATATACGTCTAAGACATAATATTGTGAGGCAGCTTATTAATGATGGAGTAATATCTTTGGATTATGTAAGGTCAGAGTTGAATTTGGCTGATCCTCTGACTAAGCCTCTAAGCAAAAAGCTTGTGAGCAATACATCGAGGGAAATGGGATTATACCCAGATCAAAAGTTGAAGTGATGGTAACCCAACCTTCATGAATAGAGATCCCGGGAAGAAGGTTCATATGGAAAAATAATTCACTGGACAACTTGGAGTATACTATCATAATTATTTATATTGTGAAATCCCTTTCTATGGTGTGAGATAGTATTATGTAGTGTTTAGGTTGAACTAATATGTGAAGTTCTTAATGGATGTCATAGCCTAATTTTGGTGGTATACAAAACTGTAGTGTATACTTGATGACAATCCACCTATATGAGTATGGAGGTGGTGGCCACTTCCTATGAGACTTGGGTGAGATCTCTAGAGTACTCATGAATATCCAGGTAGACGCATGGCCGAAATGTGTTAACCCGCTTGAACAACCGAATTTTGAGAGATGGAATGTGAGTTATAAGTCAATGATCCAATAAAAGAATGATTGGTTCATAGAAACTTAGTTTTACCAACCTTTTATGGATTACACTTATTTTCTCTATGCCTGGTTCATAGTCACATAGACACCATGGCTTATGCATTACATTCTTAAAGTTCCTTCAAAGTTTATCTTGTCTTCTTTTGTATATTTAAATAGTGGGGGATTGTTGGAAATCTAGTGTATTTCAATATTTAAAAACCTTTTTGACTTGATAAGTTCGTTTAT
Source organism: Calamus simplicifolius (assembly GCA_900491605.1). Lineage (NCBI taxonomy): Eukaryota > Viridiplantae > Streptophyta > Magnoliopsida > Arecales > Arecaceae > Calamus > Calamus simplicifolius. The sequence continues at coordinate 2,451,524 of UESW01003949.1, forward strand.
TTGATACATCATTATCAATTAGTAGGGATAAGTCTTTTGGATTTGTTGACTAGTCTTTTGACTTACACGTCTCTACGTACGTGATAAGTCTTTCGCTGAACGACCTTTGGACTGAATCGTTATTCCCGTTGGATTGATTCGTCGCTCTCGACCGGTACTTGCTTCCTTATAAATATTCAAAGCAATGCCGGTATTTATTTTTTTTCAATTCATTTTGCTTCCATCCTTATCCAGAGATCCATTCATTCATCCTTATCCAGTCAAGAGATCCATTCCTTTGCTTCTGTACTTATCCAAAGAGAAGGAACTCATTCGGTTGTTCATCATCTTCTGACATTGATGTATGCACGCCTGTTAGAAGACTCCCTGCTGTTGTATCTTGGAGGGTAGTCGTGCTTTGATCTTCTACATCGATATATTATCTCTGAGAGGCGCAAATCTACTCTTAAGGACAGTGCCTTGCATGCCACAGTATCTTCTCAAATACATTCAAATAAATAAGATCATTCCAGGTACTATCTTTTCCTTAAACTTATCCTACACTCTCCCTCTCTCTCTGTAGGTACATCTCATGTTCCGATTCAACACCACCTTTTCCCTCCTAGCCCCCGCCCTTGGAGGACGAGCTCTTCGACCCCTCACCCAAGGCCTGCTTCACGGGGCCCTGGCCTGGCCGGTTGTTTGAAGCTGGGGAAGAGGGAATACTCGAGCTCGTCTCCGACGGCTTCATGGCCGTCCCGTGGTTGGAGATTTCAGCGGGGACCCTCCGACGCTCAAGTCAGTGCTTTAGGCAACAGCCGTGAGCTTTGAGGAAGCTCGAAAGAGAAAGAGGGGGCCCCAGAGAAGAGCCCCCCCTGAGAAAGAATGAATGTGTTCTTGTGTGTGTTGAGTTCTCCCTGAGTTACCTGGTCCCTCTTACCTCATTTATTCATCTTGGTATTCTGTGTAGCTTGCCTGAGATGCTTGAAGCCTTGTCTTTTAGTGAGAATGGGTCACGTGGAGCCTCATGATGAGCTATGACTTTTGGGGTTTATCTGATCTAAGTGGTTGGGGTGTCATGATGATTGAGGACTTTGGTGGGAGGAATGTCTGGATTAATATCTGTGAGACTTGATGTGTTGCCACTTTTTAGGGCCATCATGAAAATCCTTCTTCTGAGTGGCATGTCAGAGGGCCTTTGTGAATGTCGGGCCGGGGCCGGCTTGGATGGTGCCAGAGCGGGGCTGGCTTGGATGGTGTCGGGGCGAGGCCGGCTTGGATGTTGTGGGGCGAGGCCGGCTTGGATGGTGCCGGGGTGAGGCCGAATTAAATGGTGCCGGAGCGAGGCCAGCTTGGATGGTGCCGGGCCGAGTTGGATGTTGTCGGGCGAGGCCGGCTTGGATGGTGTCGGGCCAAGGCCAGCTTAGATGGTGCTGGGCCAAGGCCAGCTTGGATGTTGCCGGCCGAGGCCAGCTTGGATGTTGTTGGGCGAGGCCGGCTTGGATGGTGCCGGGGCGAGGCCGGCTTGGATGGTGCCGGGCCAAGGCCAGCTTAGATTGATGTTGTCGGGCGGGACCGGCTTGGATGACGCCGGGCCGAGGCCGGCTTGGATGTTGCCGAGGTGAGGCCAGCTTGGATGACCCTGGGCCAAGGCTGGCTTGGATGATGCCAGGGCGAGGCCGGCTTGGATGGTGCTAGGGCGAGGCTAGCACCGAGTGGAAGCTGGTCCGAGGTCGTACGAGGCCAAGGGAGGGAGCCGACACTGCGTGCCGAGGCCGAGGGGAATAGGCCTGAGCCTGAACAGAAGCTGGCTCCATACAGAGGAGAGAGAAAAGGTGGCAAATGGGGGGAAGGCTGAGTTTCCAAGTCCAGATGCTGTCATTGTGGCCTATGGGGGCTCACCGGCCCCATCAAATGCCCCCCACACTCCTTGAGCTTGTGTGCCACGCATTAGCTAAGCGAAAGGAGTGTAGAGCTCTTCATCTTGGCTCTTGTCCTTTCATGCTTGTTTCAGTTCTGACTCCTTCGTCAACTGTGAGTTGGAGAGTTGGCATCTTCCAACTGTGAGCCGACTTGTGGTTCGAGTGTTTGTGTGCTGGTCTGACTCGAGCAGGCACGGACTGTTAGGGATTCGAGCCGACTCAAGGGCGTATCCTAACCGGGCCGAGTGGTATCTGTTAGCAGCAATGCCGCTGAGCTCCTCCGAAACCACTCCTCCGAAACCACCTCGAGGGTTCCATGGCCGGCCTGAGGGGTGGCTCAAGGTCGCTAGAACCATAGGTCTTGAACCGCCATGGGGGTTTCGCGGTCGGCCTGGGGGTGACCTTTTGATTGGAGGACCATTGAGAGCCTAGCTCTTTTATCAGATAAATTTATCCCCTTCTGCTTTGTTTGAAGTACTTCACGTTTGTGGATTTTGTTAGTGAGCTTGGAGGGGCTCTTTACTTATAGCTTGAGCCTGCTCTTATTGATAAGCCTTAGGGAAATATGACAGTGGTGAGTCTCTTGCTGGGAAGATAGACACTGAGTGCCGAGACCGAAGGGGCAACCGAGTGCCGAGGTCGTATGAGGCCGAGCAATAGAGCCACTAAGGCTGAGGCCAAGGCGGCATGAGGCCGAGGGGGCAGCTTAGTGCCGAGGCCGAATGAGGCCGAGGGGGCAGAGCCACTAAGGCTGAGGCTGAGGCCGTATGAGGCCGAAGGGGGCAGCCGAGTGCTGAGGCCGAATTAGGCGAGGGGGCAGCCGAGTGCCGAGGCCATATGAGGCAGAGCGATAGAGCCACTAAGGCTGAGGCCGAGGCCGAATGAGGCCGAGGGGGCAACTGAGTGCCGAGGCCGTATGAGGCCAACCGATAGAGCCACTAAGGCTGAGGCCGAAGCCGTATGAGGCTGGAAGGGGCAGCAGAGTGCTGAGGCCATATGAGGAAGAGGGGGCAGAGCCATGAAGGCTGAGGCCGAGGCCATATGAGGCTGAGGGGGAAGAGCCACTAAGGCTGAGGCCGATGCCGTACGAGGCCGAAGGGGGCAGCAGAGTGCTGAGGCCATATGAGGCCGAGGGTGGCAGCAGAGTGACGAGGCCGTATGAGGCCGAGGGGGGCAGCCAAGTGCCGAGGCCATATGAGGCTGAAGGGGGCAGTAGAGTGCCGAGGCCGTATGAGGCCTAGGGGGCAGAGCCACTAAGGCTGAGGCCGAGGCCGTACGAGGCTGAAGGGGGCAGTAGAGTGCCGAGGCCGAATGAGGCCGAGGGGGCGAGCCACTAAGGCTGAGGCCGAGGCCGTACGAGGCCGAAGGTGGCAGCAGAGTGCCGAGGCCAAATGAGGCCGAGGGGGCAGAGCCACTAAGGCTGAGGCCGAAGCCGTACGAGGCTGAAGGGGGCAGCAGAGTGCCGTGGCTGAATGAGGTCGAAGGGGGCACAGAGTGCCGAGGCCATATGAAGCCAAAGGGGCAGCAGAGTGCCGAGGCCGAATGAGGCCGAGGGGGCGGAGCCACTAAAGCTGAGGCCGAGGCTGAAGGGGGCAGCAGAGTGCTGAGGCCGTATGAGGTCGACGGGGGAAGCCGAGTGCCGAGGCCATATGAGGCCGAGGAGGCGGAGCCACTAAGGCTGAGGCCGTGGCCGTACAAGGCTGAAGGGGGCAGTGGAGTGCCGAGGCCGAAGGGGGCAGAGGGGGCGGAGCCACTAGGGTTAAGGCCGAGGCCTTATGAGGCCGAAGGGGGCAGTAGAGTGCCCAAAGCCGAAGGGTTAGTAGAGTGCTGAGGCTGAATGAGGCTGAGGGGGCAGAGCCACTAAGGCTGAGGTCAAGGCCGTACGAGGCCGAAGGGGGCAGCAGAGTGCCGAGGCCGAATGAGGCCGAAGGGTGCAGCAGAGTGCCGAGGCCGTATGAAGCCGAAGGGGCAGCAGAGTGCCGAGGCCGAATGAGGCTGAGGGGGCGGAGCTACTAAGGCTAAGGTTGAGGCCGTACAAGGTCGAAGGGGGCAGCCGAGTGCCGAGGCCGTATGAGGCCGAAGGGGGCAGCTGAGTACCGAGGCCGTATGAGGCCAAAGGGAGTCTTTTGAACACCGAAGGGTGACCCGATAGTCGCTGTGATGGGACCATATTCGGGAGCCTTTAACCCCGGAGGGTGACCTGAGGGTGTTTGAACCATGCTCAGGGTCCTTTTAAAAACTGTCATGGGGGTTTCTCGCGCCAGCCCAAGAGTTTGACTCAGGGCCGGCTAGGACACGGGAGTTGAACCTCCGAAGGTTTCTCGCTCCGATCCGGGGTGTCCATGTCCTTTGGGCTGCCGAGGTCCTTTTGAAACTCCGAAAGGTGACCCGAGAGTCGCTGTGATGGGACCATGCTCATGAGCCTTTAACCCCGGAGGGTGACCTAAGGGCGTTTGAACCATGCTCAGGGTCCTTTTGAAAACTACCACGGGAGTTTCTCGCGCCGGCTCGGGAGTTTGACTCGGGGCCGGGTAGGACACGGGACTTGAACCTCCAGAGGTTTCTCGCGCTGGTCCGGAGTGTTCATGTCCCTTGGGCTGCCGAGGTCCTTTTGAAACCCCGAAGGGTGACCCGATAGTCACTGTGATAGGACCATGCTTGGGAGCCTTTAACCCTGGAGGGTGACCCGAGAGCGTTTGAATCATGCTCAAGGTCCTTTTGAAATCCCGAAGGATGACCCGAGAGTCTCTGTGATGGGACCATGCTCGGGAGCCTTTAACCCTGGAGGGTGACCCGAGGGCGTTTAAACCATGCTCATGGTCCTTTTGAAAATTGCCACGGGGGTTTCTCGTGCTAGCCCGAGAGTTTGACTCGGGGCCGGCTAGGACACGGGACTTGAACCTCCGAAGGTTTCTCGCGCCGGTCCGGGGTGTTCGTGTCCTTTGGGCCATCGAGGTATTTTCAAAATGACTTTCTTAAAGTGTGAAATTGAATGAAAATAAACTTTTTCTTAAAGTGTAATGTACTTAGCTTTCGTAGCTTTTTGCCTTTGCGTCGTGTTTGGTGTCATCATCAATTAAAGGCTTGAGAGATTTTTCTTGGAAGAGATTTGGCGCCTTTGGTGCTGGAGTCCGAGAACAACTAGAACGGAATCCATAGGAGGTCCTGGCTCGGTTTGGCTCTTGGGTGCAGCCGAGGGAAAGAGAGAAGGGAAGAGAGGGGGAAGGTGGAGTCAATAGTCAAAGCCCTTTGTCCTTATCTTCCACCTTGCATTAATTGCACCAACACATCTCGGCTTACTACCACCAGAAATTAGAATGTCCATAAATGCTTGAGGTGACTGGCCATAGATAATGTCCCAGGGTTTGCCCCTTTTGGAAGTTATTTGGCCACCTCTAACTGATTATTGAACCCTTGATTGAGCTCCTCTGGTCGCTGGTGTTGTTCATCCAGATGCTTCTTCATCTCAGGATTAAGATCTTCCCCAGATGGCTTATAAGATGAGTAAGGGGAGGAGTGGCAGCTTGAGCGGGGGGGGTAGGAGACTGCAGTCTCCTGAAAGCTTCACGATGGTGGTGCTTAGGTGAAGCATGATGGCGATAAGCTTCTCTATGAGAAGATTTTCCGTAGGTGGATCGCTAGCTAACTGGTACAGTTATCACGAGCGATGTGAGAGGCTTTGGGTGCTGCTGAGTGGCCTTCGAGCGTTGCTTCTGCAGTTCACAAACTGCTGCATTCAAAGCTTGATCTTGTTGATTGAGGATGGCCAGCTGGTTAATCAGAGCAGCTGAGGTTGGTGGTGAAGGAGGAGCAGAGAGAGAGAGTGGTCTTTTGCTGCTCAGTGCGATGTGGATTCCCCCCTGCATGACTGGTGAGTACCTTCAGCACGCGCATCACCATCATGGTTATTTTAGAGGGGACAAAGACTTACAGATCAGGGAGACAGAGCTCTCTTTCCTTTAGCACAATGCCCCCCCTTCCTGGCACGCCAAACTATTGATGCCAGATCACTTTGAGCTGGTGTTCTTGAGTGTCAGCCATCACTCCAGGGAAGTATTAGGGCTTCTTCTTCACCCTTCGAACCTGCAAGACGTCCCGCGGCCGAAGATTTTGGTGGGGACCCTCCAACGCTCAAGTCAGTGCTCTGGGCAACAGCCCTGAGCTTCGAGGAAGCTCGAAAAAGAAAGAAGGGGCCCCAGAGAAGAGCTCCCCCTAAGAAAGAATTAACATGTTCTTGTGTGTGTTAAGTTCTCCCTGAGTTACCTGGTCCCTCTTGCCTCATTTATTTACCTTGGTATTCTGTGTAGCTTGCTTGAGAAGCTTGAAGCCTTGTCTTTTAGTGAGAATGGGTCACGTGGGGCCTCATGATGGGCTGTGACTTTTGCAGTTTATTTGATCTGAGTGGTTGGGGTATCATGATGACTGAGGACTTTGGTGGGAGGAATGTCAGGATTAATATCTGTGAGACTTGATGTGTTGCCACTTGTCAGGGCCATCATGAAGATCCTTCTTCTAAGTGGCATGTCAGAGGGCCTTTATGAAGATGTTCCTTCTCAGTGGCATGTCAGAGCCATAGGCGCTGTCTCGTCAGAAGTAGGTGGTGCCAGTCAGTTGTCTGCCCGTACACTTTCCTGTTCTTGTACGAACATTGGCATACATGTGGTCTTGGATGACGCCAGGCCGAGGCCGGCTTGGATGACGTCGGGCCGAGGCCGGCTTGGATGGTGCCGAGCCGGGGTCGGCTTGGATGGTGCCGGGGTGAGGCCGGCTTCGATGTTGCCGGGCGAGGCCGCCTTGAATGTTGCCGGGCGAGGCCAGCTTGGATGGTGCCGAGGCGAGGCCGGCTTGGATGTTGCCGAGCGAGGCTGATTGGATGGTGCCGGGCCGAGGCTGGCTTGGATGTTACCGGGCGGGGCCGGCTTGGATGACGCCGGCCGAGGCCGGCTTGGATGACGCCGGACCGAGGCCGGCTTGGATGACGCTGGGTGAGGCCGGCTTGGATGTTGCCGGGCCGAGGCCGGCTTGGATGATGCTGTGCGAGGCTGGCACTGAGTGGAAGCTGGTCGGAGGCCGTACGAGGCCAAGGAAGGGAGCCAACACTGAGTGCCGAGGCCGAGGGGAATAGGCCCGAGGCCGAACAGAGGCTGGCTTCATGCAGAGGAGAGAGAAAAGATGGTGAATGGGGGGAAGGCTGAGTTTAAAATGGAAGCATTTAAAATAGTCGTGAAGTTCAGGTGAAGGGATGATGTCTGTGGGAAGAATGAACTGCGAGCCAAATGGCCCTTCCCTTGCAACACCGCACACCGGAAAGGAGCTCCGTGAGGCAAGAGAGGGAGAGGCTGGTGGGACTAGATGACGATGATGGGGGGAATTCGTAGAGAACACGATTGGAAGGGTCAATTGTGGAGGACATGTGGCATTGTTTTCTTGGCGATGGGGTTGGGTGCATTGCCGTTTCACTCTGGCAGCGAGAGGAATTTCTGCAAAGGAATGAAAGGTTTCGCTATGGCATTCAAGGATATATATAGATAATGTTCGACTTACATCTCATAACTTAGTCTTGACATTACAAGGGAGAATTAGATGTATGCAATCTTATCATCTAATTTCTGCAAAGGAATGAAAGGTTTCACTATGGCATTCAAGGATTAAGTTTACATGCTTGGATGGTAGAGGAAAAATTTGAGGGTTTCACAAAATTATTATATATGGTTTGTACATTTTTTTAAGCTGCTGGTAAAAGTTTTAAGATAAGTACACTCTCTAAAGAATAATAAAGATATTATTTTAGAGGTACTTTACGTATCTCTCTTAGCATACCCTTGTATATTAGCATTGTTTTACATATAATATTACGTAACGACTATGCATATGTTATTAAGGACTACTTTCATATCCTAGACGAATGAATAAGGAGTTTGAAGAATTGAACCCTTCAATTTGGACTTGTCGAGTTTGGGTTAGGAAAGAACAAAGGTTGACACAAAAAACAAGGAGAAGCTCTTCTTCTCTATGGAAAGTGAGATCGAAGGGTTGAATCAGATTGAAAAAGGAAAAGAGTCACCTCCTAGACATTCTACTAGATGACAAATGGAGCTCAACTCCTTAAGGGACTGATGCAGGACTGATTCGCATGCAAGTAAATTTTTTATCTTTTTTTAATGATTAATGATTGTAGTTGATTATTCTTCCAAAGTAATATCCTAAGAGGGATTCAGAAAAATTCACAGTAAATCCGCACGCAAAACAGTTCCTAAAAAAATAAAGAAGAAGGACCGCCGAGGCTAAGAAGCCCCGGTAGGGCTTGCTCTACAACAATAAAGTTACTAGTAGATTAGAGGGGTGTACCTGGCAAGAGGGGGAAGTGTTAGAAAAAATTTGATTTTACGATGCTCCAGGATCACAGGTTTATTTGTATGCATGTATTTTATTTAAATTTAATCTAATTAAATTTATAAAATACGTTATGTATATCTGTAATTGAAAGCATGCAAAATTTAAAATTAAATTTTATAACTGTCAGTTTGCGTACCTGATGCAGAAACTGGATGTAGATCTAATCTCCTTTGAATAGTTTCCTCTTGATGCCTTACGAGAGTCGCACGTACCACTCCTCTATTTCATACGCACGCCAGGAAACCTTGAGATAGGGGATATGAAATCATAAGGGATGGAGAAGTCTTCTTCAAGAGAGGAGTCCCTCTCTGTTTGGACTTTTCTGATTTTTGGACTCTTCTTTTTCTCTACTATCGTGTCCCTCAAAGTTGAGAAAAGTTTCTTAAAAATAAACCCATCATAAAATAACCCAAAACCTCCTTTTGAATTTGTTTTACGATACGATAATATCCGATCTTCAAAAGCGGATGGGTTACGGGCGTTCATGCGTTGTCAACGCGTAAAGCAAATTTTATAAAACAAATTTACCAATTCATATAATCTCAATGGCAAGATCGTAATTTAACTAAAATTTTAAATTCATGTTATCGGAATGGCAAAATCATAATTTATACGAAGTTTCAAATTCACGCCATCTCAATGGCAGAACCATAATTTAAATGAAATGATAGAATCATAATTTACATGAAATAGTAGAATCATAAATTTTCTGAAGTTTTAAAGTCTCGTCGGCTGCCCGCAATGATAATATAAAAATATTTAAATATTTATAAATACGAAAATAATCAGATTAAATCCGTTTGAAGTCCAAATTGAAAATTGAAAGAACCCATGCGAAGATCTCGAACCATACTTCACATTGCACTTATTTATTTTTCTATTTAAAGTAATTTATAATTTTAAAATTTATAAATAAACGATCAGAGGCTATATTGGATATCTGATTCAAACCACTTTGAAACCAGATCTAAACCACTCTATCGTCAAACCAACCATTGGTCTATGGTTCAAGTCCTATCCCACAATGGGTTTGAATAAATCTTAAAAATTTACTTGAGTTACAAACTAACTCAAGTTCATCCCCAGAATAAGTACTACCGCTAATGCCTAGTGCTAGCTAGACATTGCTAGTACAAACTCGGTATTACTCATATGACCAAGTCCCAATAAGATCATGGATTAAGCTTGTCTCCAGGTCACCTGACTATGTGCATGACTCCATAGGTTCGAATCTAAGTCGGTAGCATAGGAACACTTTCTATACCAATCGATGTGACCATCTAGCAATGGTACCCGACGTCCGAATAGACCAAATGTATGCAAAGAAATATTCAAGAACCTAGGCTGTGGTTACCATATAATTCATCCCCTTGTCCAAATACTCAAGATGAATTTAGAGTTCATTGCCAACTTCCAAAAACAACAAGTGTGTTTCAACATGTACAATCCTATGACTCCTCACATGGATTACCCTGGCCAAGGTTTTGCAAAATTAAAACACAAACCGAGATTAACTCTAATACTTAGAGTGGACAATTCCATCTTGACTCATCACTGATTTAATAAGTACTTGACTGAACCCAACATCCTTTCGTCACTGGATTATAAATCCAGGTAGTCCAGCGCCTAAGTACAGTGAGTTGCTTACTAAGTCACCATGATAGTCTCAGGTCAAAGGGACACTTATACCCATTGCCCTTCTGTGAGATACCATTGATAGTAGAGTACTCAACAGAGGTGAGCCACTGTTTAGTGAATGTACTCCTACACTCACCTGCATGCCATACTAGTGTCATACACTCCTTGGTTTAAGAGGACAAACCAACATATATGGCACACAACGACCTATACTTGACTACGTTATTGTCCTAGGTAATAACGTATCATTTGGTCGCGAACCCATTTAAGAATTACTTGATAATTTCTCCTTTCTCGAATAAATGTAATTCTAAGGACTACAACATATAAGAGTTCTATTGAAAGATGAAAAATATGTTGTACTGCCAAAATAACTTTTATTAATCAAATAAATCATGTACAATGAATCACAACCGTCTATAAGCTAGACGATTGGCTTTAGGACATATTTCCTAACAACTCCCACTTGGACTAGAGCCAATCGGAACAGTATCTAATACCCATCTTCCATTTGTGTTCATCGAACTCCTTGACTCTGAGAGCTTTAGTAAATGGGTCGGCTAGGTTCTCCTTTCTGTCAATCTTCTGAAGCTCGATGTCACCTTGTTCCACGATTTCTCATACAAGGTGATAGCGACGCAATATATGCTTAGTGCGGTGATGAGATTTTGGCTCTTTGGCTTGGGCAATTGCTCCAGAGCTATCATAGTATACTGGAACAAGACCACCTAGGGCAGGCGCCACTTCTAGCTTGCCCAAAATTTTTTGTAGCCATACTGCTTCCTTTGCTGCATCTGATGCTGCGATATACTCCGCCTCGCATACAGAATCTACCACTGTGTTGCTTGGAACTTTTCCAACAGATCGCTCCTCCATTTAGGATAAAGACAAACCCTGATACACTCTTGCTATCATCTTTGTCTGACTGAAAACTGGAGTCAATATATCCCACAAGCTTCAAGTCAGGTTCTCCATAGATAAGCCATTGGTCTTTAGTATTTCGCAAATACTTAAGGATGGTTTTCACCACTTTCCAATGTGCTTCACCTGGGTTAGACTGATATCTACTCACTACTCCTAGTGAATATGCTACATCCGGTCTCGTACATGTCATGGCGTACATAATAGAACCCACTGCCGAAGCATATGGAATCCTACTCATACGTTCCCTCTCGTCAGGAGTTGTCGCACAATCCTTCTTAGAGAGTGAAATACCGTGGCCTATCGGAAGATAGCCTTTCTTAGAATTTTTCATGCTGAACCTTTTCAGCACAGTCTTGATGTACGTTGACTGTGATAATCCCAGCAGCTTCTTTGATCTATCTCTATAGATCTTCATCCCTAGAATGTAAGAAGCTTTTCCCAAGTCCTTCATGGAGAACTATGACATTAACCAAACCCTTATTCCCTGTAATGCAAGAATGTCATTCCCAATTAAGAGAATGCCATCTACATACAATACAAGAAACATAACTACAGAACCATTAGCCCATTTATATATGCATGGTTCTTCTCCGTTCTTAACGAAGCCATACGTTTTGATACACTTATCAAAACATATATTCCAACTCCGAGATGCTTGCTTTAGTCCATAGATGGACTTTTGGAGTTTGCATACTTTTGATACATCTGCAGATATGAATCCTTCAGGTTGTATCATATACACCTCCTCTTCCAGCTTTCCATTCAGAAAAGCTGTTTGAACATCCATTTGCCAGATTTCATAGTCAAAATATGCAGCCAGAGCAAGCATGATCCGAATGGACTTCAGCATTGCTACAGGAAAAAAAGTCTTGTCATAGTCTATACCATGACATTGATGATACCCCTTAGCAACCAGATGAGCTTTATAGGTCTTCACCTTTCCGTCTGCACCTCGTTTCTTCTTAAAAATCCATTTGCACCCAATGGGTTTTATCCCTTCTAGTGGATCCACAAGTGTCCATATATTGTTGATCTCCATGGATTCCATTTCGGATTTCATGGCCTCAAGCCATTTCTCAGAATCAGACCTCTGCATTGTATCCATATAGGTGATGGAATCCTCGTTGTTCTCATCGAGCTCAATAGGATCGCCATCATGGACCAAGAAACCAAAGTATATGTCCGGATGACGTGGTACTCTATCAGATCTCCTTAATGGTACCTCAACGGGCTCCGGGTTTGAACCAATCAAAGCCGGTTCCATAGCGGTTTCTGAGTGTAAAGGTACTTCTCCTTGTCGAACTTCATTAAGTTCAACATTAGCCTTAGCACTTCCAGTAAGATACTCCTTTTCTAAAAAGGTGGCTCTCATACTGACAAACAACTTTTGCTCTTCAGTGTGGTAGAAGTAGTATCCTTTAAACTCCTTTGGATATCCAACAAAGATGCATTTGTCAGACCTTGGTCCTAGCTTGTCTGTCAACAATCTCTTGACATAAGCTGGACACCCCCAGACCCTAAGGTGTGTGAGCACCGGCTTACCCCGTCCATATCTCATATGGAGTTTTAGCAACAGAGTTACTAGGGACCCTGTTAAGAATGTAACAGGCCGACTCAAGTGCGTAGTCCCAAAAGGAGATAGGCAAACTAGCAAAGCCCATCATGGACCGAACCATATCTAATAGGATTTGATTCCTCCTTTCAGACATACCATTGAACTAGGGTGTCCCTGGAGGTGTCCATTGAGAGAGAATCACATTCTCCTTTAGATATGTCAAAAACTCATTAGAAAGATATTCACCTCCTCGATCTGACCGAAGGATTTTAATATTCTTTCCAGTTTGTTTTTCTACCTCACTGCGATATCGTTTAAACATTTCAAACAATTTAGATTTATGTCTCATTAGGAAGACATAACCGAACCTGGAGTGGTCGTCTGTAAATGTAATGAAATAGCTAAACCCTCTCATAGAGGCAGTATTCATAGGTCCACAAACATCCGTATGTATAAGGCCTAGAATCTCTTTGGCTCTTTCACCTTTTCCAGTAAAAGGTGACTTGGTCATTTTCCCAAGAAGACAGGATTCACAAGTTTTAATTGATTCACAATCAATGTCATTGAGGATGCCCTCTCTGACTAACCTGTTTATCATGTTCTTGTTTATATGACTTAGCCTACAGTGCCAAAGGTATGAGTCATCGACATCATCTATTTTGGGGCATTTGTTTGGAGTGCATAATACATTAACAGGCTGTGATAGAAGGTAAATTCCATTGCTCAATTGTCCACACATCATAGAAACATCATTCACAATGATATTTAAAATATCTTTCTTTATTAAAAAATTATATCCTTCAATAGCCAACTGGCCTACAGAAATGACATTTAATAAAAATGCAAAACAATAGTGACATTAACTAAGCAATATTTTATTAAATTCAAAATAAAGCTCCATGACTCCCAATGCCAGTACTGGAACTCGGCTTCCATCACCCACATTTAGGAATATTTCATCTTCTTTGAATCTTCTACTAATTTGAAGCCCCCGCAAAGAATTACAAATATGAATTGGACTCCTGGTATCTAATACCCAATTAGTAGTATCACAGATAGAAAATTTACAAAATGTTATCATATAAATACCTTGTCCAGCAACTCCTTGCTGGTTTTTCTTCTTAGGGCTTTTTGGATCCAGGGTTGCTATGTACTGGGGACAGTTCCATTTCTAGTGACCCAGCTTCTTGCAGTAGAAGCACTCTGCCTGACTTTTGTCAGCCCTCTTCTTCTTGGTCTGACTAGGCCCAGTATGTTGCACCTTCTTTCTTTTATTTTTCTTCTTCATCCCTTTCTTAAGTTGATGACGACCTACCCTTGAACCTCGCACCAAGTTTACTGACTTCTTTTGAAGCTGGTGATCTTTCTCAAAAGTCTGCAGTAGACCTAGCAAACCATGATAGTTTACTGCATGCTTCGTCATTCTATAATGACTGAGAAAGTCCAGGTGGGAGCTAGGTAGGGAGTTTAGTATGGCATCCTTCCCAAGTTGCTCATGCAAAGGAAATCCAAGTTTGCCCAGACGTTCTATCATCTCGATCATGTATAGTATATGATCGGTGACAGAAGTCCCATCACGCATACACGCGTTGAAGATGGCACTAGACATTATGTACCTTTCAATATTGTCTGGCATCCCAAAAGATTCCTTCAACATTTGGAGTATTTGTTCTGATTGGGCCTCCTCAAATTTTCTATTGAACTCATCATTCATAGAAGCCAGCATTATACAGCATACTGTGGTGCGGTCATTGGTCCACTTCAGATAAGTGTCCCTGACCACACCCCGCACATTAGGGGCTGGCTGCTCAGGTGTAGGATCCATTAACATATAAAGGATCCTCTCATTCTCTAGGACTATCCTAAGCCTTCGATACCAGCTATCGAAGTTTTAAGTTTGGACCTGTCAGTTTATCACTGTCCAACAGTGACCGGAGCGACAGATTTGTAGACATTTCTGAAAGGAAAACCAAAACTTATTAGTGTACATGATTTATTTAAACCTATAGACTTGGACTTATAGTCTAAGGCCCTCCCACTATTTTATTCAGGTTAGTAGCCCCTACCTCCAACCCGAGAAATTACTCCTAATTTCTTAGTGGGTATTAGAACCCAGTAGACTACATATGAGCCCGACTTTGGCCGGCCCACCCACATGTATCTAAAGGTAGGTTCATAACCAATTGTTTTCCCAAATAATTTCTAGTAATTTATTTTGCCCCAGGTTGCACGCCAATCGGCCTTTGGGCCTCCTATTGGGTGTCCTGGTTAGGTCCAACCATTAACATGACATGTTCAAGCTTCTAACCAAAGAATTGGTCAAGCCCGACTTTGGCCAGCCCACCTGACCATCATTGAGAGAGTTGCATTGAACCATCATAATATGAATGATAATTCCAAAAACCAGATGAGTACCAGGCCTTTGGGCCTCCAATAATCATCTTAGCCATTGGACTCATTATCACTCTCTTAATGGGAGGCTATGACCTAATTATCCCTATAATTTAGTCACTTTAGGGACCTAATAATTTTAGAGGGTTTGATTAATTTGTGACACATGAATGACATGGGCCAATTTAAGTATTCTCCCACTAAACCATTTAGTTGGGTTCATTAATTTGGTCCATGGGTACCTAAATCAGTCAAACTGATTTTCCTTAGGAAGCATGGGTTAGCTCAAGTCAATAGGCTAGTCTAATCAAGTGCTGGGACCACTTAGCCAGACCGGCTTGATCAAAAAGGTCGAGTTGCGCCATTAACCATCTTGCCTAGACACCAGCTGATAATCAACTAGCCAGGTGAGAGGTGGCCGCGACCTTGATCAGAACCTTTCTAGACACTAAGTAGTTGATCAGACCCAATTAAATTTGCCTAAAGACTTGGGTATCCACTGAGCCTCAAATCAAGTCCATTTAGATGTATGGACTAATTAATGTAACTAATCAGAGAGAGAAGAAACCTAATTCAACATTTGATTAGACTTAATTCTCTACATGGTCCATTCATTCTAAACTCAGGTCTAACCCAATTACTGAACCTGACCCTAGCTAACCCATTTACCCAAATTTATGGATTTATGATTTAAAATCTTTTAATCATCAACTTAATTCTTAATTAAGTTAATCCAATTTTCTAATTTGAAACAATTTCAAGATTTATCTTGTAAAACAATTTTACAATATTTTATTTATGATCCAAAATTTTAATGTTAATTTAATTAACATTTATGTCATAATTTAATATTAAATCTAATCTAAAACATCATGACATTCAAATCAAAAATGTAAAATAATTTTAACCTTTTTATTATTTTATTTTAGATCTGTTTCATGGATCATAACATAATTAGCACCCCGTGGTGAGGGTAACAGAGGTTGTGAAACCTCAACAGACTCGATGGTCAGATGAATCCACCCAATCCAGAAACATAGCAAAGCATACTGTTCTAGATATACATTAGTCCTACTAATAAATATGCTTTTATCAATAATAAACATGCTTTAAACATGCTTTATATTTAGATCTACATTAGATCGACTTTAAAACATGCTTTGATCATTAATAAACATGCTATAATCATGTATCATATTTATATCTACACTAGATCTACTTTAAAACATGCTTTGATCATTATAGATTTACTATGCATTCCTAAACCTGGGTTGCTCTGATACCATTTGTTAGAAAAAATTTCACTACAAGAGAAATAAATTATTGCAACGCCCAAATGCATCGCAATTGCATCGCTAAACATGATATTGCGACGCAATAGCGACGCAATGACGGCGTCGCTCAAATGTCCATCGCAATACCCATTTGTCGCAATTGCGTCGCAATATTGCGACTCTCTGCGATGCAACTGCGACGCATGCAAATGCGTCGCTAAATTTAAAATTAATTTTTTTAAAAAAATTATTATTAAATATTGCGATGCACTAAATTGTGTCGCAATATTGCGACGCATCCAGCTGCATCGCAATATTTAATAATAATATTTTTTGTATAATAGCGATGCAATTTGAGTCGCTAATGCGTCGCAAATAAAAATTATTTTAAAATATTGTGACGCAGGGTCATTGCGTCGCAATATTTATTAAAAAATTTTAAGATAAAATAGCGACTCAATTTTAGTCGCTAATGCGTCGCTATTAAATTTATTTTTAAATTATTGCGATGCCAGGTCATTGCGTCACAATATTTAATAATAATATTTTGAAAATATTAGCGATGCAATTTCAGTCGCTAATGCGTCGCAAATTTTGTTTTTAAAAAAATATAAAAGATTAAAAATTAAAATGGTTAATACAATTTCGCTAAATCTAAATATTGATACAAACATTTTTCACTCAATCCAAACAATAATAAATTTCCAAAAATAATTTATATATTAAAATTTTGAAGTTTTTACAACATAAAAAAAGAAAAGAAAAATACATCAAGAATCTGGGCGATCACGTGGAGGCTGTGGAGGTTGAAGACTCTGCGACAAGCGTCTAACCATATCCCATAAATAATACATCTCATCTCGCATATCTGCAACCTCCTGATCCCGGCCTCGCATACGATCCTCAAAATCCTGCTCGACCTCCTAGCGAATCTCCTCTACAATAGATCTGCGAAGGTCCTGTAAATGCTCGGGAGGAAGATCACCAGGAACTCGCGTGCTGGAGGCCTGATGGGGAAAAATGTAGAAGTTCTAGTGCCCAGACCATAGACCCTGCGGTCTCATGGCTGGGCACCAACAGCCTCCAAAAATACACGCCGACTCTCCTCTGCTGAGAGTTCGACGGGCGTCTCCCCATCAGTAGAGTCGACCTGCGATGCCTGGGAGCGAAGCTCCTCGACTCATGTCTTGAAATTATGAAATCAACAATAAATGAGTTAATAAATTTTTTGAAATAAAATTTTAGAAATTAAACAGATACTACATATATCTAATTTCTTACCGCAACCTCCCATGATCGCGTGTCGACCCAGGAACCGTCCCTCCTGGTGTGTGTCGCCCTGAATAGACGAAACTCACCAGGATCTCCGCCCTCCTGCTCAGACTATAACAATAAAAAAAATGATATTAATACAAATATTTGTAAATAACTAAAATAGTAATTAAAATATTTATGTTTTCTTACCATACACCGTCTGTGCTTCTGAATCGAAATGGAGCCCGAAGTATGGCGGGAGAGACCCGTGCCAGGACCGCCCTTCTCAGATCGGCGATTCGTGCTGGCTGATGCGGACCTCCTGCGCCAGCCATCGGACTCCCAGGCCTGCTGCCACTCGTGCCAAATACCCTCTGGTACGTGCATAGGACGCTGACCCGATGACCTCCAACGATGAAGCATGTCGGAGTATCGGCGTCGCGTCAGAGCCTCCCATGCTGCCCTAATGGCATCATGGCTGGCAGGATCCCACGTAAACTTTTTCTGCATTAAAATAAACAGTTAGTTTCTGAATTTATTAAGTTTAAGAAATTTTATATCACTGATAAATTGTATTTAATAAGTTTACCTGAAACTCAGAAAAATAAAACTCCCTCGTGGCTGGAGATACGTGGCGCCAATCGTAGCCACTGGGATCTGCACGCCTCTGAAATACGGCGTTGATGTGGCTGGATACATGATGCTGCTCAATGAATCTGTTAAAAAAATGCATGTTTATAAGTAATTGACTTAAAAACATAAACATATATTTTTAATTAGTATATACTTACATCCCCTGAGCATCAAGTCGAAGTACAGTGCGGCCGATGGTGGAAGAACTCTCGGAGGTCTGTGCCGATCGGCTGGATGGTAATACTACTGGAGAGATCGAAGGCTGCGCCTCTGCTGGAGATCGAAACTCTCCATCTCCGATGCTCATGTGATCTGATGTAGCAGGGCTACGTCTCTGTTCACTCCGTCTGTCGTCGATAGATCTACCTCTGCCCATCATACTGAAAATACTAAAGATTCACACAATTAAATTACGATTAATGATTGACTATGTAAGAATTTAACACTTATAAAAAAAAGTTAAATTTTAAAAAACCTCTATATTTAATCGGTGTCATTTGTTTCATGAAATGTTGGTTCAACATCCAATGCCGTATCAGATTGCGAATCAGTTTCATTATCATCGGAAGGAAACCGAACATTTGCATCCGCAATTTCTTGGACATCACCATTTGGATCTCTAAGTGATGTTTCAGGAGCCCTTGTGTCGTCCTCAATTGCATGCATTTCCATCTCATCCTCTTGAAATGCAGGGCACTCGGCTGATTGACTTGATGAACTCTCCTCTAATACGATTTCGGCAGCATTTCCCCATATGTTCTCCTAAATGTGTGGTATATAAGCCACACTAGAAGAACGTATGAGCAAATACAAACCGAAATCTCACCCCACGAGGATTACTAGCAGACTAACATGTTGCAAGAAATATTTCCAAACTGTCCACCAAGACAATTTGAGAATTTGCAAGACTAAGGCTTACAAATTCTCAAACGGGTCTAAAGGTTAAAGTGCTGTGATTATGGAAGTCCGAAGACAATCGAACTTATGCTTGTTATTCTTAACTTCTTGTGAATTATACATGTAATCACTAACTTTTTAAGATTATTGTGTCAAATACAAATGTTTGCGAATACTAAAATGTAAATCATTGAAACTACTAATTTGTTGCTGGAAATTAAATAATATTACAACAAGACTTTTTATTTAGCATTATATAATTTAATGCATCATTTAGTTTGCAGCAGAATATAAATAATCAAGACATAACAAATGTAAATAATTACAAATGCACAAATACTATTGCATAAACATTCTGCTTAAATTAATTATTGCATAAACATTATACAAATTAAATAATAATACAACAAGACTTCCTATCTAGCATTACAAATATTATTGAATAATCAAGACATAACAATCAGTCTATCCAAACAGCTCCGTGGCCCCCCCTAACTAATTTTTTTTTTAGTGACAGGGGCCAATTTTTTTTTTTTTTGAGTGACAGTGGTCTGGCCAGCCACGGCAGCGGTCGTGGCCGCCTTGTCCGGCCGCGGCCGCGGCCATGGCCGGACAAGACAAAAAGGGACAGTGGCCTGGCCACCGTGGCCAGGCCACGGCAGTGGCCGTGGCCGAAGAAGGCGGCCACGGCAGCGGCCGTGGCCGCCTTGTCCGGCTGCGGCCACGGCCGTGGCCGGACAAGAAATAAAAGGGGGGGGGGGGGCGGGGGGGTTTCCCCCCACCCCCCCTATTAAAAAAAAAAAAAAAAATTTGTGACAGTGGCCTGGCCACCGTGGCCAGGCCACTGCCGGCCACGGCAGCGGTCGTGGCCGCCTTGTCCGGTCGCGGCCACGGCCGTGGCCGGACAAGAAATAAAAGGGGGGGGGGGCGGGGGGGTTTCCCCCCGCCCCCTGTTAAGAAATTTTTTTTTTTTTGTGACTGTGGCCTGGCCACCGTGGCCAGGCCACTGCCGGCCACGGCAGCAGCCGTGGTCGGAGAAGACGGCCACGGCAGCGGCCGTGGCCGCCTTGTCCGGCCGCGGCCACGGCCGTGGCCGGACAAGAAATAAAACGGGGGGGGGCGGGGGGATTCCCCCCCCC
Source organism: Calamus simplicifolius (assembly GCA_900491605.1). Taxonomy (NCBI): domain Eukaryota; kingdom Viridiplantae; phylum Streptophyta; class Magnoliopsida; order Arecales; family Arecaceae; genus Calamus; species Calamus simplicifolius. The sequence goes on from UESW01003949.1 coordinate 2,471,526, forward strand.
CGCCCCCTGTTAAGAAATTTTTTTTTTTTGTGACAGTGGCCTGGCCACAGTGGCCAGGCCACTGCCGGCCACGGCAGCGGCCGTGGCCGGAGGGAAATCATTAAAAAAAATTTTTTTTTTTAGAGTGTAGGGGCTTACCTTGGTCGAGAGAAGAAGCCGGAGTCGGATGAGAACGCCGGGGAGCCGGAGGACCACAGGGGAGGCGCCGGAGCAGCGAGGTGGGAGCCAGAAATTTTTAGAGCACGGCGGCGGCTAGGTCAAGACGGGGAAGAAGAAGAAGAGAAGGCTGGCTTATATATAAGTACTTAGCGATGCAATTATTTGCGTCGCTATATGGTCGCAATATTTTTTTTTAATTTATTATGTCTTAGCGACGCATTAGTGCGTCGCTAATCCATCGTTAATATGGTTTTATTATTAATTTATGAAAAAATAGCGACGCCAATAATTGCGTCGCTAACTTGGCGCCAACATCCGGCGGGAAATTTATTTTTATTTTCTAAGAATTGCATCGCTAAGGCATCGCAATAATTTTTTAATATTTTAAATTGATTAAAATAATAACTTATTACAATAATTGCGATGCAATCAGTGCGTCGCAATAATTTTTAAATATTTTTAAATGATAATATTTAAAATTTATGATAATAATTGCGATGCAACAATGCATCGCAATAAATTTTTTAATATTTTTAATCAGCTATATGTATTTTAATAATATAATTGTGACGCATATATTTTATCACAATATTTGTTTATTTTTTTAAAAAAAAATATGTCGCTAAGGCGTCGCAATAATTTTTTAATATTTATAAATGATAATATTTATAATTAATGTTAATAATTGCGATGAAAAATTGCGTCACAATATATTTTATAAAATTTTTAATTACATAAATTTATTTTAAAAACATTGCGACGCAACTTATGCGTCGCAATATTATATTGCTTTTATTTTAATACTAAAAAAATTTTTTTTACTAAAAATAATTGCGACGCATAAATGTCGTCACAATATTTATTTATTTTTTTCCTAAAATGCGTCGCTACGGAGTTGCAAAAATTCTTAATTATTTATTAACGTTAATATTAATAATTTATGATAATAATTACGATGCCTTATTGCATCGCAATAATTTTTTAATATTTTTAATTAGATATATTTATTTAAAAATAATTGCAATGCAAATTATGCATCGTAATATTATATTTTTTTATTTATTAATACTAAAAAAATTATATTTACTAAAAATATTGCGATGCATACATTGCGTCGCAATATTTGTTTAATTTTTCTTCTAAAATGCGTCGCTACGGCATCGCAATAATTTTAAAATATTTTTTAAAACTTTTTCATAACTTTTTTTTTGAGTAATTATAAGTGATCCGATGTTTTCGATCAATCGAAGCCCTGATCCCGATCGGCCACGATCGATCTCGGACCGTGGCAATCGGTCCGATTCCAGACCGATGCGATCGGTCCGACATCGCTGGCGATCCGATGGTTCCAATCGATCCAAGCCATGATCCCGATCGACCATGACCGATCTCGAACCGTGGCGATCGGTCTGATCGGCGACGATCCGACGGTTGCGATCGATCCAAGCCCTGATCCCGATCGGCCACGATCGATCCCGGAACGTTGCAATCGGTCCGATCGGCGATGATCCGACGGTTGCGATCGATCCAAGCCGTGATCCCGATCGGCCACGACCGATCTCGGACCATGGCGATCGGTCCGATCGGCGATGATCGACGGTTGTGATCGATCCAAGCCCTGATCCCGATCGGCCACGACCGATCCCGGACCGTTGCGATCTGTCCAAGATCACTGGCGATCCGACGGTTGCAATCGATCCAAGCCCTGATCCCGATCGGCCACGACTGATCTCGGACCGTGGCGATCGGTCCGATCGGCAAAGATTCGACGGTTGTGATCGATCCAAGCCCTGATCCCGATCGGCCACGACCGATCCCGGACCGTTGCGATCGGTCCAAGATTGGCGACGATCCGACGGTTGCAATCGATCCAAGCCATGATCCCGATCGGCCATGACCGATCTCGGACCGTGGTGATCGGTCCGATCGGCGACGATCCGACGGTTGCGATCGATCCAAGCCCTGATCCCGATCGGCCACGACCGATCTCGGACCGTGGCAATCGATCCGATCGGCAAGGTTCCGACGGTTGTGATCGATCCAAGCCCTGATCCCAATCGGCCACGACCGATCCCGATTGGCCACGACCGATCCCGGACCGTTGCGATCGGTCCAAGATCGCTGGCGATCTAACGGTTGCAATCGATCCAAGCCCTGATCCCAATCGGCCACGACTGATCTCGGACCGTGGCGATCGGTCCGATCGGCAAAGATCTGACGGTTGTGATCGATACAAGCCCTGATCCCGATTAGCCACGACCGATCCCGGACCGTTGCGATCGGTCCAAGATCGGCGATGATCCGACGGTTGCGATCAATCCAAGCCATGATCTCGATCGGCCACGACCGATCTCGGACCGTGGCGATCGGTCCGATCGGCGACGATCCGACGGTTGCGATCGATCCAAGCCCTGATCCCGATCGGCCACGCCCGATCCCGGACCGTTGCGATCGGTCCAAGATCGGCGACGATCCGATGATTACGATCAATCCAAGCCGTGATCCCGATCGGCCACGACCGATCTCGGACCGTGGCGATCGGTCCGATCGGCGATGATCCGACGGTTGCGAACAATCCAAGCCCTGATCCCGATCGGCCACGACCGATCCCGGACCGTTGTGATCGGTCCAAGATCGGCGACGATCCGACGGTTGCGATCGATCCAAGCCGTGATCCCGATCGGCCACGACCGATCTTGGACCGTGGCGATCGGTCCGATCGGCGACGATCGGACGGTTGCGATCGATCCAATCCCTGATCCCGATCGGCCATGACCGATCTCGGACCGTGGCCATCGGTCCGATCGGCAAAGATCGGACGGTTGTGATCGATCCAAGCCCTGATCCCGATCGGCCACGACCGATCCCGAACCGTTGTGATCGGTCCAAGATCGCTGGCGATCTGACGGTTGCAATCGATCCAAGCCCTGATCCCGATCGGCCACGACTGATCTCGGACTGTGGCGATCGGTCCGATCGGCAAAGATCCGACGGTTGTGATCGATCCAAGCCCTTATCCTGATCGGCCACGACCGATCCTGGACCGTTGCGATCGGTCCAAGATCGGTGATGATCCGACGGTTGCGATCGATCCAAGCCGTGATCCCGATCGGTCACGACCGATCTCAGACCGTGGCGATCGGTCCGATCGGCGACGATCCGACGGTTGCGATCGATCCAAGCCCTGATCCCGATCGGCCTCGACCGATCCCGGACCGTTGCGATCGGTCCAAGATCGGCGACGATCCGACGGTTGCGATCGATCCAAGCCGTGATCCCGATCGGCCACGACCGATCTCAGACCGTGGCGATCGGTCCGATCGGCGATGATCCGACGGTTGCAATCGATCCAAGCCCTGATCCCGATCAGCCACGACCGATCCCGGACCGTTGCGATCGGTCCAAGATCGGCGACGATTCGACGGTTGTGATCGATCCAAGCCGTGATCTCGATCAGCCACGACCGATCTTGAACCATGGCGATCGCTCCGATCGGCGACGATCCGAGGGTTGCGATCGATCCAAGCCCTTATTCCGATCAATCACGATCGATTTTGGACCGATTGCTATTTAACATAATTAATTTTTTTAAATATATTACGACGCAAAGGATAGCATGGTAATTTTTTAATATGATAATTATATTATATAAAAAATTAATTTTTATTATAATAATTACGATGCAACAAGTGCGTCGCTATATTAAAACATAATTTTCTTAATTAATTTTTTGGTTCACGACATCGCTAATGCGTCGCTATTTAACATAATTAATTTTTTAAAAACATTGCAACGCACTGTATTACGTCGCAATTATTTTTTCTCATATTTATACTTTATAAAATTTAATTTTATTTAAAATAATTGCGATGCATTTATTGCATCGCTAATGCATCGCTATTTAAAATATTTATACTTTAAAAAATGTATCGCAATATTTTTTAAATATTTATACTTTAAAATATTTATACACTAAATATTTATACACTAAATGCGTCGCAATATTTATACACTAAATGTGTCGCAATATTTAAAATATTTATTCACTAAATGCGTCACAATATTTTTTTAAATATTTATACTTTAAAAAATTTAATTTTATTTAAATTATTTACGATGTAATTGGTGCGTCGCTAAATTAAAAATAATTTTTCTAATTTTTTGGTTTGTTGCATCGCTATTTAATATATATAATTCTTTTAAAAATATTACGACGCACTGTGTTGCGTCGCAATATTTTTTTCTGATATTTAAATTTTATAAAAATTAATTTCATTTAAATTATTTACAACGCAATTGGTGTGTCGCTAAATTAAAAATAATTTCTTTAATTTTCTATTTTATTGCATCGCTAATGCATCGCTATTTAACATATTTAATTCTGTTACAAAAAATTGTGACGCACTGAGTTGCGTCGCAATATTTTTTTCGATATTTAAATTTTATAAAAAATTAATTTAAAAATATTGCGATGCATTATTTGCGTCGCAATATTAAAATATTAATTTTTTTTGATTTTCTGGTTAATTGAGTCGCTAATGCGTCGCTAATTGCGTCGCAATATTTTGTTGTCATAGAGGCGTCGCAAAGTGGTCGCAATTTAGCAACGCATAATTGCGTCGCTAAACTTGCGTCGCTATTTCAGTATTTCTTGTAGTGTTTGATTTTACGATGCCCCAAAATCACAGGTTTATTTGTATGCATGTATTTTATTTAAATTTAATCTAATTAAATTTATAAAATACGTCATGTATATCTATAATTGAAAGCATGCAAAATTTAAAATTAAATTTTATACCTGTCAGTTTGCGTACCTGATGCAGAAACTGGATGTAGATCTAATCTCCTGTGAATAGTTTCCTCTTGATGCCTTGCGAGAGTCGCACGTGCCACTCCTCTATTTCGTACGCATGCCAGGAAATCTTGAGATAGGGGATATGGAATCAAAAGGGATGGAGAACTCTTCTCCAAGAGAGGAGTCCCTCTCTATTTGGACTTTTCTGATTTTTGGACTCTTCTTTTTCTTTACTACCGTGTCCCTCAAAGTTGAGAAAAGTTTCTTAAAAATAAACCCATCATAAAACAACCCAAAACCTCCTTTTGAATTTGTTTTACGACACGATAATATCCTATCTTCAAAAGCGGATGGGTTACGGGTGTTCACGCAAGATCATAATTTAATGGCAATTTAAAATTCAATGGCAATTTAAAATTCAAGCCATCTCAATGGTAGAACCATAATTTTAACGAAATGGCAGAATCGTAATTTACATGAAATGATAGAATCATAAATTTTCTGAAGTTTTAAAGTCTCTACCAGCAACGATAATATAAAAATATTTATAAATATTTATAAATATAAAAATAATCAGATTAAATCCGTTTGAAGTCCAAATTGAAAACCGGAAGAACCCATGCGAAGATCTCGAACCATACTTCGCATTGGACTTATTTATTTTTTAATTTAAAGTAATTTATGATTTTAAAATTTATAAATAAACTATCAGAGGCTATATTGGATATCCGATTCAAACCACTTTGAAACTAGATTTAAACCACTCTATCGTCAAACCAACCATTGGTCTATGGTTCAAGTCCTATCCCATAATGGGTCTAAATAAATTCCAAAAATTCACTTGAGTTACAAACTAACTCAAGTTCATCCCCAGAATAAGTACTACCGCTAATGCCCAGTGCTAGCTAGACATTGCTAGTACAAACTCGGTATTACCCATATGACCAAGTCCCACTTAGATTATGGATTAAGCTTGTCTCCAAGTCATCTGACTATGTGTGTGACTCCATAGGTTCGAATCTAAGTCGGTAGCATAGAAACACTTTCTATACCAATCGATGTGACCATCTAGCAATGGTACCCAACATTCGAATAGACCGAATATATGCAAAGCAATATTCAAGAACCTAGGCTATGGTTACCGTATAATTCATCCCCTTGTCCAAATACTCAAGATGAATTTAGAGTTCACTGCCAACTTCCAAAAACATCAAGTGTGTTTCAACATGTACAATCCTGTGACTCCTCACATGGATTACCCTTGCCAAGGTTTTGCAAAATTAAAACACAAACTGAGTATTAACTCTAATACTTAGAGTGGATAATTCCATCTTGACTCATCACTGATTTAATAAGTACTTGACTGTACCCAGCATCCTTCCATCACTGGATTATAAATCCAGGTAGTCCAGTGCCTAAGTATAGTAAGTTGCTTACTAAGTCACCATGATAGTCTCAGGTCAAAGGGACACTTATACCCATTGCCCTTCTGTGAGATACCCTTGACAGTAGAGTACTCAACAGAGGTGAGCCACTGTTCAGTGAATGTACTCCTACACTCACCTGCATGCCATACTAGTGTCATACACTCCTTGGTTTGAGAGGACAAACCAACATATATGGCACACAACAACCTATACTTGACTACGTTATTGTCCTAGGTAATAACGTATTATTTGGTTGTGAACCCATTTAAGAATTACTCAATAATTCCTCCTTTCTCGAATAAATGTAATTCTAAGGACTACAATATATAAGAGTTCTATTGGAAGATGAAAAATATGTTGTACTGCCAAAATAACTTTTATTAATCAAATAAATTATGTACAATGAATCACAATCGTCTATAAGCTAGACGATTGGTTGTAGGATATATTTCCTAACAGGAAGATCAAAGTGTTGAAGGGGTTGCTCTGCCTGGCGGATGCGCCCTAGATGACCAAGCCTTGAGCCCACGGATCTGCAGCCACGTATGTGCTGATCTGGATGACGATCACCTTGAATCTTGGATTCTTGGCTACTTGGGGATCTGCAAGATCACCATACAAAGGTTAAAGAATAATAGAAAAAATTTAGAATAGAGGCAAAGAGACAAGGAAGGAGTAGAGAAAAGGGGAGGCCGGCCAAGGGCTCTTGGGCATCCACTATTGGAAGACAAAGGTGGCCGCCAGGGTTTCTCCTAGAGACTTGGGATGTTGGCACGCACATGAGGAGGGAAACAAGAGCACCAAGAACCAATTAACAAAAATCATAATAACTCAAAACTTAGATTGATTGATTAATAATAAAAGATACATCATTCATACAAGAGGGTCTCTTTTATAGAGCAAGAGACTTGGGGCCCAAGAAAATACAGATATGGAAAGAGAGAAAAAAAAGGTGCCCTAATCAAATTTGGCATGAAATCTGCAACGTCTAGATGAGGAAGGTGATCTTCTAGATGCAATCAGCGGCAGCTGGATTCGGCATGAAATCTGTGGCATCCAGATGAGGCAGGTGATCTTCTAGATATGATTGAGATGCAATCAGCGGCAGCTTAATTTGGCATGAAATCTATAGCGTCCAGATGAGGAAGGTGATCTTCTAGATGCAATCTGCGGCAGCTGGATTCGGCATGAAATCTGTGGCGTCCAGATGAGGAAAATGATCATCCAGATTGGGAAGGTTGCTTGCTCTGCTAGGTGGCATGTGGGCTGCTTGAAGTAGGTATGGCACCAACTTGAATTTAGCAGCTGCTCTGTCTGACTGTGATGGCCTTGTCTTCTGCTCCAATACTGATATCTCCTCTTGTAAGCTGATGAACTTACTATAGGACTCACATTAAAATAAACTGAACTAGATAGGACTCAATTTAGAATAAAATGAACTGGACGGGACTCAAAATAAACTAAACTTTATTTTCCAACTCAAGACTTGAATCATAACTAATCAGATATCCACAGAGGGTTAAGAATCATATGCTTGATCCTGGTGCCCGCACCAATTCTCTCGGAGTGGAAAGAACTCGACCCCGTCGAGTATGGGTCATTCTGGCTCTGGTATCTCTCTAGTAGGTCTGGGACGACTAGGATAGGCCTCGCTAGATCCTGGATATGGGCTAGGGCTCTTAGTAGCCTCTGACCTACGATAGGGTGGCCCTCTTTGAAAGCGTTCATAATCCCTAGCAACTTGGTAAGCTTCTTCTAAATCGTGTACCCTTCTTAGGTAGAGTTCTCTTTGAATATCTGCTATTAGGCCATACCTAAACTTGGATAGGGTGACTTCCTTAGACTGAACGATATTATACCTCATGGTATACTCTTGGAATGTAGCAATGTATTCATTCACAGTTTTACTACCCTAAATTAATCCCTGCCACTGGTCCAATAGGCTCTGTTCATATGATGTGGGGACATAATTGGACCTAAGTCTAGCCCTTATGGCATGCCAGGTGACTATAGGGTCTCTTCCCTTTAATAATTACCTTCGCTCTAAAGTGGCCCAGTATAACCTAGCCTGTTGTACTAACTTGAGCTTAGAAAACTTAAACTTACGCTTTTCAGACATATCGTACCAGTCAAAGTACTGGTCCATCCCTTCCTCCCAATCTAGGTAGTCCTTAGGGTCCATAGAGCCATTGAAAGTAGGTGCTTCAAGTTTGACACTTCTAAGGGCTCTTTCTTCTTGGTGTACTGCCTCATGATTGGGTCTTCTAGGGAGGACATCTAGGACTGGATCAGGTCGAAGTGGTCTCCTAGGGTTTGGCCTTATGTAGAGGCCAGGCTATTGGGCTTTCCTAGGATGAGGTGGGGTCTCATGATCAGACTCAATGTGGGGCTCACGGGCTTCTTCTAGGATGCCCAACCTAGTTTCGACTTGATCGAACCTGGACCCTAATCTAGCCTCAGATTGCTTGATGTCTTGGTTCATTCGGGCTAGTTGTTTAGTGATGATCCTTAAGTGATCATCAATGTTTTGATTAGCCATGGATTCAGCATGTAATGGAGGTGGTGACAGGCGAAAAGATGCTCCTGATCTAGTGCACATGCAAGCACAATCAAGCATACAAGACTCAAATTGACTTGGACTACAGTATGCTAGACCTAGTCAAGGATTTGGCTTAATGCAAGCCAATCTAACAGTAACTCTTCAATTGGCCAGTTGGGACAGGTGGAAGGAGGGAGGCTCATCCCGTAAATTGCATGTGCCTAATTAGAATAACCCTAACACTCCGCTTAAGTCGTTTGACATTTGACCTCCCTTCTAGATACCAATTTCAGAGCACACGCTAGATTGATTTGTACTAGTCTCCTCCAGTACACTAACCGACTGTTGGTGTCCCTAGCCCTCTAGGGCAAATATCAATTAAGTTGCTACTCAGTTTTAGATTAGAGGCTTGGGATCAGAATGCACGGGTGGTTGTTTTGGTCCAAGGAAGGGTCTCAATCCCTCCCTTATCTAGCATTAATGAAAGCCCTTAAGAGTAATTTAATGCAGGTGAATGACATGTAAAACACAAACCCTAATCCATAAATCTATAAATAGCAATAAATTTTAGAATTTTTTTTTCACAGATCGAATTAAATCCTTAAAAATTAACAAAAATACCTTCAATTATATCGAATCTAGAGAAATAAATTTTGTAATAAATTTTTTTTTGATGTGTATGCAACCAGAAACAATTTGATTAACAAAATCTCAAGAATTTTTACATTTTTTTTATGAGCAACCACGCATGCAATTAATTCACAGATTGAATTAAATTCTTAGAAAATAACAAAAAATACTTTAAATTATAATGAATCTAGAGAAATAAATTTCATAATTTTTTAATGTGTATGCAGACAGAAACAATTCAATTAACAGATAATATACTGATAATAACGTGAATTAAAATTAAGCCCAAACCATGCTCTGATACCAAACTGATGCAGGACCGATTTGCATGCAAGTATTTTTTTTTCTTTTTTTTAATGATTAATTATTGCAGTTGATTATTCTCCCAAAGTAATGGCCTAAGAGGGAATCAAAAAAATTCACAGTAAATCTGCACGCGAAATAGTTCCTAAAAAATAAAGAAGAAGGACCGCCGAGGCTAAGAAGCCCCGGTAGGGCTTGCTCTCCTACAATAAAGTTATTAGTAGATTAGAGGGGTGTACCTGGTAAGAGAGGGAAGATCAAAGTTATTGACCCAATTATTGATTTTGATGATTAATAAAAGATAGAGTATATTCATTTTGTTTCTAATAGATTTAACAAGTGTTTCAGGGATTAAAAATGTTTGATCAATCAAAAAGTTTAAAGAAACATGTTTTGAATCAATGTTTTAAAAGAAACTTTCAAAGTTCAGAGCCTAGAGTCGACACCCAACTAGTTATGAGCCGACCCCAAGGCGTATCAGAAGGTTTTTGGGATTTTGGCACGGTCTGGAGTTGACACCCAGAGTTTCAGAGCCGACTCCAACATGAGATACAGAGAAGTGCATTCTATTTTAGTTTCTGGAGCCGACACCTAGAATTCGGGAGCCGACACGTGAGATTTTGGGAGCCGACACCTGAGTTTTTGGAGCCGACTCAAACCTGAGAACAGAGAGCATATTTTATGGACTTTTCTGGAGCCGACACTTACAGTTTTCGGAGCCGACTCCTAAAAGCGATGAGCCGACACTTACCTTTCTCGGAGCTGACTCCCCAACAACTTTTTCTTTACTATTTTTGAACACCCGACTTGGAGACGACACCTGAAAAGTTGGAGCCGACTCCAACATGTCAGGAACAGATTTTTTATCTGTCAGAACGTACTTCAACGGTAAGATTTCTTTTCACCTAACCTCTAACGGCTATTTTCTTTGTGTGTAGAAGAATCCAAACATCTCCAACGGCTATATTTCCCACCTAAAACTTAGATTAAGGATATCTATAAAAAGGGGGAAAAACCGTTCGTTTGAAAATATAGAAAGAAAAAGGAATACAGAGGAAAAATAGAAAAAGGAAAAAGAAATATTTTGTAAAGAATTCAAAAAATCTTGAGAGAGAAATCAAAAGGAAAGACTCAGAGCTTACATCAACCAATCCAAGAGAGTCCAAAGAGAAATCCAAGGCATTCAAGTTCAAAATCGAAGGATTTTCCAAGTAAAAAAAAAGAAAGCAAAAGCCCTGATTTTCTCAACTTCTCAACTGCAATCTTTATGAAGAATCTAAGCTGAGGCCTGATTCAACATTTCAATGGAGAAGAGGAAAAGAAGAAAAGCTCAAATCAAATTCACTTCAAACATGCTTTTCTTACCGTTATTTATTTAATTGCATATTTGCTCACTTAAGGAGCTGTCTTATATTGTAAACACTATTTTTCATTTGTGCTTGCTGATTCAATCGAAGGATTAAATTAGTGGAGGTGGTATACCTCAGTACAAGCTAAGGATAGCTTATGGTTGGGTTTTGTGCTGGTGAGCTCGGAAAACCAGCTGGGTTCGTTGTAATCCCGGGGGAAACAACAAGTTTTGAGTTGTGAGCTTGTAAAACAACTCGGCTGTAATCAAGCAGATTATAGTGTAGACCCAAGTGATACTTGGGAGTGGACGTAGGTGTTGGATACATCGAACTACTATAAAATCCTTGTGTTTGTCGTATTTTGACTCTCTCACTCTATCTCTTTATTTGTGCTTAATATTTATCCTGCACTTAATCTCATTTATTCCAAAGCACATAGTTTTTAAAAGATTAAATTTTTAAGAACCCAATTCACCCCCCCTCTTGGGTTGCCATCTAGGCCAACAATTGGTATCAGAGCAAGTGCTCATTATTTATTTGATCACACGATCAAGACCTAAAGATCCAAACGGCAACTCAAGCTGGATCTTCATTTGCTGAAGGTCATTCTACTAATAGACCTCCTTTGTTTAATGGTTCGAATTATTCTTATTGGAAAGCTAGAATGAAAATTTTTATTCAAGCTTTAGATTATGAACTTTGGAGTGTAATCACTAATGTACCAAGCACACCCACACACTTGGTAGATAGTTCAATAGTTCCTAAACCCGAAAGGGATTGAAATGAGAATGATAGGAAAATGGCTCAGCTTAATGCAAAAGCCATGAATGTCTTATATTGTGCTTTAGATGCTAATGAGTTCAATAGAATTTCTACATGTATTTCTGCAAAAGAAATTTGGGATAGATTAGAAATTATCCATGAGGGTACTAATCAAGTTAAAGAATCTAAAATCAATATTTTAGTGCACAAGTATGAATTGTTTAGCATGGAACAAAATGAAACCATCACATGCATGTACACTAGATTTACTGATATTATAAATGGTTTAAAAAGTCTTGGCAAGACCTACACTAACTCTGATTGGTTCGTAAAATTCTTAGGTCTCTTCCAAGGACATGGGAAGCAAAGGTAACTGCTATCCAAGAAGCCAAGGACCTCAACACCTTACCTTTGGAGGAGTTACTTGGATCATTGATGACCCATGAACTGACCATGAAGCAACATCAAGAAGAGGAAGTCAAAAAGAAGAAAACAATTGCCCTTAAAGCTGCAGAAAAGGAGATAAGCTGCAGTGAGAAAGAAGAGGAAGATGATGAGACAACTCTCCTTACTAGGAAATTTAAGAAATTTATGCAAAGAAGGAGACTCTTCCATAAGAAAAGATATGGAACAAAAATGGAAGGAGAAAGATAAAAAGAGAAGGACAAGGACAAAGAAAAAGAGAAATACCCCCTCATATGTTATGAATGTAAGAAACCGGGGCACTTTAGATATGATTGTCCTCAACTGAAAAAGGGGCACAAGAAGAAGAAAAAGGCATATGTTGCAACATGGAGTGAAAGTGATGAATCCTCATCCGAGGAGGAACAAAAGGAAGTTGCAAACATTTGCTTTATGAAAAACGACAACAATGAGGTAAGTTCTGAAACACCTTGTGATGATTTTACTTTTGAAGAATTATATGATGCATTTAATGAATTAGTTAGTGATTTTAAAGCTTTGAAAAAGAAGAACAAATCTTTAAAAAATGATAATTTAAATCTTGCCAAAGAGAAGGATAAACTAACTCATGAAGTTGAAAAACTAAAATCTGAAAATAAAAATTTGCTAAAAGATAAAGAGTTAATTTCTAATAAAAATGTTAATTTAAAAAGAGAAGTTGATAAATATAGAAATATAGTTGATAAATTTACATATAGCTCTGAAAAACTTAATTTGCTATTGAGTAATCAAAGAGCTGTATTTGATAAGGCTGAATTAGGGTATAGACCTAATAAGAAACAAAAGTATGTTAAAAACTTCTTTAGAAAAGAACAGGATAAGAATGATTTTTCATGTTATTGCTGTAACAAGAAAGGACATAAAGCCTATGAATGCAATCTTAGAAAACTTAATAAGAATTTAAGTATTAAAGGAAAGAAAATATGGGTTCCGAAAGGAATAATCTTTGTTGCTACTAACCATGAAGGACCCAAGAAAGCTTAGGTACCTAAACAGAAAGTTTGATTACCTTGCAGGAGTGTCTTGCGGCCAAAAGATCAAAACGAAAGTGGTATCTTGATAGTGGCTGCTCAAGGCACATGACGGGTGACAAGGAGCAATTCATCACCCTTGAAGATAAAAGAGGAGGAGTTGTCACATTTGGAGACAATGGTAAAGGCCAAATTATGAGATTTGGTAAAATTCAGATAACTCCCTTTACTTTTATAGAAAATATTTTATATGTAGATGGCTTAAAGCATAATTTAATTAGTATTAGCCAATTGTGTGATAAAGGTTTTAAAGTTTCATTTGGAGCTTCTATCTGCACTGTTTCTAATCCCATTGACAATAGCATTGTATTTATTGGTAATAGAAATGATAATGTATACTTAATTGATTTAGATAATTTGTCTACTAATAATCATTGCTTAGTAGCTAACAATGCTAATGCTAATGAGATTGGATGGTTATGGCATCGTAGATTAGGTCATGCAAGCACACACCTAATTTTAAAATTAATTAAAATGGATTTAGTTAAAGATCTTCCAAAGCTAGATTTTGAAAATAATAGAATTTGTGATGCATGTCAATTAGGCAAGCAAACTAGAAACTCTTTCAAATCAAAAAATGTAGTTTCCACTTCTAGGCCATTAGAGCTACTTCATATGGACCTTTTTGGACATGCTAGAATCACTAGTCTAGGAGGAAAGAAATATGGTCTTGTGATAGTAGATGATTATTCTAGATACACTTGGGTATTGTTTCTGGCTCATAAGGATGAGACTTTCTTAATATTTCTGAAATTTTTCAAGAAAGTCACTAATGAGAAAAACAACACCATAGTGTCTCTTAGAAGTGATAATAGCACATAATTTGAAAATCATTTATTTAAAAATTTCTGCACAGAACATGGCATTTATCATAATTTTTCTACACCTAGGACACCACAACAAAATGGAGTTGTAGAAAGAAAAAATAGGACTTTAGAAGATATGGCCCGTACCATGCTATATGAAAGCTAACTCCCAAAGTACTTCTGGGTAGAAGCTATAAACGTGGCATGTTACATTCTTAATAGAGCCTAATTAGGCCAATCCTTAAGAAAATACCTTATGAATTATGGAATAATAGAAAATTAAAGATAGGTTATTTTCATGTATTTGGCTGTAAATGTTTTATTCATAGTAATGGAAAATATAATCTTGAAAAATTTGATGCAAAATCTGATGAAGGCATATTCTTAGGATATTCAACAACTAGTAAAGCCTATAGAATATTTAACAAGAAATCCTTAATTATAGAAGAATACATTCATGTAGTTTTTGATGAGTCTTTAGCATCAAGTTCAGAAAAATTTAATGATGAGGAAGATACAAATATACTAGAAAGAGATATTGAAAAATTAAATATAGATGTATCTTCAGATCATGAACAAGAAGCTAAAGATGATGATTCACCTAGGATTGATGATATTGATAATAATCATAATGAAGTAGATCTTCCTAGAGATTGGAGATATGCCTATGGTCATCTAAAGGAATTGATTATTGGTGATCCATCTCAAGGAGTAAGAACTAGGTCATCTATGAGGAATATCAATAATCATCTTGCATTTGTATCTCAAATTGAACCTAAAACTATTGAAGAAACTAAAAAAGATAGTAATTGAATGCTAGCTATGCAAGAAGAATTAAATCAATTCACTAGGAATAATGTATGGTCCTTAGTTGATAGACCTAAAGGTCATTCAGTTATAGGATCTAAATGGGTATTTAGAAATAAATTGGATGAAAATGACATAGTAATTAGAAATAAAGCTAGATTAATTGCAAAAGGATATAATCAAGAAGAAGGTATTGATTTTGATGAAACTTTTGCACCTGTAGCTAGATTAGACGCAATTAGATTACTACTTGCATTTCCATGTCATATGAACATAAATGTATTTCAAATGGATGTTAAAAGTGCATTTTTAAATGGTTTTATAAATGAGGAAGTATTTGTGGAACAACCACCTGGTTTTGAAGAACATGAATTTCCAAATTATGTTTTTAAATTGCACAAAGCACTATATGGTTTAAAACAAGCACCTAGAGCTTGGTATGATAGGTTAAGCAAATTTCTGATTGAAAATAATTTTACTAAAGGAAATGTAGACAAAACTTTATTTTTGAAAAGGAAAGACAAAGACTTATTAGTAGTACAAATATATGTAGATGATATTGTATTCGATGCTACTAACAATCTCTTGTGTCAAGAATTTGCTAAGTTAATGCAGGGTGAATTCGAAATGAGCATGATGGAAGAACTCAACTTCTTCCTAGGACTTCAAATCAAGTAAAGTAATGAGGGGATTTTCATCAACCAAATAAAGTACACAAAGAAACTTCTCAAGAAGTTTGGAATGAAATCAGTCAAACCCCTTGGAACACCTATGAGTCCTTCATGCAAATTAGACAAAGATGAAGATGGTAAGAAGGTAGATCAAAAATACTATAGAGGTATGATCGGATCTCTACTTTACTTAACAGCAAGTAGACCAGATATCATGTTTGCTGTTTGTCTATGTGCTAGATTTCAATCAGAACCTAAAGAATCTCACTTAATTGTTGTGAAAAGAATTTTAAGATATCTAAGTGGAAGTAAAAATGTAGGATTATGGTATTCTAGAGACTCAACACTAAACTTAATTGCATATTCTGACTCTAACTATGCTGGATGTAAACTAGATACAAAAAGTACAAGTGGTACATGTCAATTCTTAGGAAGTAACTTAATCTCTTGGTTTAGCAAAAAACAAAATTCGGTTGCATTATCCACTACTGAAGCAGAATTAATATGTTGCAGCTAGAAGTTGATGTGCTCAAATCCTTTGGATTAAGCGACAACTTGAAGATTATGGCATAACACTTGATAAAACTCGTATTAGATATGATAATATAAGTGCAATCAATTTAACTAAGAATCCAATCCAACATTCAAGAACTAAACACATTGAAATTAGATATCATTTTATAAGAGAACATGTAGCTAACAATAAAATTTACCTTGATTATGTTAGTACTGAAGAACAATTAGCTGACATATTTATAAAACCTTTGAGTGAAGAGAGATTTTGTTATCTTAGAGGTGAATTAGGGATTTGTGATCCTTTGGAATGACTTTGAAACCCTAAGGAATGATTATTTAGTTTTCTATCAATTTCTTGAGATTCCTTTCATAATTTTAAGGACAATTTATCTAGTCATTTGAGCAATTTGATTCCTCACATTCCAAAGATTTTTTTAAAAATTTATTGACCTTATTTTGACAAGTTTTGGCTGTTTGAAACTCATTTATTTTTCTCTAAAACTGTCAGTGGAATCGATACCTCAATTTGAGGAGTCGACATCTCTTCTGTGTCGCTCTCGGTCTTTGACCTTGGAGCCGACACCCGCTTAAGTGTAGCCGACTCCAGTTCAGGCACTAACTGTATTAGCGACTTAGAGTCGACACTCGACTTTGCGGGAGTCGACACCTGGTAGACCCAAATTGACTATATTAGGGCAGATTCAACACCTTCTCAATTTTTATCTTCTCCAAACCCTCTCCAAATCTTCTCCAAACCCTCTCCAATCTTTCCAAAGTCAAATACTTTTCAAATCAACCATTCCTTAATATTTCTATGGCACCTAAGCATAGCGGATCGGTCTTTGATGCTCCCGTTGCTACAAGGAAGCGTACAGCTAGGCGTCCCATCCGAGAACCTACTCCAAGTGATGATTCTTCTTCAACTCCCTCAGATAATCCTGGCCCCTCCTCTCCATAGGTAGATACCCTTGCTGGGCGAGTTATTACCATGGGTAAGAAAGTAGATTTTGATTTCTTTGAAGCTGAGGGTTTTGACATTGGTAGACAGATTAAAGAACTCGGTTGGGATAAAGTTTGTTCTTTGGATATTCCTACTTATCCAGCTCTTGTTAAAGAATTTTACCTGATTTTATCTAGAGAAGATGGTGGAATTGTTAGTTCAGTAAGAGGAAAGAGAATTCATCTTACTTTTCAAATTTTAGGAAATCTGTTGAGTATTCTTGTCACTGGATTTGTTGCAAACATTAACAGTGAGAGATCGGCTGCTTTATTAAGAATATTAGGAAGAGAGATAACTGAATTTGAAGAGGTTAGGGCAAACCAATTGCCACTTGAGCTTAGGCTGTTGCATAACATCTGCAGTAGGATTCTATTTCCCAAGACTGGCCATTTTGAGTATGTCTCAGAGCGAGACATTGTAGTCATGGACAGTATCTTGATGGGTTAGCCAATAAATCTTGCTGGAATGATGATATGGTATATGGCTGAGGCCGGGGGCAAGAGGAGATTTTTACTGCCTTATGGGATGATCCTAACCTTGGTTTTTAGAAGTCAAGGAGTAGCTATTTCTAAGAATGAGCCATTGAAGAACCTTAGGCACACTGACTACTACAGCTTAGCCACTGTGCACAGGATGGGATTTGTGAAAGTGGATGAAAAATGGAAGAGAAAAGGTCATACTGGAGACAGGGTTGCTGAGACTAATGTGCCTGGCCCTTCTGAGGCAGGACCATTTGTGAGACACAGCTCACCAGAGCCCAGTCAGAATGTACCTCCAGCTCCACCGGTTCCTTCTACTTTTGATCAGTCATCTATTGGTTTTTTCGATATTCAGTTAGAACAGCTTAGAAGTATTTTTGCTACTCACAAGGAAGAGATGAAAGATAGCCAATATATGAACCTGAGAGAGACCCTTTATTCTTTGGATGAAAGAATTGGCAAAATTGAGTCTACACTTGGGGCCTCTGCTGAAGCTTTAAAGAATGATCTCAAGAACATTTTTGAAGAACTTAAAGATATTGGTAGAGACTCAGAGACTTATTCCAAATGCAATGCTAAGCTTCAGGACAAAATTATGACTGCATGTGTATTTGTTGATAGAAGACTAAAAGAATTTGTAAGAACTCAGAGTGAAGGAATGGAAAGAATATTAGAAGATTTGCAAAGACTGATCATTAGAACTAACTTTTGATTATATTGTAATGAAGTTTCTTTGATGTTATTGAAAGATGATGTTTAGTCTAGTTTGATGTTGATTTACTTTTTATTAAAAGTTCTAATGTAATGAAGTTTTGATGTAATGAAGTTTCTTTTTTCAATATGATGTAATGTTTGACATTTTGATGTAATGAGCTTATTTGATACTTAATGAATGTCATTTGATCTTTGAAGCATCTATCAATTTTGTCATTTCACTTAAAACCTCGTAACCTTTTTGTTGATTACAAAAAAGGGGAAGAAGTTATTGATAGTCGTATATGCATTGAAAGTTATAAAAGGGAAGAGTATTTAATTGCATATTTGTAGATGCATTGGAACAATTAAGTTTAATTAATTGTTATATATGCATTGAAAGTAAGAATAGATGTTAAAATTGATATAACGGTTTAACTGGTATCAAACATTAAAAGTTTACTGTTAAAAGGAAAAGAATAGATGTTAAATTGAGTATCATAGGAGGAGCTGCCTTATTCAGGGAGAGCTTACCTATGAGGAATAAATAATTGAGATATTTGATTTGAAAATCTTATTGTTTAATCATGCATATACTCAATGTTTTTATAATCATAAAAAAGGGGGAAATTATTGACCCAATTATTGATTTTGATGATTAATAAAAGATATGAGTATATTCATTTTATTTCTAATAGATTTAACAAGTGTTTCGGGGATTAAAAATGTTTGATCAATCAAAAAGTTTAAAGAAACATGTTTTGAATCAATGTTTTAAAAGAAACTTTCAAAGTTCAGAGCCTGGAGTCGACACCCAACTAATCAGGAGCCGACCCCAAGGCGTATTAGAAGGTTTCTGGGATTTTGGCATGGTCTGGAGTCGACACCCAGAGTTTCAAAGCCGACTCCAACCTGAGATACAGAGAAGTGCATTCTATTTCAGTTTCTGGAGCCGAAACCTAGAATTTGGGAGTTGACACCTGAAATTTCGGGAGCCGACACCTGAGTTTCTGGAGCCGACTCTAACCTGAGAACAGAGAGCGTGTTTTATGGACTTTTCTGGAGCTGATACTTACAGTTTTCGGAGCCGACTCCCGATAGCGACGAGCCGACACTTACCTTTCTCGGAGCTGACTCCCCAACAACTTTTTCTTTACTATTTTTGAACACCCGATTTGGAGCCGACACCTGAAAAGTTGGAGCCAACTTCAACATGTCAGGAACGGATTTTTTATCTGTCGGAATGTACTTCAACGGTAAGATTTCTTTTCACCTAACCTCTAACGGCTATTTTCTTTGTGTGTATAAGAGTACAAACATCTCCAACGGCTATATTTCTCACCTAAAACTTGGATTAAGGAGATCTATAAAAAGGAGGAAAAACCGTCCCTTTTTAAATATAGAAAGAAAAAGGAATAGAGAGAAAAAATAGAAAAAGGAAAAGGAAATATTTTGTAAAGAATCCAAAAAATCTTGAGAGAGAAATCAAAAGGAAAGACTCAGAGCTTATATCAACCAATCCAAGAGAGTCCAAAGAGAAATCCAAGGCATTCAAGTTCAAAATCGGAGGATTTTCCAAGTGAAGAAAAAGAAAGCAAAAGCCCTAATTTTTCCAACTTCTCAACTGCAATCTTTGTGAAGAATCTGAGCTGAGGCCTGATTCAACATTTCAATGGAGGAGAGGAAAAGAAGAAAAGCTCAAATCAAATTCGCTTCAAATAGGCTTTTCTTACCCTTGTTTATTTAATTGCATATTTGCTCACTTAAGGAGCTGTCTTATCTTGTAAACACTATTTTACCTCAGTACAAGCTAAGGATAGCTTGTGGTTGGGTTTTGTGCTGGTGAGCCTGGAAAACTAGCTGGGTTCATTGTAATCCCAAGGGAAACAACAAGTTTTGAGTTGTGAGCTTGTAAAATAACTCGGCTATAATCAAGCAGATTATAATGTGGACCCAAGTGATACTTGAGAGTGGACGTAGGTGTTGGATACACCGAACCACTATAAAATCCTTGTGTTTATCGTGTTTTGACTCTCTCACTCTATCTCTTTATTTGTGCTTAATATTTATCCTACACTAAATCTCATTTATTCCAAAGCACATATTTTTTAAAAGATTAAATTTTTAAGAACCCAATGTTGACCCCAGATTGATTTTGATGATTACAAAATAAATTAAGCAATTCTAAGATTGATACAGGGAAGTTCAGTCACCTTGCAAGTAAGTATCTTCATGCAAAATTGACTGGTAAGAAAGTACTTTATTTTACATTGCTTTAGATATTTTTATTTTGCTTGGAGTTAACTGGTTAGCTAGCTTGTTCTTTCAATTACCTAGCTGGCATGCCCTTCAGCTAACTAAAATTCTCGCCACAGTGCTTGGGCCGAACGTCCTCCTTTTTTAGCTAGCTGGTGAGCTAGTTTATTAGCTAGATGGAGCCCTTTCAGCTAACTAAGAAACTTGTCTCAGGTGCCTGGCCGAATGTTCTCTTTTTTTAGTCAACTGGTGAGCTAGCTTGTTAGCTAGCTGGAATTCCTTCAGCTAACTGATTTGCTCGTCACAGTGCATTGGCCGAACATCCTCCAATTTTAGCTAGCTGGTTGGATGTCTTGTTAGCTAACTGAAACTCCTTCTAGCTAGCTAACGTTTCTTTTAGTTAACTGCTTAGCTAACTATTTTATCCTGGAGCTAACTGCTCAGCTAACTGATTTTCACAGGGAACGTCTCAGCCGTGGGGATTCAAAATTCAATTAACTAAAGAGCTAGCTGACTGTTGGTTAGTTAGCTGGAGAGTTAACTATTATATCAAAATGGATGGCTGCCCTTTTGCTCAGTTAGCTGGAGAGCTAACTAAGCTGGATGGACAATATGTTGCTTTTGCTTCTAGTTAGCTCGTGAGCTAACTGGCCATTCTTCAGTTAGCTATTCAGCTAACTAGTTGTCTTCTTTTTTCTCCTACAGCCGAGAGGATTCCAAATTGAGTTAGCTAGAGAGCTAACTATTAATGCATGAATTTTTTTTCTGCCGTTACTTTTTCTCTGATAGTTAGCTAAAGAGCTAACTGACTTTCGCTTAGTTAGCTGCCAAGCTGACTGAAGTGCTGCCTTTGGATGACTCTTTTGTTGTGACCTCTCTAGTTAGCTAACTGATTAGCTAGCTGAGGTCTCTTGCTTCATTCTTGGATGATGGCATTCATATCCTCAGCTACCTGCAGCCATTTTTCAGTCCACCACCGCCTAAGATTTTAAGAGTGCTCTCTCTCTCTCTATTGCTATTTCAAGCTATATTTAACTTTTGGATTTTTGAATTTTTACAGTGCTCATCCTTCCTCAAATGGAGATCTGCATTCAATGCTTAAGGGAAACATGTTTAACGGTTATATTTTCTTCCCGTTATTATTTCCATTTATTTCTTATGTATCTAACAGATATCTTCCTGTTTAATGGATATAAATAGCTGGGATTAGAAGCACACCTAGACGATTTTTGAAAAAGAATTTTCAAAGAGAGAAAAATCCAAGAAAATAGCCTTTATTGAATATTTGTTGAGTGGTTGCTGGGCATTCAAGTTCATTCCTTGCTCTGAAAGGTCGTCCGAATCATTGAAGCTTTTCAAGCATTCAAGACTTCAGCTGCTTCAACCTAGTTCATTTATTGCTGAGTTTATTACTTCAAAAGTTGTAAAGTATATTCAAAATATTTGCTCATTGTAGGAGCTTCTCCTTTACATACTTTGATTATCTTGTAAAAGGGTTAGTGAACCCTGGTTTGTTGTTGGCTTCCTTGTGCCATTTAAACAAGAGGACTAGCCTAAGTTTGGCTAGGGGTTTTTGGCTACCTTGTGCCGTATAAACAAGAGGGCTAGCCTGGTTCGGCTAGAGGTTGTAATCATTGTGATACGATTAGTGGAATTTCTAAAGGTGTTGGGGAGTGGATGTAGGTGCTGAGTTTGGCACCAAACCACTATAAACTTTTGTGTATTTGTGGTTGTTTGCTTTTCTGTTGTTATTATTCTATGCACTCCACTTCACCGCTGCAAATCAAAATTAGGGTTAAAAGAACATATATCTGCATAGCTATTAATTTTTTTTAAATAACCCAATTCACCTCCCTCTTGGGTTACTACATATGGGCAACAAGTGGTATCAGAGCAGCGTGCTCTTGATTTCTATAGCTTTGATTAGCTTGGAGCCAAAGATCAATAGTAATCCCAATGAATTCCATGTTGATTGAGGGACAATCAACTAATATACCACCTTTGTTCAATGGAACAAACTACACATATTGGAAAGCACGAATGAAAATCTTCATTCAAGCACTAGATTATGATTTATGGGGAATCATAATTAATGGACCACACACACCCACAATTATGGTTGAAAATATTAATGTTGCAAAACCTGAATCTGAATGGGATGAGCAAGATAAGAAATTAGCTCAATTAAATGCAAAGGCTATGAATGTTCTTTATTGTTCTCTTGATGCAAATGAATTTAATCACATATCAACTTGCATGTCTGCTAAGAAAATATGGGATAGACTTGAAGTCACCCATGAGGGTACAAATCAAGTCAAAGAATCCAAAATAAATATGCTTGTTCATAAGTATGAATTATTTAAGATGGATTCAGCTAAAAATATTACTGATATATTTACAAGATTTACTGACATTATTAATGGATTGAAGAGTCTTGGAAAATCTTATGCTAACAGTGATCTTGTTAGAAAAATTTTAAGATCTTTACCTAGGACATGGGAAGCAAAAGTCACAGCAATTTAAGAAGCAAAAGATCTCAACACTTTATCACTTGAAGAGTTGGTCGGTTCTTTGATGACTCACGATCTTCAGCAACAACAACATATTGATGAAGATGATTCAAAGAAGAGAAGGACCATGGCATTGAAGAGTGCAACTCAAGAAGATGAGAGTGAAGAAACCATAAGTGACAGTGAGAAAGATGATGATATGGCACTTATTTCAAGGAAATTTAAAAAGTTCATGAAGAAAAAAAGACTTGAAAAAAGAAAGCATTTTATCAAAGGAGATCATAGCAAAGATAAGGAAAAGAGTGAACCTCCTACATGCTATGAGTGTAAGAAGCCTGGACACATCAGACCAGATTGTCCACTATTAAAGAAGGCATCTAAAAGAATAAAGAAAAAGGCAATGATGGCCACTTGGAGCGACAGTGAAGCTACAAGTTCAGAAAATGAAGAGAAAATTAAAGTTGCCAATGTTTGCTTCATGGCTGATAATGATGAGGTAAGCCCTAACTTTTTAGATGATTTTACTTTTGATGAGCTGCATGGTGCATTTTATGAACTGATTGACGATTTTGCAAATTTAAGTTCAAAAAATATGGATTTGAAATATGAAATCAAAAATCTTACCATTGAAAAGGAAAGATTTTCAAAGGATAATGAATCATTGTCAAAACAAAACCAAGATTTGAAAAATGAAGTGAATGAATTAAAATCAATTGTTGATAGATTTACATTAAGCTCATAAAAATTAGAAATGATTTTAAATAATCAAAGAGCTGTTTACAATAGAGCTGGTCTTGGATTCAATCCTCTTGAAAGACAAAAATTTTTGAAAAATATTTATAAGCATGCTAATGATTCTACCAAACTTACTTGTTTTAAATGTGGAAAAATTAGACACAAAGCTTATATTTGTCAAACACAAAAGATAAGAAAAATATGGATCCCAAAAGGAACCATTTTGACTAACCCTAAAGGACCCAAGAAAGCTTGGGTACCTAAGAACAAAAATTAAAATTGTGTATGCAGGTGTGTCTTGCAACCCGAGCAATTAAAAGACAATGGTACTTAGACAGCGGGTGCTCAAGACACATGACTGGTGATGAATCACAATTCATCACTTTGGAAGCAAAAGATGGAGGTGTTGTTACTTTCGGTGATAATGGCCAAGGAAAGATAATTGGCATTGGAAAAATAGGTATCACACATCATGCTTATATTGATAATGTTTTGCTTGTAAAAGGCTTGAAACACAATTTACTTAGCATTAGTCAATTATGTGACACAGGATTTAATGTTACATTTGAATCATCCTTATGCATTGTTGGAAATCCTGCTAATGAAAACATGAGATTTGTTGGTCAAAGGCATGGTAATGTATACATTGTTAATTTAAATGATTTGCATGATCAAAATGTTGATTGCCTAGTTGCTACAAATAATAAAACTGATAATAGTTGGTTATGGCATCGTAGGCTAGCTCATGCAAGCATGGATTTACTATCTAAATTAATTAAAAAGGATTTAGTACATGGTTTGCCAAAACTTGTTTTTGAAAAAGATAAGATTTGTAATGCTTGTCAATTTGGAAAACAAACCCGAGTTTCTTTTAAATCAAAGAATTTTGTTTCAACCACTAGACCGTTGGAGCTCTTGCATATGGATTTATTCGGTCCTACAAGAACCACTAGTCTAGGAGGTAAAAGATATGGTTTCGTTATTATTGATGATTTCTTTCGCTTTACATGGGTTTTGTTTCTAGCTAGTAAAGATGAAGCATTTCCATCATTTCAAAAATTATTTAAAAGAATTACAAATGAAAAAAATTCTTCTATTTTGTCAATACGAAGTGATCATGGAAAAGAATTTGAAAATAAATCTTTTGAAGAATTTTGTAATGAAAATGAAATTGAATATAATTTTTCTGCACCAAGAACATTACAACAAAATGGAGTAGTTGAAAGAAAGAATAGAACATTAGAGGAAATGGCGCGTACCATGTTGTGTGAAAGCAATCTTCCTAAATATTTTTGGGCAGAAGCTATTAACACTGCATGCTATGTTTTAAATCGTGCATTAATCAGACCTGTTTTAAAAAAGACTCCGTATGAACTTTGGAAAAGAAGAAAACCTAATATAAGTTATTTTCATGTCTTTGGATGTCGATGTTTTGTATTAAATAATGGAAAATCAAACCTTGATAAATTTGACGCTAAGTCTGATGAAGGAATTTTTCTTGGATATTCTTTACATAGTAGAGCTTTTAGAATATTCAACAAAAAGACTTTAGTAGTTGAAGAATCAATTCATGTTATCTTTGATGAATCTAATGATCTTCCATCAAGGAAGGAAAAAGGTATAAATGATGCAGATGACATTGAAGATCAATTCAAGGACATCACATTAAAGGACAAGAATGATACACAAGAGGTAAGTGAAGAAGGGAACGCTGACCTACCTGAAGCCTCACAAGGTAATGATGAATTAGAAAGATGATGGGGGTATGTTCTTAGTCACCCTAAAGATCAAATTATTGGTGATTCTTCTCAAGGAGTGAGAACTGGATCATGATTTAGAGATGCCTGTAATAATTTAGCATTTGTATCTAAAATTGAACCTAAATGTTATGATGATGCTAAAAATGATGTTGATTGGATTAATGCCATGCATGAGGAACTTAACCAATTTGAAAGAAATAATGTTTGGACTCTTATTGAAAGACCACATGATCATCAAATTATTGGAACTAAATGGGTTTACAGAAACAAATTAGATGAACATGGTAATATAATTAGAAATAAGGCAAGATTAGTAGCTAAAGGTTATAATCAAGAAGAGGGAATTGATTTTGATGAAACTTATGCCCCTGTTGCTAGATTAGAAGCTATTAGATTACTTCTTGCTTATGCTTGTTATATGAATTTTAAATTATATCAAATGGATGTTAAAAGCGCCTTCTTGAATGGATATATTGCTGAACAAGTTTTTGTGGAACAACCACCCGGATTTAAAAATCATCTATTTCCAAACCACGTTTTCAAATTAAACAAAGCTTTGTATGGTTTGAAACAAGCGCTCCGGGCATGCTATGAAAGATTAGGCAAATTCTTGATTAGTAATAATTTTATTCGAGGAACTGTGGATACAACTTTATTTATTAAAAGGCAAAATAAAGATATATTAGTTATTCAAATCTATGTTGATGATATCATATTTGGTGCCACTAATGAATCTTTGTGCAAAGACTTTGCTAAGCTTATGCAGGGAGAGTTCGAGATGAGTATGGTGGGTGAGCTGAATTACTTCCTCGGACTTCAAATTAAATAAAGCAAAGATGGGATCTTCATAAGCCAATCTAAATATACCAAAGAAATGATCAAGAAGTTTGGCATGGAGACATCCAAGAGTATCGGTACCCCTATGAGCTCATCATGTAGACTTGAAACTTATAATTCTGAAAAATCTGTTGTTTTAAAATTATATAGAGGTACGATTGGATCTTTGTTATATTTAACTGCTAGTAGATCAGATATCTTATTCAGTGTTTGCATGTGTGCTAGATATCAAGCAAATCCTAAAGAATCACACTTGCTTGCTGTTAAAAGAATATTTAAATATCTAAATGGAACAAAAAATTTAGGTATATGGTATAACAAACAATCTAGCATTGACTTAATAGGATACACTAACTCAGACTTTGCTGGATGTAAATTAGATAGGAAATCAACCACTGGAACTTGCCAGTTTCTAGGTGTTAACTTAATTTCATGGTTTAGCAAAAATAAACTTCAGTAGCACTATCTACGGCCGAAGCCGAGTATGTTGCAGCTGGGAGTTGCTGTGCTCAAATCTTATAGATTAAGCAACAACTAGAATATTATGGTATTAAACAAAAAGCCATACATATAAAATATGATAATACAAGTGCAATTAGTTTAACTAAAAATCATATTCAACATTCCAGAACTAAACATATTGAAATTAGATATCATTTCATTAGAGATCATGTTAACAATGGAAATGTTGTTATTAAATTTTTAAATACTAAAAAATAAATTGCTGATATTTTTACTAAGCCACTTGATGAAACAAAATTTTATGAAATCAGAAGAGAATTAGGGATGTTTGATCCAACCATTTAATGAATCATTTAATGAAGTGATATGATATCTAAAAGTTATGACATCTTTAAATCACATCAATCAAAGGAATTTCATGTCAAATTAAATGCTTGTTGTAAGGCTTTATGTTTTTTCAAATTAATAAAAGCTATGTTCTTTGAATTCTTCCAACCATCGGCCGTTTAAAAAGCTTTTTTTTTTTTTTTTTTCTTTTGATGGCAGCTAACTGACCAAGCAACCAAATAGTCACCTGGCCAGTTAACCATCAAGCCTATTTCCTATATAACCTTTTTCACCACACGTTTTTCAATTCAAGCCGTCTCTTTCATTCTCCCTCATTCAAACGCCAACCGAGCGTCATCTCTCTTCATCTCTCATTCTCAACCCTTTCTTTCCTTCCTTCCATTCAACCTATTAATCTATCTAGAAGAAGTTGATGGCTCCCAAGAAGAAGGCAGTCGCTAGAGATGAAGATTGTGCTGATCTTCGCCGGAAGTCTTCCACGTCTTCTACTCAAATCAACTCCCTACTTGCTTCAAAATCTTTTGCTCATGGGAGGTTAGTAGACTTTAACTTTTTAGAACAAGAAAGTTTTAAAATCGGTAATCTGTTAGTTAAACTAGGATGGGACAAACTTTTATCTACCAAAAGACCTATTTATCCTGAACTTATTAAGGAATTCTATGAAAACATTTTCTTTGGTAGTGAAACTATCTCTTCCATTGTGAAAAAGACTAAAATAGACCTAGACAGTAAAACGTTAGGATCTGCTTTGAAAATTCCATCTGAAGGTTTCTTAGAAATTCTCCCTAGTGAACGCGGATATAAGATTGGCCTAATCCTTAATATAGATGATATTGAAGCTAGTAAAATTGAAACGTTAGATGCAAATATGTTATCAGTTAAAAATTGGCTTTTCCATAGTATCATTGCTAAGATTCTCGCCCCTCGTGCTGGATCATTTAATGTGGTAAACGATAGGGACATTTGCTTAATGTATGATATCTTAATAGAAGACCCTGTTGATTTACCTGAATTAATGATGACCGTTATGAGAGAATCTTTGTCCAGATCTAAGGCTGCTTTGGCCTACGGAATGTTTCTCACATATGTTTTTGAGTTTTTTGGTATTAAACTTAAAGGAGAAACTGCAGTGGCATTACATCACTCTGACGTTTTTAATGCTCATTCACTGCACCGTATGGACTTTGCTAAAAGGGATGGTATTTGGTTAAAAGTTAGATCTAGAACAGGACAATCTAGTATGCCACCGCCTACTGTGAATCAATCTGCCTGTTCCTCTCAAAACTTTTTCACTTATGATTTCAGCCAACCTAATCCGTATCTTGCTGCTATGACAGCTGACCAAAACCCTTTTCTACCTGATCCATCTGAAATCAATATTTCTGGATCATCTTTTCGCAATGTCAACCCTGCTCCTGCTCCTTTTCCAACTGTTAGATTATGTGATGATCAACTCCATCATATTATCAATGAATTGACCCTTGCCACTTCTAGTCGAAGCTCTGGTGACAGTGCTTCTTCTGTCAATGATCAGACTCTTGTACCACATATTTCTTCTGTTTTTGAAAATATGTCTCAATTTAAACTTATTCTTGAAATGCTTGTTCATGATGTGAACATTCTTAATGGAGGAGTTTTTCATCACAACGAATTTGTCATGGAACGGATTTCGAATAAGATAAATTTACTTAAAAGCAAGCTTGAAAACTTTGAGACTAAGGCAGAGTGGGTATAATATCAAATGAGATCGAGCCAGACCCAGACCCAGGATGCAGCAAACGCAGTTGATCATTGGACTGCATCCTTCACAAGGCTGAGTCAACTTTTAGAGACTTACATCATTCCTTCACCCACCTCTGCGCCTGGTTCTTACTCGCATCCACATCTCTGAACTCCACCGACACAGCCTGCCTCCGACATGCCACAATCTTCAAGCAAGACAAAAGTTTCTTCCGTGCATATTTTTTCATCTGATGACGACAAGTGATTGTACTTAACTTATGTGGTTTTGTAGTATTTGAACAAACTTGTTATGCTTGTTTATGTTTATGCTCTATGACTTGAAACAATGACATGTAATATCTATTGTCTTGTACTGATCTACATGACTGTTTTAATTGTGTAATGAATGTTAACATCTCCTTGATCTATTATGCTTAAAGTTATTGCAAGACTCTTCAAACTTCTTTTTGATTAATGAAAAAAAGGGGGAGAAGAATGTTGCTTGCATACATTAAGGAATGGAGTAAAATAGTAACTCCATATATTCAGGGAGAGAAAAGAAAAAGATTTCACTTATTTAATTTGACAGGGGGAGAAATTAATGTTTTCTGATTACTCCTGTTTACTTATTAAACTTCCATATATACACTTGCTCTTTATATGCTTAAAAGTTTTGTCATCATCAAAAAGGGGAAGATTGTTGACCCCATATTGATTTTGATGATTACAAAACAAATTAAGCAATTCTAAGATTGATACAGGAAAGTTCAGTCACCTTGCAAGTAAGTATCTTCATGCAAAATTGACTAGTAAGAAAGTAATTTATTTTACTTTACTTTAGATATTTTTATTTTTCTTGGAGTTAACTGGTTAGCTAGCTTGTTCTTTCAATTAGCTAGCTGGCATGCCCTTCAGCTAACTAAAATTCTTGCTACAGAGCTTGGGCTGAACGTCCTCCTTTTTTAGATAGCTGGTGAGCTAGTTTATTAGCTAGTTGGAGCCCTTTCAGCTAACTAAGAAACTTGTCTCAGGTGCCTGGCCGAACGTCCTCTTTTTTTAGTCAACTGGTGAGCTAGCTTGTTAGCTAGCTGGAATTCCTTCAACTAACTAATTTGCTCGTCACAGTGCATTGGCCGAACACCCTCCAATTTTAGCTAGCTGGCTGGATGTCTTGTTAGCTAACTGAAACTCCTTCTAGCTAGCTGACGTTTCTTTTAGTTAATTGCTTAGCTAACTATTTCATCCTGAAGCTAACTGCTCAGCTAACTGATTTTCACAGGGAATGTCTCAGCCGTGGGGATTCAAAATTTAGTTAACTAAAGAGCTAGCTGACTGTTGGTTAGTTAGCTGGAGAGTTAACTATTATATCAGAACGGATGGCTGCCCTTTTGCTCAGTTAGCTGGAGAGCTAACTAAGCTGGATGGACAATATGTTGCTTTTGCTTCTAGTTAGCTCGTGAGCTAACTGGCCATTCTTCAGTTAGCTATTCAGCTAACTAGTTGTCTTCTTTTTTCTCCTGCAGCCGAGAGGATTCCAAATTGAGTTAGCTGGAGAGCTAACTATGAATGCATGAATTTTTTTTCTACCGTTGCTTTTTCTCTGATAGTTAGCTAAAGAGCTAACTGACTTTTGCTTAGTTAGCTGCCAAGCTGACTGAAGTGCTACCTCTGGACGATTCTTTTGCTGTGACCTCTCTAGTTAGCTAACTGATTAGCTAGCTGAGGTCTCTTGCTTCATTCTTGGACGATGGCATTCATATCCTCAACTACCTACAGCCATTTTTCAGTCCACCGCCGCCTAAGATTTTAAGAGTGCTCTCTCTCTCTCTATTGCTATTTCAAGCTATATTTAACTTTTGGATTTTTGAATTTTTACAGTGCTCATCCTTCCTCAAATGGAGATCTGCATTCAATGCTTAAGGGAAACATGTTTAACAATTATATTTTCTTTTCGTTATTATTTCCATTTATTTCTTATGTATCTAACAGATATCTTCCTGTTTAATGGATATAAATAGCTGGGATTAGAAGCACACCTAGACGATTTTTGAAAAAGAATTTTCAAAGAGAGAAAAATCTAAGAAAAGAGCCTTTATTGAATATTTGTTGAGTGGTTGTTGGGCATTCAAATTCATTCCTTGCTCTGAAAGGTCGTCCGAATCATTGAAGCTTTTCAAGCATTCAAGACTTCAGCTGCTTCAACCTAGTTCATTTATTGCTGAGTTTATTGCTTCAAAAGTTGTAAAGTATATTAAAAATATTTGCTCATTGTAGGAGCTTCTCCTTTACATACTCTGATTATCTTGTAAAAGGGTTAGTGAACCCTGGTTTGTTGTTGGCTTCCTTGTGCCATTTAAACAAGAGGACTAGCCTAGGTTTGGCTAGGGGTTTTTGGCTGCCTTGTGCCGTATAAACAAGAGGGCTAGTCTGGTTTGGCTAGAGGTTGTAATTGTTATGATACGATTAGTGAAATTCTCAAAGGTGTTGGGGAGTGGATGTAGGTGCTTAGTTTGGCACCGAACCACTATAAACTTCTGTGTATTTGTGGTTGTTTGCTTTTCTGCTGTTATTATTCTGTGCACCCCACTTCACCGCTGCAAATCAAAATTAGGGTTAAAAGCACATATATCTGCATAGCTATTAATTTTTTTTAAATAACCCAATTCACCCCCTCTTGGGTTACTACATCTGGGCAATACCCAATTCACCCCTCCCCCCCCCCTCTTGGGTTGCCATCTGGACCAACAAAAGTGTGGGTTGCTCTGCCTAGTAGATGCGCCCTAGATGACCAAGCCTTGAGCCCATGGATCTGCGGCCAAGTATCTGCTGACCTGGATGACGATCACCTTGAATCCTGAATTTGTGGATACTTAGGGATCTGCAAGATCACCATACAAGGGTTAAAGAATAATAGAAAAAATTTAGAATAGAGGCAAAGAGACAAGGAAGGAGTAAAGAAAACAGGAGGCCGGCCAAGGGCTCCTGGGCATCCACTATTGGAAGACAAAGGTGGCGGCTAGAGTTTCTCCTGGAGACTTGGGATGTTGGCACGCGCAGAAGGAAGGAAACAAGAGTACCAGAGAACCAATTAACAAAAATCATAATAACTCAAAACTGGGATTGATTGATTAATAATAAAAGATACATCATTCATACAAGAGGATCTCTTTTATAGAACAAGAGACTTGGGGCCCAAGAAAATACAGATATGAAAAGAGAGAAAAAAAGGTACCCTAATCAAATTTGGCATGAAATCTACAGCGTCTAGATGAGGAAGGTGATCTTCTAGATGCAATCAGCGGCAGCTGGATTCAGCATGAAATCTGTGGCGTCCAGATAAGGAAGGTGATCTTCTAAATATGATTGAGATGCAATAAGTGGCAGCTTAATTTGGTATGAAATCTGCAGCATCCAGATGAGGAAGGTGATCTTCTAGATGCAATTAGCGGCAGTTGGATTCAGCATGAAATCTGTGGCATCCAGATGAGAAAAATGATCATCCAGATCGAGAAGGTTGCTTGCTCTGCTAGGTGGCATGTGGGCTACTTGAAGTAGGTGTGGCACCAACTTGAATTTAGCAGCTGCTCTGTCTGACTGTGATGGCCTTGTCTTCTACTCCAATACTGATGCCTCCTCATCTGGATGATCTTACTACAGGACTCACATTAAAATAAACTGAACTAGATATCACTCAATTTACAATAAAATGAACTGGACAAGACTCAAAATAAACTAAACTTTATTTCCCAACTCAAGACTTGAATCATAACTAATCAGATATCCATAAAGGGTTAAGAATCATATGCTTGATCCTGGTGCCCGCACCAGGGACTTAGCAGTTCAGGTGTTTGGCAAGTTATTCTCCATATATCTTAATTAGATAATTAATTCAAAAAGAAGAAAACTGCAAGAAACCAAAAATTATTAAAATGTGAAATACATCCCCAAGACATCACTACAAAAATTCTTTGCAAAACCTTGAAGAGGTTGCTATAAATGATCATGCAAATATACAAAGTTTATGAAGGTTCACTTATTCGAGAAAAAATATTCAAGGGAAAGAAAATAAATAATGATATTTTTTTATAAAAAAAGGAAAGACTTTTCAAAGACTTTAAAATGAGTTTTTCGTATTTGCCAATTTATTTGCCAATGAAACTAAATTTTATTTTTAATAAAAATAAGTTTTCTAAGTGATTTTGCTTGCAATTAAATAAATTCTTAGTGAATTCAAAATTCTAGCCTCAACTCATCTTGATATAGATTGAATTTTGAGAAAACTTTACTTTCAATCTATCTTAACAGATTTTGGATCACTTGAAATACACCATTATAATGTCACATATTATGACTGAAAGTGCACAATATGTAGCCTATCTTTTAACACGAACATTGAGGCTTCATTTTGTTGCATTATAAGTCGGCTTATGAGAAAACATGATTCGCGGGAAGACGTCCTCCTAACTCCCATGTGTGTTGCTGCTCTTTAGAAAGTCATGGCTTTTTTATTGTTCTTGTATTAAACTTCCTAGCACGGATTTCGTTAACCAGACAAAATGAAATGGAAGCTCTTTTTAGGAAAAAGCATTTTTTTCTAAGAAGATGGTGGCAATCAAACAGAACCTCAAAGGGCTGCGAGTGTAGGCTTATGAACAAAAATGGGTGTCAAAATTTCCACATAATTTTTAAGTATAATACTTGGACCAAAAATAATAACAAATATGTTTCTCTCCCCAATAAATCATGCAACTTTTTGTCTCTTTTATCATTTAACATTGTTTTGTATTATAAAGAAAAGAATTAATTTTTAGCAGAAGCATATACAACAAACCCCATCCAAATGAAGATTATACTGATAATGTAGTGAGAATCATATTTGACTAAAATAAGCATGACAAATAGAAGCTTATCTTTTAATCTTTTTTCTTTTTATAAGTGTATGTAATATTTATCTTTGACCACATGGTTGCTACATAATGCACTGTGCTTACAACAGCTTATGGAGTGCTTTCCTTACACGCCGCATCTTGGGCGATCCCCGATGGACCCATTTATGTGAGCAATTCCATCGGTCACCACGCCTTCAATCTCTTGAAGAACTTAGCATTGCCTGAGGATACCATTCTTTGCCTCAAGCACCATGCTCTTCTTACCAGATATTGCCTCTTTGAGGATCAAGACCATTCTCAAGATTGGGAGCCAAAGCAAGTTCATTAGTGTTGTTAGAGCCTTCAACAGCCAAGAAGGTTGGTGTCCTCAACCCTGCAGGATCAAATATACTATGAAATTCTCACACGTGGAAGGTCTACTACCCTTGCATCGTTATCATCCTTAGAGTGTTCAATAATTGCCGTCTCGATGGCAACAACAAGCTTGGCATTGTTAGCATGAAGTTTGCAAGGAGGGGAAGTGTTAGAAGTCATTATGAATTTCCTAAAAATGAGTATTAGTTTTTAATTCTAAAAAACTTTGTCTTAAAGTTTGCAAGGTTAATAAAAACATTACTCTTAATATAAGACAAATAACGATGTGGCTCCTTATTTGTTCAACACCATGTTAGGCGACGTCCAAGTGCTGAAGCTAGAGGGGTATTAAGGGATGGAGACAACCATGGACGAGTTTGCCACTGCCAGGTTCTTGGCCTGGTCTGCTTTGAATGCCTCCTTTGTCATCGTCTCGACCCCCTCCTCCATTTGCATTCCCACTTCTGCCGGTTCGACGAAGGTCGTGCCTCGGATCCATTCCTCTTTCAGTTTCTTAAGGTGCTGAGCGTTTTTCTGCAGCTTTTTGATGTAACTGATCGCCTCGTCCACAATGGTAGTTTTATCAGCTTGTGGAGAGAGAAGCTTATGGAGGGAGAGAGAGAGAATTAGTTTGTCAGGTATGTAGAAAGTCAAATCATAAGGCTAAGGATTGCTACGCCCATCATGGACAAGCCCTAAAGTATTTGGACCTCCTATTGCCCTTAAACTATAGGCTAATGTGGTCACTATAAGGACCGGTGCTTCTTTCCAATCTGACAAATATTTTATCTCTAGCCCAGAGTTAAAATGACGTTATTTTTAATTTAAATGATCAGTACATTAACTTTAAGGATAATGTTTGCATGTGCACTAATAAAAATTTCTTTTCCTCTCATCAACCACCAGGCACAACAGCTATGGGCATCAGGAATGGGAGTGTGGCTTTATTCCTAGAAAAAGGCCAAGCCAAGTTAGAGTTGTCATCTAAAAAATTTTACACAATAAATTGAGTTTGTCCTGCTACAAAAATTAGAAAAAATTTAATTAGTGCATCTTTGTTAGTTCAACATGGTTATAGAGTTGTATTTGAGTCTAACAAGATTTCATTTAGAAGAAATGTAATTTTGTTGAAAATGATTATTTTCTGGATGGTCTATTTAAACATAATAATGCTTTCTTTTAATATTAATAAAATTTCTCATTGACCTATATCAGTCACAAATTTTGATTATTCTAATACGTGGCGTGGTACGCTTGGGTATACAAAATATGAATAATACAAAATATGAATAAGGAATGATGACTTTATATTTTATTCCAAAATCTCAAATCAATTTTTTTTTAAATGTGAAAACTATATATAAGCCAAACAACTTAGAGAACCATTCAAATCAGTGAAGAATGATATAAAATTTTTATAATTAATTCATAGTTACATATGTAATAGTAACAATGTCTTTATGCATGAAAGTAAATATTTCTTGTACGGATGATCATTCAAAATATTTTTATATTTATCTAATCAATTCATTATTTGATGACTTTAAATTTTATAAAGCTAAGTTGAAAATCAATTAGAAAAGAAATTAAAATTTTGTGGACCAATGGAGGTAGGGGTGAGTATGGGTCGAACAACCCATGGGCTGGGCCAAGCAATTTTTGGGCCTACCCAAACTTGACCTGAAAATTTTCAGGCTCAAGTCACAAAATTTAGCCTATGGAACCATGTCGAACCTAAGTATCTAAACCTATTCAAATTTTGGGCTGACCTCAAGCTTAAAAAAAAAAATAGATCAAACTTGGTTTGACCCGATCTGAATATATAATTTGTATATAAATGCCTTAAAAATTAAGTCAAACAAAAGATCTCTCAATAAGTACCAAAGTGGACCAAGGCACCAACTAACTCATTTCTAACCTTATTTAAATATATTTTATATATTATAGAACTAATAATATATAAAGAATACAGGTTGGGCTAGGTTCAAGCCTTGGTCTGGCCTGAACCTGAGCCCACCCCACCAATAGATAGAGGTGAAGAATATGTTTCAACTAAAATGAATGAATTTTGTAACACAGATAAAACTATGCATCAAGTAACACCTCCATATGTACATTGGTCTAATGGAGTAATGCAAAGAAAAAAAAATCAAACATTATTAGTTACATTGAATACTATATTAGTAAATTCTAGGTTACCTAATAATTTATAGGATGAGTCTTTATATTTGGCTTGCCATATTTTAATAGAATTAATTTCATATAAAATTAAATTAAATGCCCAATGAATTTTAGAAAAATAAAAGATTAAATAAAAAAATTCTTAAAGTACGGGATGCCTAATTGAGATAAATATTTTAATAAATAAGAAAAAAATAGATCCTAAAACAACATACTGTGCTTTTGTTTGATATTCTTTAAATAGTGTCAATATCAATTTTTAGGATTAAATTCAAAAAAAAAATTAATTTTTTTAATAATAAAATTATGGAACCTTAATGCAATCTTCTTTGAAAATATTTTTTAGTAATAAATAATTTACCTATATCAATTATTAATGTGTTCCACATCTAATATAAGTTTAGATTGTAAT
The DNA here is from genome assembly GCA_900491605.1 of Calamus simplicifolius. Lineage (NCBI taxonomy): Eukaryota > Viridiplantae > Streptophyta > Magnoliopsida > Arecales > Arecaceae > Calamus > Calamus simplicifolius. Next base: position 2,508,421 of record UESW01003949.1, read on the forward strand.
GCATATTTTAATGCTGATAATGAAAAGCAAATGGAATGAAGAAAAAGTAAAAGAGGAGGAAAAATCAAAAAAAAATTATACTTATTTATTTGAATAATTTCTAAAAGCATATAGTGAGCCAGATGCTTTCTTTTAGAAAGAAGCTGCAAATGGCCAAATGAATTCATTTATGACTAATAAAATTAGCTGATGGTTCAATCGAAAAATTTAAATAAATGCTAGGGCTAAAGATTTAAACAAGAGGAAAGATATATTTCTTTAATGGGAGCTTCTAAATACATAGCAAAAATTCTAAACTACCTTTAAATCCCTTCCCCACCCATTTTTTTTCTCTCCACTCCCCGTCTCACCCCCCTTCATCAAGAGGTCTGCACCGACTCCCCTCACCTTCGGCACTGACTCCCCTCCCCAGCTCCCCTCCTCCCCATCTCTCGGCTCCAACTCTCCTTCCCGACTCCCCCCAGCACCGACACCCCTCTCTGGCTCGGTCGCTCCCTCCTCCTAGCTCCAACTCTCCTCTCTGACTCCCTCTCGGCACCGACTCCCTTAGTTCGATTTCTTTATCAGTGATAAATTCATGCCATGTTTCAGTGAGAAAAAGATGTTGTTATCTTGAATTCGTTCTTTGTTGGGTCCATAATGACTTGGGCAAACATTTATCAAAAGCGATAATATAGAGAGCTCTCTCATTTAATGCATGCACATGTGACATCTTTTTTCATAGCAAAAGAAATATTTTTTTTGCAAAATAAGTTAACCCTTTCAACAAAGTTGCTCCTCTTCCCACTAAACGTATATTATAGATAGCGCCATCTTCCACTATATTTTTTAACTCCTGAAAAGTTCTAAATGTTCCTTTATATTTCTTAGTCTAAAAATTGCTCCTTTTAGATCATATATAATGGTATTAGATCGTGTGAAATTTGAGGAAAAATATCTACTTCTGTAGAACGACATGTTTTCGATATAGATTAAACCTACTGGCATGAGATCCATGTAGCACTGATGTAAAATAATTAATAATAGTGAAAGAAAAATATATTAGATAAAGAAAAATATATTAAAAATAATATCAAGTCAAGACTCTATCTTTAGCTCTTTTTCTCTCTTCCAACTCTTTCTCATACATTAGCCCCACGTATACGCAATAGTATTAGACCCTCTCTTCTGAACTCTTCAGCTTCTTTGTACACCTTTAAAGATAAGGAGAATCCTACATGTATTAGGAGCCAATACAAAGATTAGAACTTGATTCCTATATGTATTAGGAGCCAAATCCTTATTTGGCATATATTGGGAGTAATATCTTTATTGAGTTTGGAAACTTTAAGACAAAGTTTGTTAGGATTAAAAACTAATCCTAATTTTTAGAAAGTTCATATGACTTTTAATACTTTCCCTCCTTGCAAACATCATGCTAATAATGCCAAACTTGTTGTTGCCACCTAGATGGCAATTATTGAATACTCTAAGGATGATAACAATGCAGGGTACTAGACCTTCCATGTGTGAGAACTCCATAGCGTATTTGCTCCCGTGGGCTTGAGGACACCAACTTTCATGGCAGTTGAAGGCTCGAAGAACACTAGTGAATTTGTTCAGACTCCAAATCTTGATCATGGTCTTGCTGTTGGAAATCAAATCTAAACCTTTGATGAAAAACATCACCAAGAAGCCCAAGAATCTTTCATGTTCAATCATCAAAAATTAATAAATAATAAATAAAAGCGTACCTAAATCCATATTGCTTGATTGCTCTCCAGAGTCGTACGGTTGACCTCTAGATCAACGCATACTCCTAAAAAGCCCTTTAGAATTTTCTCTATAATTTTCTTTCTGATGATTGGATTCAGAGTCGTACGTGACATCCAGGGACCATAACCGCTAGATATAGATAATTTCATCATTATCTTTTGGTATTTCTATTTTAACCCATCATAAAAGTAGAAATAATCCCTTAGGTCTTTACACATTAAAGGCCCATACCTTATTAGATACATTAAAGCCCAAATCATCGAATCCTTAGCAGATCACTTTTAATTAGGCTTAACCTTATTTGACAGTCCATAATACATAATTATTTCACACATAAGCCCAATATTGTTGGATTAATAATCCAACAGTCTCCCACTTGGGCTATATATGTAACCTTATAATTATGTTTTACAAAAATAATCAAATGAGCTCAATTTTACTATCATTATCTAAATATATCTATAACCAATCCAGTCCATCAACCATACCAACATAGGATCAAAGCGGCCTTTGTTACATTTCTCATAACTCAACCCATCAATGGTCATGTATGTTGATACAACTGAATAATATGGATCATGATGTGGATATGTAGCATAGAAATTACATGTAATGTGATCTTAACATGCCTATTTTCAACAGGTCCTTAAACTTGAGTGAGATCAAAACTTTAACATAATTGTACAGAGCATACTGAACTGAATAAAATACTTTATTTCTGATCAGAAAATATTCAAACACATAAGTATGAACAAACCAAACATAAAGCATAAAATAGAAGCAATACAAAATTTCACTGAATCTAAGCATCATCATGCTCTATAACACCCATGTGAGCAATATGCTTATGAAGGACCTTGGGTGGCATACCCTTTGTAAGGGGATCTGCAATCCTAGAGTTTGTTCCTATATGCTCTGTAGAAATCTAACCACTCTATACTATTTTCTTTACAACTAAAAATTTGATGTCAATATGCTTTGACTTGATCAAGCTCCTGTTGTTATTGAAATATAATACAGTTCACTTGTTGTCACAAAATAACTTTAGCGGTCTTTTAATTTCTTTCAATATGCGCAGCTCAGTGACAAAGTTTTTAAGCCATATCCCATGATTTGATGCTTCATAACATGCTATAAATTCTACTGCCATAGTAGAAGGAGCTATAAGTATCTGTTTTGCACTTCTTCAAGAAATAGCCCCACCATCTAACAGATATGTATAGCCCAAAGTAAATCTTTTACTATCTTAGCATCCCGCAAAGTCGAAGTCAGAATACCCAATGATCTCAAAATGATCTAATCTTCTATATGTGAGCATGTAATCTTTTGTTCTTTTTAGATATCTCATAACCCTTTTACCTGCTTTCCAGTGATCTATTCCTGAGTTACTTAAATATCTGCCTAACACTCCAATAATATATGCAATATCTGAACGCGTACAAACTTGAGCATACATTAGACTCTCTACAACTGAAGCATAAGAAATCTTTTGCATCTATTCAACTTTAAGGTTTCCTTTTGGGCACTGATTAAGACTAAATGTATCTTCTTTAGCGACTGAGATGTCACCTGGTTTGCAATTTTGCATGCCAAATTTCTTAAGTACTTTATCGATATAGGTCCTTTGTGATAATCCAAGAATACCTCTAGAACAATCTCGATGTATCTGAATTTCCAATACAAAAGAGTCATCAACAAGATCTTTCATCTGAAAATTGCTTGATAGAAATCTTTTGGTTTCATGCAATATGCAAATATCATTTGTGGCAAGCAAAATATTATCCACATACAAAATCAGAAAAATGTACTTACTCCCATTGAACTTGTAATACACATAATCATCAGCTGCATTCATCTCAAAATTGAATGAGAGAATTACTTAATAAAATTTATGGTACAATTGACGAGAAGCTTGCTTTAACCCATAAATGAATTTTATCAATTTGCAAACAATTTTCTTTGGGTCTTTTGACACAAAGTTTTCTGGTTGCACCATATAAATTGTCTCATCAATATCTTCATTGAAAAACACTGTCTTAACATCCATTTGATGGAGTTGCATATCATATTGTGCAACAAGAGCCATGATTGTCCTAAAAGAGTCCTATGAAACTGAAGAGAATATCTTTTTAAAGTCAATCCCTTCCTTTTGAGTATAGCCTTTAGCCACAAGACAAGCTTTATACCTTTCCACATTACCCTTTGAATCCTGTTTGATCATAAAAATCTATTTGCATCCAATGGGTTTCACACCTTCTAGTAATGGGACAAGTTCTTAAACCTTATTATCTTGCATAGACTTATACTCTTCTTTCATTGCTTCAATCTATTTTTTTGAATTGGAACCTTGTATGGCTTGAAGAAAGTTGACAGGATCATCTTTCATCATGCCATTATTTTTCCAAAGAAATACTATATAGTCATCTGGAATAGCATTCCTTCTTTCTCTAGTGGATCGTCGCAAAGGCACTTGTTCTTGATGTATTTGTTTTTAAGGTGGTTGAGTTTGTACCTGTGAGGGTTGAACAATAATTTCTTGTTATTCTAGAATTGTAACTTGATCAATGATGGGAATAGAAACCTGATTATTGTCAAAAACAATTATAGGAATAGGAACTAAATCCTCTTCAACAAGAGTAGTAGGATCCAACTCCTCCTCAAAGATAAAGTCTCTAACCTTATTTCTTCCCTCAAACTCAATATCCTCAAAGAATGTTGCAATTCTCGTCTTAAAAATTATCCTTGATTTGGGATCATAAAATTTGAAGCTCCTAGATCGCTTAGAATACCAAACAAAATAGCTACTCACTTTTCTAGAGTCCAATTTCTTTTCATGTGGCCTATAAGGCCTTAACTCAGCTGGACATTCTCAAACATAAAAATACTTTAGACTAGGCTCTCATCCTATTCAAAGCTCATAAGGTGTTTTGACAGCTGCTTTAGTTGGTACTCTGTTCAGAATGTAGGCTGTTGTCTTTAGTGCTTCTCCCCAGAGTGACTCTAGTAAGATTGAATGACTAATCATACTCCTTACCATATCTTTAAGAGTGTGATTTCATCTTTCAGCTACACCATTCATGCTAGATGACCCTAGCATGGTGTATTATGGAATAATTTCATATTTCTCTAGGTATTTAGCAAAAGGTTTCTAACGTTGTTCACCTAAGCCATCATATCTACCATAGTATTCACCACCACAGTTAGATCTGACTTTTTTAATTCTTTTATTGAGTTGAAGCTCAATTCCAGCTTTAAATGATTTGAATACGTTCAAAACTTGGGACTTTTTATGAATAAGAAATAGGTATGCATATCTTGAATAATCATCTATGAATGATATAAAATATTATTGATCATTCCAAGAAGGTGTAGAAAATGGTCCATAAATGTTCGTATGTATCAACTCTAAGACTTCCGTAGTTCTATATGCATCCAATTTTTTTATTTTGGTCTGTTTGCCCTTAATGCAATCAACACAAACATTAAAGTCTATAAAATTGAGGGAATCCAAAATTTTATCTGACACAAGTCATTCAACTCTATTTCTAGAAATATGACCTAATCACTTGTGCCATAACATTCCTGAATTTTTATTACAAATTTTACACTTAGTACCTCGTGATTCCACATTAAAGGTTTCATTATAAGAAACAAAAGTATCAAGCAAATATAGATTATCATACATCATAAGAGAACCAGTTTCAATAACATTTGAATTTAAAGAAAGACTAAACTGACTATTTTCAAATGAACAACAATATCCTAATTTATCTAAAGCTGAAATAGAAATCAAATTCCATCTAAATGATAGTACTATAAAAGTGTCTTTCAAATCTAAATAGTAATCAAAACTTAATAACAATCTAAAATGCCCAATTGCCTCCATATCTACCGACTTTTCATCTCCCGCATAAATGCATCTTTCAGCATCAATTGGCCTTCAGTAGCTTAGGCAACCCTCCATTGAAATACTGATGTTAGTAGTAGCACCAAAATCTAACCACCAAGTATTTCTAGGTACTGAAGCTATATTCACTTTAGAACATATCAAATTAAGAAATGTACATTTCTTTTCATGCCATGCATGATACTTGGAACATTCCTTTTTTATATGTCCAGACTTCTTGTAAAAGAAACAACTTTCCTTATCCTGATTTTGTTTCTTCTTTATTGGACCCTTAACAACGTCATTATTTCTTTTCTTGCCTTTATTCTTACCCTTATACTTCATGGAAATTAAGCTTTTTAAGATTGTGCTTGTTTTCGCCTTATCACTTTTGGCAAAGCGTTTCTTAATCTCAATAAGAAAATCTTTGGCACTGGTAATCCCTTCGAATACCGTACCCCTAAAAGCTTTAGGTATATTGCGCTTGATGATCATAAGATATGCAATTAGAGCTATCCCACTTCTCATATCTGTTCCTCTCATCAGAGGTACTAGATGCTGTAGGAGGAGTGGATTGCTCAATCTTTAGTGCAAGGTCCAGATTCATGCAGTCAAGAACAATGAGAATATTCTCCTTCCAGTCTTTCAAGTTAGTGCCATTAAGAACCGGCATCGAATTGAGGTTAGCAGAAATAGTAGCAACATTAGCCGTAAAAAAAATAAAAGCTATACATAAATAACATGCTCATTAAATAATTAATACCAAATATCAATAAATTCAAATAATAGTAAATCGCATCTCAAGATACCCAGTGCAATATTAATATCAAGTCTTTGGACAGTAATATTAACTACTAGTGGTACTCTTGTTGTAATGATCAAATACTAACAATAATGCATGTCAAATAATAAATCTATCTTTGGATCAACTTATTACTCACATGTAAATCCTTATAATCGTTAAGTGTTTATCATCACACATATGTGTAGTTCAGTCAAGTATTATATAACATTCCTTTGGGCCAACTAATACCTACATGAAATATACACATACACAATATCCAACATCCTTCATGAACCATCTATACAAGAAAGGTCACTTTGGTGATATCTTGTTTAATTCAATTTAGAATGATAGATAAATTTATTAGGCATAAAAATACCATTAATTTGAATTTGATTGAACTTTAAAAAAATAACGATATGTTATTTCGTGATTCCAATCCGTATCAAAATAAAACTTATCTATTTCAAAGCCATCTTTATAATAGAAAAATAATTTATCCTAATGAATAAAGTTTTACTTGATGGAATCATTAAACCACATTGGAGAAGGTTGCCCATGCTCATAGAATCAGGATCCGTTGGAACATCGTGTGACCCGATAAGGCATTGGTTTGTTACCCAATATCCTGGTTTCTGGATTTTTTTTTAATTGCATTAAAAAATTAGGCAAAAAATTTTCCAATGGCCTAGAAAAATTCTCAATGGCCTGGAAAAATTCTTGGGAAAAGAAAGCAATGCACGCCTTGTTCTTTTTTTTTATTTTTTTATTCCATAAAAATAAATAAATAAATAAATAAATAAATAAGGCAATGTGATTTCCAATGGAATACGCGTGCAACAAAGAGTGACCAGCGGAATACGCACTAGTGGCAAGTAGATTTCCAATTTATTCTCATAATTTTACGGAAGGATCAGTTATTCCCATGATTTTCGTGGAAAGCACGCGTCCATTTTCCTTCTTTCTCCCTCCCCATGCAATGGAATCCCACGAGGTTTCATGGAGTGGAACCTCACGTGACTCCCACAATTGCGTGACGGAAAGGAGTCCCAACGCCCCCACTGCATTATCTCCACAGATTTTCCATGGAACTTCACTCAGGCAATATCCCAATGCCCAAATAATATCTTCACAGAAGCATTCTTGAAGCCAAGTGAAGTATGTCCTTTTTTATTTTCTTTTATTGCATTAAAATAATAATAATAATATGAGGTAAAACAAATTCCCAATGGACAGCCTGGGAAAATTCCTCAACGCATGCCTCTATTTTTTTTAAAAAAAATTAAAGATAGAACACTCTTGATTGATGAGGGAAGGAGATCAACAGATCATCCATTCCCTTTCTTCCCTTATGTTGTCCCAGATTGATTTTGATGATTACAAAACAATTAGGCAATTCTAAGCTTGATACAAGGAAGTTCGGTCGCCTTGCAAGTAAGTATCTTCGTGCAAAATTTCATTGGTAAGAAAGTATTTCATTTAATTTGCTTTGAATATTTTTTATTAGCTTGGGAGTTAACTGGTTAGCTAACTTGTTATTCCATTTAGCTAGCTGGCACACCTCTCAGCTAGCTGATACATTGTCTCAGTGCTTGGCCGAACGATCTTGTATTTTAGCTAGCTGGTTAGCTAGCTGAAGTTTTTTCAGCTAACTAAAATGCTCGTCACAGTGCTTGGCCGAACGCTCTATAAATTTAGCTAGCTAGTTGGTTAACTTGTTAGTTAACTGGAATTCGTTTTAGCTAACTCCAGTTGCCTGTAAACTCTCATGGCCGAACAGTTTCAAATTTTAGCTAACTATAGAGCTAGCTGCCAGGCCTTCTAGCTAGCTGACATTTCTTTTAGTTAACTGCTTAGCTAACTATTTTATCCTGGAGCTAACTGGTTAGTTAACTATTTTTCAAACTGGTTAGTTAACTATTTTTCACATGTGAGCTTGTGGCCGTGAGATTTGAAAATTTAGTTAGCTGAGGAGCTAACTCCCTCTCTCTCTGGCCGTTTGTTTTCTCTGCTTAGCTAACTAGAAAGCTAGCTATCTTTTCGTTAGTTAACTGGAGAGCTAACTAAGTTGGGTGGTTTCTATGCTATTTTTGAAATTAGTTAGCTAGTGAGCTAACTGGCTATCATTTAGCTAACTGCTGAGCTAACTCCACTTCTTCTGTTATCCCTACAGCCGAGAGCTTTAAAATTTTAGTTAGCTGGAGAGCTAACTAGCAATGCACGGCTCTTTCTTCTGACTTTTTGATTTTCCTATTAGTTAGCTGGAAAGCTAACTATTGATTGATTAGTTAGCTTGTGAGTTAACTAAGAAATCTGCACCTTTTTCTCCTGGCGTTTACTTTTGCTGTTACTTAGCTGGAGAGCTAACTAGCAATCTTTTTAGTTAACTAAAGTGCTGCCTCTGGACGTCTTTTTCAACCGTGGCCTCTCTTGTGAGCTAGCTGACTAGCTAGCTGAGGATTATTGCTTAAGTCTTGGCTGAATAGTTTCTTGGCTTCAGCTGCCTAAAGTTATTTCCAGCCAACTACTGCCTGAGCTCTTGAGTTTACTTTTCCTCTCTTACTCTTTCTCTATTGCTATTTTAAGCTACACTTAACTTTTAAATTTTTGAATTTTTGCAGTGCTTTTCCTTCCTCAAATGGAGATCAGCATTCAATGCTTAAGGGAAACATTTATAACGGTTATATTTTCTTTACGTTTTTATTTCCATTTGTTCCTAATGTATCTAACGGATATTTTTCTTGTTGGATGTTTATAAAAAGGTGGAATCTGAAGCACACCATGACGATTTCTGAAAAAGAGTTTTCAAAGAGAAAGAAATCCAAGAAAAGAGCTTATATTGCATATTGTTGAGTGGTTGTTGCTGTGCATTCAAGTTCATTCATTGCTCCAAAAAGTCGTTCGGATCTTTGAAGCTTTTCAAGCAATTAAGACTTCAGCTACTTCGATCCCGTTCATTTATTGCTGAGTTTATTGCTTCAAAAATTGTAAAGTATATTCTAAATATTTGCTCATTGTGGGAGCTTCTCTTTATCATTCCTTGATCATTTTTGTAAAAGGGTTAGTGTTAACCCTGATTATTTTGGGCTTCCTTGTGCCTTGAAACAAGAGGACTAGCATAGGTTTGGCTAGGGGATTTGGCTTCCTTGTGCCGTGAAACAAGAGGACTAGCCTGGTGTGGCTAGGGGTTTTTGGCTACCTTATGCCGTATAAGCAAGAGGGCTAGCCTGGTTTGGCTAGAGGTTGTAATCGTTGTGATACGATTAGTGAAATTCCCAAAGGTTTTGGGGAGTGGATGTAGGTGCTGAGTTTGGCACCGAACCACTATAAACTTCTGTGTGTTTGTGGTTGTTTGATTCTCTACTGTTATCATTCTGTGCACTCCACTACACCGCTGCAAATCAAAATTAGGGTTTAAGCACATACTTGCATAGTAATCAATTTTTTTTTATAACCCAATTCACCCCCCTCTTGGGTTGCTACATCTGGGCAACACCTTAGATCCAATCCCACATGCTATAGGTATGGGTTTAAACTATAGATAATGCATGAAATAAAGTATAGATGAAAGGATACCTTGCCTTGACCGACAGTCATCGGTGATGATGAAACAGATATGAGGACTGAATTTATAAAAACTAAACTAAATTTGTTCTCAATGATTCAACATGAATAGAGGCTCTGATACCAATTGTTGGAAGTCAAATCTAAACTTTTGGTGAAAACCATCACCAAGAAGCCCAAGAATCATCCATGTTCAATCATTAAGATTAATAAACGATAAATAAAAGCATACCTGAATCTATATTGCTTGATTGCTCTCCAGAGTCGTGCGGTTGGCCTTCCAGATCAACACGTACTCCCAGAGAGCCCTTTAGATTTTTCTCTAGGGTTTTCTTTATAATGATGGGATTCAAAATGTGATTCAGGGACCATAATCGTTATATAGATAATTTCATCATTATCTTTTGATATTCCTATTTTAACCCATTATAAAAATAGAAATAACCCTTAGGTCTCTACACATTAAAGACCTACACCTTATCAGATACATTCAAGCCCAAATCACCAAAACCTTAGCATATCACTTTTAATTGGGCTTAACCTTATTTAACAGTCTGCAATACATAATTATTTCATACATAAGCCCAATATTGGATTAATAATCCAACACTTGATCCTTAAAGAGGCAATATCTAGTATGGAGAGAGCATGGTGCTCAAAGCAAGGAATGGTACTGTCCTTAGGCAATGCTAAGCTCATCAAGAGATTGAAGTCATGGTGACCAATGGAGTTTCTCACATAAATAGGTTTAACGAAGATCACTGAAATGCGGCATATAAGAAAAGCACTTTGGTGGGTGAACGACAACAAATCCCAATTCAGCTGAATGAAGTTTTACAGCTATAAGTTATTATAGGCACGATGCATTGTGTGGCAGCCTTGTAGCAAAAAGTAAAGGTTACATATACTTATAAGGAAAAAAAAGATTAAAATTCATCAACTCGTATCCCACAAGAATTAAAAGTCAACTCCTATATGTATTAAGAGTCCTATCATTGTTTGATACATATTATTATCTTTATTGGACTTGTAAACTTCAAGACAAAGTTCGTTCGGATTAAAAATTAATTTTAATTTTTAAGAAGTTCATAATGGCTTCTAATGGTTTCTTCTAATCTCAAGAATCTCAGTTCTACTCAACAAAACTTATGTGGATGGGCTAATCTTAGGACTAAATTTCCAAAAAATAGGTAACTAATGGGCTCATTTTACCTGGTTCAATGATTTATCACTTGAGGTTTTTCCTTCGACAATCATAAAATGCTGAATATAGTGGCAACTGATGGCAAGAGCTTACATAGATAAGCGAACATGTTCATATATTAAACCTTCTAGTAAATATGTTTTGTTGAGGGGTAAAATCGCTATGCATCAATACTCGTGTTCATGGCTAAGGCTAGCCTTGATTCCTATCCACTGGGCAACACCCGCCAAAGATAGATATATCAACCTCCGTAGGTCGGAGCGCCCTAGCCCCTACCGAGCCAAGAGTTCCTAAGGCGCGGGCTATCGTCTATCGTCTCTCGGCCCCTCGAGCCGAGCTATCGTCTCTCGGCCCCTCGGGCCAAGCTATCATCTCTCGGCTCCTCGAGCCGAGCTATCGTCTCTCGGCCCCTTGGCCGAGCTATTGGCTGTCGTCTCTCGGCCCCCTTGAGCCGAGTTATCATCTCTCAGCCTCTTGAACCGAGTTATTGTCCATCATCTCCTAGCCCTAACTAAGCCATTCCATCACCCGGCCCTTCTAGCTGATCTCTTCTATCACTCGACCTAGCCGAGCGATACTTATACCTCTGCGGAATTTGGTGTCGGAAAGCTTAAAATAGTAAGATTCCAAACGAGAATCATATTTGAAAGTGGCCTAGAACTCTGGAGCCTATGCCCCCACCGAATCTTGAGATGTCAACGAGCTCTCCCAGCCGTCGATCTTCTAACTAACCAGATACAAATCCTACCGATCTCATAACAAACTGGATTTAGATCTCAACGGCCTTCGGACCCACGATGCTCCCAAACAACCAGGTGATCCTCTATAAATTCCACCGCCTCAGATCCTCTCAGGTACGCTATCTCTCATGCGCACACTCGCTCACTGCCTTTGTTTTCCGCCATAGCGCTCTGCTCAGAGCCCTGGGAGAGGCTCTTCAGCGAGAGCCTTCTCCTCATTTTTGTTGACTATCGATCTCTACTGACTTGAGCGTCGGAGGGTCTTCCGTAGAGGGCCACCACCAAAACCTCTCGTGTAATGACTGTTTTGCAGGTCCACCCAGGAGGAAGCCCATCTCAAAGCTCGAGCGCGCCCGAGTCGGAGGACAAGATTTCAACAGCAACAAATTGGCGCTAGAGGAAGGGTCCTCAAGTCCCTAAAAACTTGTGATCCGAGAGATAAGGATCTCAGTCTGCAAGAAAACTCCTCCCATGGCCAACCGAAAAAAGGCTACCTCCGAAGTCCGAGATCAGGTCGCTTCTCAAAGGCCTGATCCAGTGAGCAATGTCGCACCGCTGCCACCGCCAGTCGAGACTCCATCGCCGCCGGTGGCCCTGGTAACCCAGGACCAGTTCACCTTACTGGTCCAGTAGGTCCAGGCCCTGGCCCACCTAATTCAGGGGTGCTTTGAAGCCCCCCATCTAGCTGCTCCTACTCCTCACCCTTCTAAGGAGAATGCAGCCTCCGCTCATCCAGCGATCTCTTCTTCCAACCCACATGGGGTTGCGGACCCCCCTCGCCGTCCCAGAGAAGCTAAGCTAGCTCCCCAACAAGCCCGCATCAAAGATCTCCCTAGATCCCAGTGGGTCCGATCTCTCTCCCCGGTGTATTCTTGCCATGATTCAACACTGTCTCAGTACTCTCCTTGTCCTGCACCTTCTGCTCTTGCTGATAAAGAGATCCGCCGCCAGCTCTAAAAAATACGTCAAAAGCTTGACGCCGCCAAGCAAGCCCATCCGCTTCAAAATAAAGCGGAGCAGGGCATTCCCTTCTCTAAGAAGATCATGAAGGAAATGATTCCCTCCCACGTCAAGCTGCCTGCCATCGAGCCTTATCATGGCTCCTCCGACCCCGATGATTATCTCAGCAGCTTCCGATCAATAATGATGTTCCACGGGGCATCAGATGTGATCCTCTGTCGTGCCTTCCCTTCCACCCTCAGAGGATCTGCCTGAACTTGGTTCAACACTGTGAAGCCAGGTTCCATTGATTCATTTGACGAGCTGAGCTGCCTTTTCATCAGCCAGTTCGTCAGTAGCCACCGTCACCGACAGAGATCCGACTCCCTCTCTGAGGTTAAGCAAAGAGAGGGGGAGTCCCTGAAGAAGTATCTCGGCCGTTTCAACATGGCCATGCTGGAGGTGGACCACCTTAATCATGAGGTGGCCATGTCCGCCCTAGCAGGCGGAGTATTGAAGAAGAGCGACTTTTACTTGGCCTTGGAGGTTAGTTACCCTCCAAACCTCTCCGATATGATGGCCCTGGCAGACAAGTATGCCAGAGTCGAAGAGTCGTGGAGAGCCACCCGAGCCAAGCTAACGAAGAAGAAGGAGCCCAAGGGCTCCGATAAACACCGACTTGCCCGCCGGCCGAGCCCGCCTCGCCGCCAGAGGATTCCCCAGCTACCGCCAAGGAACCGCACTCGGAGCCCGCCTGGAGGTTCCACCGGTTCACACTGCTCACTACTCCAAGAGCAGAGATCCTCATGGAAATCGAGCGCCAACTCCCTCGACCTCCTCCTCTCAGAGGGAATGCGGCCCAAAGAGATCCCGCAAAATATTGCCGCTACCACTGCGACCATGGCCATGACACTAAAGAGTGTTGAAAACTATAGAATGAGATTGAAAGGCTCATCCAGCGAGGTAGACTAGATCGGTCCAGAGGAGCCCCCGAGCCAAGAAAAGGGGGCGATCGCTGGCCTGAGCCCCAGCAGCAACCTCCTCCTCCTCCAAATCCTTCGGTCGCTGGCCACATTAATATGATTGAGGTGGTCGATAGTCCTTCAGGCGGGAGTGACGATAAAGAAGGTCTGGTGCTAAAGAAAGCACGACCTAATGAGATCTCTTTCTCCAATGATGACTTCCAGGGGATACAGTTCTCGCACGATGATGCGCTAGTTGTATCTCTTAATTTGAACAACTCTGATGTAAGCCAAATTTTAATTGATAGTGGAAGCTCCGTCAATGTTTTGTACCTTGATGTGTTTGTGAAGATGAAGCTTCTTATGGAGAGTCTCCGAGCCATGGACTCCACCCTAATGGGGTTCACCGGCGATGTCATTATCCCGGAGGGGGTCGTCACCTTGACGGTCCGTGCGGGGACCTAGCCTCGCGTGGCCATTGTGTATGCAGATTTCCTAGTGACCAAGCTATGGTCGCCCTACAACACAATCTTGGGAAGACCCAGCCTAATGTCACTCAGAGCCGCCATCTCCATCCCCCATCTTGTTATGAAGTTCCCTATCGAGTGCGGGGTAGGTGTAGTTCAAGGAAGCCAAGCAATAGCTCGGCAGTGTTTCGTCATCAGCCTGCAATCCAGACTACCCGAGGTCGATGGACTAGACGCTCGAGAGGATTTTACTGAGCAGCGAGGAGAACCAGCTAAAGAGCTGGAGGAAGTACCACTGGATGAAGCTCAGCCTGACCGAACCATAAGGATCGGGTCACTGCTGAAAGGGAAGCCCGGTTGGAGCTGATTGACTTTCTTCGAAGGAATGCTGATGTCTTTGCCTGGTCAGCCTCAGATATGCCTGGGATTAGTCCGGACATCCTTGTCCACCGTCTTAATGTGGACGAGATATTTTGACCCATGAAGCAGAAGAAAAGGAGCTTCGCCCCTGACCGGCAGAGAGCGATTGAAGAGGAGGTGGATAAGCTCATCAAGGTGAACTTCATTCGAGAAGTAAATTATCTGAGCTGGCTGTCCAATGTTGTCATGGTGAAGAAGTCGAACGGCAAATGGCAAATTAGCATTGACTTCACCGATCTTAATAAAGCATGCCCGAAAGACATCTTCCCTCTCCACCGGATCGATCAGCTCGTGGATGCCACTTCCGGCCATTAGATGCTGACTTTTATGGATGCATATTCAGGCTATAACCAAATTCGGATGGTGCCCGAGGATGAAGAAAAGACCGCCTTCATAACTGACCGAGGTACCTATTGTTACCGAGTCATGCCTTTCGGCCTGAAGAATGCAGGCATCACCTACTAAAGGCTGGTGAACAAGGTCTTCAAGGAGCAAATCAGTCGGAACATGGAGGTATACATTGATGACATACTGGTCAAAAGCAAGGAAGCTTCCCAACATATCGAAGACCTCTCACAGAGCTTCACGACGCTCCGAAAATATCTGATGAAGCTCAATCCAACAAAGTGTGCTTTCGGCGTCACCTCGGGAAAGTTTCTGGGCTTCATGGTTTCTCAGCGAGATATCGAAGCCAACCCGCAGAAGATTCAAGCCCTTCAGCAAATGGCACCCCCGACATCTGTTAAAGAAGTCCAGCGCCTGACCAAAAGAATTGCGGCCCTCAACTGCTTCGTAGCTCGGTCGGCCAAGAGGAGCCTCCCTTTCTTCAAAGCTCTTCGATCCGCTAAGAACTTCCAATAGACTCCTGAATGTTAAAAATCATTTGAACACCTCAAGAAGTATGTCGGCTCACCACCTCTCCTCGGTAGCCCAAATCCAGGAGAGATGCTATTTTTGTACCTAGCAATTTTAGAAGGCGCAATTAGCTTGGTCTTGGTCAGAGAAGAGAAGAAGACCCAAAAGCCAATCTACTATATCAGCAAACTGCTCTGAAACGCCGAGATGAGGTATACCCGAATTGAGAAGCTAGTTTTGGCCCTGATAACGTCGGTTCGGAGGTTGCGACCATATTTCTAGGTGCATTCTGTAACAGTCCTCACTAACCAGCCCATCAAGGCGGTGGTCCACCGCCCCGAGACATCAGGAAGAATGGCAAAGTGGGCCGTTGAATTGAGCGAGCATGATATCCAATATCAGCCTCGTCCGGCCATCAAAGCGCAAGTTCTAGCCGACTTCCTCCTTGAATGCACTATCCCAGAAGATGGCTCCATTCCGGCTCCTTCGAGCATCCAAAGTCGAGCGCCCTGTAGTTGCTTCATGTCGACGGATCCTCCAACGCCAATGGCTCCGATGCTGGTCTAGTCCTCACCAGCCCAGAGGGGGCGACCTTCGAGTATGGCATTAGATTCTCCTTCCCAGCCTCTAACAACAAGGCCGAGTATGAAGCTCTGCTCGCCGGACTCCGAATCACCCGTGATCTGAAAGTGAAGAAGCTAAGTGCCTTCACCGACTCTCAGCTGGTAGCTAGTCAAGTGTGGGGCGAGTTTGAAGCCCGAGAGCCAAATATGACTCGGTATCTCCAAGAGGTACGGAACCTACTCTCTCACTTCTCTGAATTTGAAGTTATTCAAATCCCCGGATCCGAAAATGCTCGTGCCAACCTATTATCCCGGCTAACAGCTGCGGAGTCGATGGACTTCGAGCGGAAGTTCCCCTTGGAAATCCTGGAAAGGCCTAGCATCGCAGAGGCGGACCGAGTAATGCAGATCGAGGTCGAACCATCTTGGTTCGACCCTATATTAAAGTATCTTAAAGAAGGGTCGCTCCCAGCTGACCCCAGGGAAGCAAGGAAGCTGAGACTGCAAGCTACCCACTATGTGCTAATCGACGACCAGCTCTATAAGCAGTCCTTTTCCATGCAGCTGCTCAGATGCCTCCACCCGTCTGAGGCCGATTATGCTCTTCGAGAGGTGCATAAAGAAATTTGCGGCAATCATCTAGAAAGTCGATCTCTATGCCACAAGGTGTTTCGCCAGGGATATTACTGGCCAACCATGCAAAAGGATGCCGATAATCTCATCTGAGTTTGTGACCCATGCCAGAGGCACTCCAACAGTCAGAGGCTCCCTTCTGCCAGTCCGGTCCCTATTTTCTCCGCTTGGCCCTTTGCTAAGTGGAGGATGGACATTCTCGGCCCTTTTCCCCTCGCCACTAGACAGAGGAAGTTCTTATTTATCGCCATTGATTACTTCACTAAGTGGGTCGAGGTTGAAGCAGTTGCCCAAATAACCAAAGCTTGGGCCAGGGATTTCGTGTGGAAATCCATCATTTGCCGTTTTGGTCTCCTACATACCATCATCACCAATAATGGCAAGCAATTTAATAATCTCAAATTCTGAGAGTTTTGTGAGGATCATGGCATTAGTCATCGCCTCACCTCAGTAGGACATCCGCAAGCTAATGGAGAAGCCGAGGTAACAAACTGGACCCTACTTCAAGGGATTAAAGCCCGGCTCGCCAGAGCCCAAGGCAGATGGGCGAATGAGCTTCATTATGTTCTATGGGCCTATCGCACTACCTAGAGAATCCCCACTGGCGAAACCCCGTTTCGGATGGCCTTTGGCACGGAAGTCGTCATCCCTGTGGAGATAGGCCTTCCCTTTCCACGAGTGGAAAGCTACTCAGAAGAGGCTAATGACGAGCAGCTCCGCACCAGTCTCGACTTGGTGGAAGAGATCAGGGAAAAAGCTCGAATTAGAATGGCTGTGTACCAGCAAAGAGTGGCCCACTATCATGCCTTCAGAGTCAAAGGTAAATCCTTCTCACCTGGCGACCTTGCCCTTCGAAAAACATCCATCTCCAAACCGCTAGAGCAAGGAAAGCTCTTGCCGAACTAGGAAGGCCCTTACCAAGTAGCAGAAGTCATTGGACTTGGCACCTACAAGCTCCAGGATCTAAGCGGAAAATTCATTCCCCGAACATGGAACTCAGACAATCTCCGCGTATACCATCAGTAGGGTATGCCTCTTTGACTTGCCCCATTTATAATTTTGGCATAGTATTCCTATTATCTACGACATGGTCGCTTCTTTGAAAAAGCTGTAATGAGAAACAGATACCTCTAGCTCACTCTCGGCATAACCGAGCTATTTCTCCGAGATTTCAATTGCATTTCTTAACATCAGCTGGTTCAGGCCTTACTTTATAAAGACTCGGTACGGCCGAGCGCCCCTAGTATGATTAAGAGCCGAATAATCTCCGAAGCTTAGCTCGGATTCGGGCTGCTTACAAGCCCCGACCGACCTAAGCGATCTCCAAAGTTTCGTTCGGATTCGGGCCGCTTACAAGCCCTGGCCGACCTAAACGTTCTCCTAAACTTAGCTCGGATTCGGGCCGCTTACAAGCCCCGGCCGACCTAAGCGATCTCCAAAGTTTCGTTCAGATTCGGGCAGCTCACAAGCCCCGGCCAACCTACACGATCTCCAAAGTTTCGTTCGGATTCGGGCAGCTTACAAGCCCCGGCCGACCTAAACATTTTCCTAAACTTAGCTCGGATTCGGGCCGCTTACAAGCCCCGGCCGACCTATGCGATCTCCAAAGTTTCGTTCGGATTCGGGCAGCTTACAAGCCCCGGCCGACCTGTGCGATCTCTAAAGTTTCGTTCAGATTCGGGCAGCTTACAAGCCATGACCGACCTAAATGTTCTCCTAAACTTAGCTCGGATTTGGGCCGCTTACAAGCCCCGGCCGACCTAAGCGATCTCCAAAGTTTCGTTCGGATTCTGGCAGCTTACAAGCCCCGGCCGACCTACACGATCTCCAAAGTTTTGTTCGGATTTGGGCAGCTTACAAGCCTCGGCCGACCTACGCGATCTCCAAAGTTTCATTTAGATTTGGATAGCTTACAAGCCCTGGCCGACCTAAACGTTCTCCTAAACTTAGCTCGAATTCGGGCCGCTTACAAGCCCCGACCAACCTACGCGATCTCCAAAGTTTCGTTCAGACTTAGGCAGCTTACAAGCCCCGGCTGACCTATGTGATCTCCAAAGTTTTTGGATTCAGGCAGCTTATAAGCCCCGGCCAAACTAAACGTTCTCCTAAACTTAGCTCGGATTCGGGCCGCTTACAAGCCCCTGCCGACCTAAGCGGTCTCCAAAGCCTCGTTCAGATTCGGGCCGCTTACAAGCCCCGGCCGACCTAAGCGATCTCCAAAGTTTCGTTCGGATTCGGGCAGCTTACAAGCCCCAGCCGACCTAAATGTTCTCTTAAACTTAGCTCGGATTTGGGCTGCTTACAAGCCCCGGCCAACCTAAGCGATCTCCAAAGTTTTGTTCGAATTTGGGTAGCTTACAAGCCTCAACCGACCTACGTGATCTCAAAAGTTTCGTTCGGATTCGAGCAGCTTACAAGCCCTGGCCGACCTAAACGTTCTCCTAAACTTAGCTCGGATTCGGGCCGCTTACAAGCCCCTGCCGACCTAAGCAATCTCCAAAGCCTCGTTTAGATTTGGGCCGCTTATAAGCCCCGGCCGACCTAAGCGATCTTCAAAGTTTCGTTCGGATTCGGGCAGCTTACAAGCCCCGGCCAACCTACGCGATCTCCAAAGATTCATTCGGATTCGGGTAGCTTACAAGCCCCGGCCGACCTGTTGGTCTCCAAAATGCAGAACATGGATCGATGGAGACAAACATCTTGAGGATGGCAGCAAAAATAGAAGTTGCCAAAAAACCTCCCTTGTTTATCATAAAAGAAACAACAAAGAGGAAACGAAAAGATAAAAAAAACCCTCATAGGGGCTTATCATCTTTCCTAGGAGCCACCGAGCCCTCCTCACACCGAGCCAACTCGATGACCTGTTGACGAAGTGACGCTATGTCCCCTTCTTGCTGGCTGATAACACGGCGAAGGAGCTCGACTTTCCTCGTCGAAACGGCCAAATATCACTCGGTCGTTCTCTGAAGCTGCTCATGGCTCGCGAACGCCGACGCCAGAACTATCCCATCAACAGTCACTGCAATGCGGCTCCCCCGGGAGTCCCTGCGGCCGTTAGCGCCGTCGTTTGGCCCTTGGGACGATCGCCTTTCACCGCCGGAGGCCATATCCACACTCGAGAATCATTGGGAGACTAGCTGAAAGGATGACCGGCACAGGCATCCCTCTAGTCCATATTTAAACCACTCCTGGCGAGTATCTCGATCACTCGAGTCATTAATCTCGGCCCGTGGAAACTCACCATGCGTAATCGCCTCAGTAGGCGCTTGCGGGAGACAAGGGGTCGTGCCCCCTCATCGAGGAAGATCGGGAAGCATCGACGAGGAGCACGGGGAACTCCCCCTTTTTTCTAGGGACCAGGCTCCCTCCGGTTTGCCAAACCCTTCTGAAATGAATGTCCTTGAGAACCTGCCAGACTCCCTCGAATTGGGCATCCTGGAAAAGACGCATCAGCAATCAGCGCTAGCTCGCCTCCCTTGAGGATAGCCAAGTCATAAACTTCGGACGCCTCCATGCGTCGCTCGGATAATCCTCATCCTCTTTGGCAGCCTGCACCAGAATCTACATTTGCTGCAAGAGATAAACAAAATATCGTACCTCGGCAATAACCGAGTGATATCCTTCGTACCTCGGCAACAACCGAGTGATATCCTGAAGCTTCGGCTTAGTCGAATAATCTTTCCATCGCTCTGACACCACTAAGGCGTCCTATTATACCTCGGCGGGGGCAAACGACCTCCCATTACTCAATAGCAAAGGCATGTCACGAACTGTCTTTCCCTACCGAAATACCCACCTCAATAAACGAGATCATACCTACCTCATGAGTCCATAGGATCGCCCAGGTCCCTCTTTGACTCAATCATGGATATATGCTATCTCCGCTGAGGACCGAACATTGGCCTTAGCAAGAACTAAGCCGCGATAGCACTACCAAAATATGCTACGGCATAAAAAGCATAATATGGGAGTAACAACTCTCAGCACAGAGGAGGCAGAGACTAAAGAAAGGAAGAATGAAAACTTTCTTTATTTCCTTATCAAAAGAAAAGTTACAATCTCCTACGAGGAGTTACAAGTGCATCAAAGCACAGGAAATAAAAATGAGTACATAGCTCGGCTGAACTGCTTCAATCAGCTTCAGTTAACAATGATGCTTCAGCATCCGACCGAAAAGATCAGGTGACCAGCCAGCTCGCCCTGATAGATAGCAAGGGCGGCTTCCCACGGGTCCTCTGGATGAACTAAGGGATCCAAAAAGAGGCACAGACCCATGGATGCAGATGCTGAGGAAGCTTCCCCCCGGGTGGGATGCTAGGCTGCAGGCCGCTGCCCGATTGAGAGAGCTAGGGGACCATCAGCCCCACGCTTATCTCAACTCCCTCTCTACGCGGCAAAGGATTCCCCTCAAAGAAGAGCCGAGAATCCAGCCCGAGGGAGAAGGAAGTCCGTGCATGCTACGGGGGTGCCTGTGCACTTCCTACCCTGCGACCCCCGCAGCCAAACCATAAAGGACACACAAGAAGCGCATATGTGCGCTCTCCGTGTGATCTATGCGGACCTCCTGTGCGCTATCCATGTGATCTCCGAAGCTCCTCCCTTGAGGATGAGCCGCTCTTCAGCGACTCCTTCATCACCCCGACTATCCGGGGGAAGACGACTTGCAAAAGAAAAACTCAGTCCCTCTAAGCCTCAGGGATACAGGCATCATGAAAACTTTCATAACTTGCAGAGAAGAAAACTTTGGGGATGGCCTAACACGGCCCCTTCCTCCCCTTCTTATAGGCGAAATGAACTGGGAGCAGACATTAAAGCAGAAAGCCCCGAGATTCAAAATGCCCAATCCACATTGCCACGTGGCCTCACAGAATGAAAAGAGCGCCCTTCTATGCGCGCCAAACGCATCTCTCAGTCCATGACGTACGCCGGAGGATCTCCTCTGATCCTGGATCATGGGTCATAATTACAGAAAATCGTTCGCTGATCTTAAAGATACAGGCAGACCTGGGAAATCGCCCGGTGAAAATGACACCCTCCAATGGTGAGCGAGAGCCTACGTCGTACGTTGAAACGACCCGCGTTGGGAAGGACCGACGAGATAAATGCCCCTGGAAATTATCGAGGCAACCTTTTACTGGCTGCAAAACCGTATTATCTACTTCGGCAAAACGAAGGCCGACTTGCCTTGAAAAAGACAAGGCACTGATAGAGTAATAAAGAGGCATGGAGGTCAAGTACTCCTCGATAAAGGTATTTCAAATATTCCTCGCTCCGACCTAACTGCCTGTTGTATCCAGGTATGAACCCGGACATCGCCTGGTGCTTCCGTCGAAGGCCAAGCCGCTTTCATACTTCGGAACAAACCGAGGTATCCCTTTTCGGTCCGGCATGACTGAGTGTTATCCTACACTCCTATCCGGACTCAGATGACGAAACACTCTTTATACATGACTGAGATAAATGCCCCGAACCTTACCGAGGTGGCCAAAAATCCCCCAAGAGAGTGGCTCACTTATAAGACTTGCACAGTGAAAGCGAGCGTTTCAAAAATAATAACAAATACAAAAGCTGCAGAAATTTTTCTCTTCATTTATTATAGAAAAGGCGACAGAAAAGAAAAATACATCGGCTCTCATAGGGGTTTGTTATTTTCTCCAGAGACCACTGAGCCCTCCCCTCGCTGCAGAGCTGGCTTGCCCACCAGTTGCTTGAGGGACGCCACCTGCTTCTCCAATCGGCTATTAGCCTCGCGGAGGAGCATAATCTCCTTGGTAGAGACCGCCACGTATTGCTCGACCGCCTTCTGGAGTTGCTCGTGATTTGCAAACGACGATGCCAGGACTTCCCCATCAATGGTTATTCTAGTACGGCCCCTGTGGGTCCCCCAACGGGCATTGACACTGTTAACTAGTGCTCCAGCTGATCTCCCTTCATCCTCGGAAGCCATCTTGCCATTACATGTTTAGACAAACCAACGAAAGATCGGCAGAGGGAAGGGTTAGTGATAGCCTACCACCCACTGGTATTTAAACTACTCCGGGTGAGTACCCTAATCGTCCGAGCCATCGGCTCTAGCGCCGCTGCCATAAAGCCTCGCCACGCATTGTTGCTTTGGTGGCCGCTCGCGGGAAACGAAGAATCGCTCCCTCTTTACCGAGAAAGATGAGTAAATGACAGCGGGAAATTCAATTAACCCCCCTTTTTGGGATCGAACTCCCTCCGAAGGCGCGTCCACCTTCTCACCTTGATCAGACCGAATTATCTAGCTTTGGCTCCGACCGAGCTATTCTCATATCTCGCTCATGCTCGATCTACCCTTATACCTCGGCCTCGATCGGGACGTTTATTTAGGTCCGAGCTAAGTCGACCAAGCAACGCGGATAGGCCATGAGCTGCCTACGGTCGAAAGAAAACTTAAGACAAAAACCATTCAAGAAGGACAATCACGCAGAAGAAAAAGGTCCATTTCTTGAAAACGTCAACCGGGTTACAAGTTTGAAAGACAAAAACAGACAAATAACCCTTAAGAATCAGGGTTGGGAATGGCCCCAGCGACCTCGGCAGCTTCCTTAGTGACCTTCGGGGGAGCTTGACTTGTCTCACCCTTTTTGAACACTATTGTTCCTCCAGTGGTATGACGAGTATGTCCTTCGGGAGCCGCGGCCACACTAACATCCGAAACAACATCAAGATCGGTGTCCGAAACATCGATATATTTGTCCTCTTCATTCCCTGGGGAGCAGGCCTCAAAGGTTTCAACATCCAAGAAGGAGAGGTCCCATTCTGGATGCTCCTTTGATATCTTACTTCGAGTCTCCTCTACACCAAGCTAGTAGGCATCGACACAGGTTGCATCTTGTTCACCCTTTAGTAGAGCAAACCGCATTTCAGTTTCAGCAACTTGACCCCGAAGTAAGGCAACCTGCTCCTCGGTCTCACTGACCCTCCTCTCGAGCTCTGAGTTCCTCCCTCGGCTAGATGCCAATTCCCCTTTCAAGGACTGCGTCTGACTTTGATTCTCCAGCTCCACCTTCTTCATCTGTAAAAACAGAGTTAGCCGACGCCACGATGAGCCAGTAAAGGAAGCTAAAAAAGGGGGTAATACCATACCTCCTCCTCCTGCCGATCTAACCTCTTGGTCAACTCCTTGGCCTCGCCGATAGCCCTCTATTTATCGGCCCTGATTTGCTCGATCCTGCTCTTAAGGTCATTGATCTTCGACTGCCTACCATCAGCTTCCCCCCAAGCTTGGGAGAGCTCTCTATCTAATTGGATTTGCTTTTCCTAGTGCCACTTGATCTGGTCATCCCTATCGGCGACACCATGGTTAAGTTGCCGCACCTTCTCCTCCAACTCGCCAAGCATTCTCTTCAAGTGGTTTCTCTCCTCGGTAGCCTCTCTCCTCTGCCTGCCCAAGCTTTCGCTAAACTGTTTCTTGACAGTTTCAATTTCTTCGGAATGCCTGGATTTGATCTGCGATAACTCCAAGCATGTGTCATCGAACTTCGCTAGGAGCCTGCATAGCTCTTTCACTTCAAGCCTTAGCTTGGACATGTCATCTAGGGCAACCTGATGCAGCACCCTCATCTTCTTTAAATTCTCATGGGCAGTACCCAGAGCTTGCTCAAAGGTATCAGATGCCTCCGCTCGCGATCGAAGCTCAGTGCTGACTCTCTTGGCCTGAGCAGTAGCCCCTGTTGCCAGACTCAAGCGCTAGCACAGTGCCCTAGTGACCAAAGCACTCTACGAAACGAAACACAAGTGAGAAAAGCATGACCGAGCTAGTCAAAAAGCATTCGCCACTCGGGAGTAGTAACTCACCCGAGAGATGTAGGACCTGGCTAACCCCATGAGGGTGGAATTTTCGATCTTGGGAAGGAGGTGTACATCCTTCACCACATTCCATTGGCCAAATGCGGCGTCAACAAAATCTAGGTCTGCGAACTTATTTGCTGAGAGATCCATGCCCGGGTACAGTACTGACCTCATTAGAGCAGCGAACGCCGCCTCGATGGCCGATTCCGAGCTACTGGGCTGACTATCCTCACTCGAAGGATCGATCCGGGCAACCTCCAACAGAGAAGCCTTTGACCTTTTGGCCTCCTCCAGCAGAATCCTAGCTTGGGCTTCCTCAAGTAATTCGGCCAACCCAAGCGCCAGTTTTCCCAAAGCTTTGGCCAAGGAAGCTTCGGCCGCAAGATTCTTACCTTGCCCTATCCCCTCGTCCGAGTTCCTTCCCTCGATCGCAAGCACCTGCTCCTCCCCTGCAAGCTCCACCAAGGCCTCAGTTTGTTCGTCAGTTGCCCCAACCTCTCCAGGAAGAGGTTCTCCAGCCGTAGGCTCTTCGCGAGCCTCCGCCACAATCGACCCGACGTCGCCGCCACTGAATCCCTCCGGGGGAAGCCCTCCAACGGAAAGCTCATCTTGAGCCTCGACATTTGCGGTTGCTCCCTCCTGTTTTCCTGCCATGGCTAGAGATATCTCCTCGCCCAGAGGCGAGCCCTCAGGGGCACCAAACTCCGCTGCGCCAGCCATTGGCTCATCTTCCAAAGGAGGGGCTTCCGAACAAGCTAACGGAGTCTCGTTCGGGCTATCTACTATTTCCACCACTGAAGGACAAGGGATCTCAGCAGCCCTCTTTGAATCCTCCTCTGTTTTAAGTGCCCCCGCTGCGGTTATCCCAATCTCCGGCGAGCGCTCTTCGGAGAGGCGAACCTTCTTTTTAGGCTTGCATTTCTCTCCACCGCTGCTCTCACTCGGGCATTTGCTCATTCTTTTCTTAATGCGGCTCGATAGTTCAAACCTCTTGGCTGTGGTGATAGATAACAATCGGTCAGACCGAGATATCTTTGCTCGAGTAAAAATCAATGGAAAAGCAAAAGGACTCACCATGCGGGTCGAGGGGGCTAAGCCCGACGGCGAAGAGAGCCTCCTCCGACAATAAATCATTAGCCAAAAACGTCTTGCCTTCACGAAGGACCTCCAAATCCTCCTCCTCCTATTCAGACAGGGTTGAATGTGCTTCCATATCCCGAACAAAGTTTTCCCATCCCCGGGGAAAATCGGAACCGATGTTCCCCTCAGCAATGAAGAATCTGACCTTCCACTCCTTAATAGATGATGGTTTGTCTGTTATTGTCTTGAATGACCTCCGAGGTCCGATATTAGGCCACTCCGATTTCCTCCCAGATATCAAATGGAAACAGGCACGAAAGAGAGGAAGAGTCACCGTTACCTGCATCTGGCTACACATTGAGAAAAACTCGACGATGCTGCGCCAACTGTTGGGAGCTACCATCGTCGGGAAAACGTTGTAAAATATCATGATCTCCTTCACTAAGGGATGCAGGGGAAATCGGAGGCCCGCCTTCAAGCTGTCTTCATAAAGAAAGACCCAGTTCTTCAGATCCTGCGAAACCCTGTGCTCGGGCTCCAGCAATCTCAGGAGAACGTTCGAGGAAATGTCGTAGTGTTGACGTATTCTCCCCAAATCCTCGGTGGCAATCTCCGAAGCCATGTCGTCAGGGCTCATCATTCTGCTAGTCGAGAGAAACACCAAGCAAAACTACAGAGGAATGAAAGGGCGCTGTAAACGGGAGCGGCGCTATTTCGACTTTGCTTCCTCCGTAAGAAAACCGCCTTAAGAGAGAAGATAAGGCATCTCGACTGAGATGCACGGAACCGCCGTTACGAACGCCGTGAAAACCGGGATTTGCTACGTTGCAATTCCCCAACCGTTGCCCCAGAGAAGCCTTACCCACAAAGGCACGGCAGCCGCGCGGCAATAAATAGGGCATCATCGCGCAGGCTGTCAACTCCGGATCCCTCCATTCAAGTCATGCCACCTGGAATTATACTCTCTATGCCCGAACCTACGCTTCGAACTAGGGAGTGGGGGGCATGTGTTGAGGGATAAAATCGCCATGCATCAATAATCGTGTTCATGCTAAGGCTAGCCTTGATTCCTATCTGCTGAGCAACACCCGCCAAAGATAGATCAACCTCGGTAGGTTGGAGCACCCTAGCCCCCACCGAGCCAAGAGTTCCCAAGGCGTGGGCTATCGTCTATCGTCTCTCGGCCCCTCGAGCCGAGCTATCGTCTCTCGGCCCCCTCGGGCCGAGCTATCGTTTCTCGGCCCCTCGAGCCGAGCTATCGTCTCTCGGCCCCTTGGCCGAGCTATCGGTTGTCGTCTCTCGGCCCCCTTGAGCCGAGCTATCGTCTCTCGGCCCCTCGAGCTGAGTTATCATCCATCATCTCCTAGCCCTAACTAAGCCATTCCATCACCCGGCCCTTCTAGCTGATCTCTTCTATCACTCGGCCTAGCCGAGCGATACTTATACCTCTGCGGAATTCGGCACGGGAAAGCTTAAAATAGTAAGATTCCAAACGGGAATCATATCTGAAAGTGGCCTAGAGCCCTGGAGCCTATGCCTCCACCGAATCTTGAGATGTCAACGAGCTCTCCTAGCCGTCGATCTTCTAACTAACCAGATACGAATCCTACCGATCTCATAACAAACTGGATTCAGATCTCAATGGCCTTCGGACCCACGATGCTCCCAAACAACTAGGTGATCCTCTATAAATTTCACCGCCTCAGATCCCCTCAGGTATGCCATCTCTCATGTGCACACTCGCTCACTGCCTTTGTTTTCTGCCATTAGCGCTCTGCTCAAAGCCCTGGGAGAGACTCTTCAGCGAGAGCCTTCTCCTCATTTTTGTTGACTGTCGATCTCCACATACTTGAGCGTCGGAGAGTCTTCCACAGAGGGCTACCCCCAACACCTGTCGCATGAGGACTGTTTTGCAGGTCCGCCCAGAAGGAAGCCCATCTCAAAGAACTACAAGAAAATATTGAAATAGCGATGAAAAATTAGCGACGCATCATTGCGTCGCTAAATTGCGACCACATTGCGACGCCTCCATGACAACAAGAAATTGTGACGCAATTAGCGACGCATTCGCGACTCAATAAACTAGATAATAAAAAAATTAAATTTTTATTTTAGCGATGCAAGAATGCATCGTAATATTTTTAAATTTAATTTTTATAAATATAATTTTAAAATAAAAATATTGCGATGCAAAATAGTGCATCACAATGTTTTTAAAAAAATTAATTATGTTAAATAGCGACGCAATAGCAACGCATTAAACCAAAAAATTTAAAAAATAATTTTTAATATAGCGACGCAGGTATTGTGTCGCAATTATTTGAAATAAAATTAATTTTTATAAAATATAATTATGAAATAAAAATATTGCGACGCATTCTAGTGCGTCGCAATTTTTTTAAAAAAATTAATTATATTAAATAGCGATGCAATAAAATAAAAAATTAATAAAAATATTTTTTTATTTAGCGATGCAAGTACTACGTCGCAATATTTTTTTAAAAATATTTTTTAAAAAAAATTAAAAATAAATATGAAATAAAAATATTGCAATGATTTCGGTGCATCGCAATATTTTTTAAAAATTTAATTATGTTAAATAGCGACACATTATCGACGTAATAAATTAAAAAATTAAATAAATTAATTTTTAATTTAGCGATGCAAAAAATGCATCACAGAGTTTTTAAAAAAAATAAATTTTATAAAATATAATTAAAAGATAAAAAAAATAAAAATAAAACATTATGATCGCAATGGTGCGAGATCGGTCATCGCTGATCGCGATCGATCATGGCCTGGATCGATCGCAACCATCGGATCGTCACCGATCGAATCGATCGCAATGGTGCGAGATCAGTGGTCGCCGACCGCAATCAATCATGGCTTGGATCGATCACAACAGTCAGATCATCACCGATTGGATCGATCGCAACGATGCGAGATCGATCGTCGCCGACCGGGATCAATCATTGCTTGGATCGATCGTAATCATTGGATCGTCGCCGATCGGATCGATCACAACCATGCGAGATTGATCATCGCCGATCGGATCGATCACAACCGTTGGATCGTCGCCGATCGGATCGATCGCAATGGTGCAAGATCGATCGTCGCCGACCGCGATCGATCATGGCTTGGATCGATTGCGAAGGTGAGAGATCGGTCATCGCTGACCGCGATCGATCATGGCTTGGATCGATCCAAACCGTCGGATCGTCATCGATCGGATCGATCGCAATGGTGTGAGATCGGTCGTCGCCGATCGGGATCGATCATGGCTTGGATCGATCGCAACGGTGCGAGATCGATCGTTGCCGACCGGGATCGATCATGGCTTGATTGGATCGATCGCAACTATCGGATCATCGCCGATCGGATCGATCGCAACGGTGCAAGATCGGTCGTCGCCGACCAAGATCGATCATGGCTTGGATCGATCGCAACCGTCAGATTATCGCCGATCGGATCGATCGCAACGGTGCGAGATCGGTTGTCGCTGATCGGGATCAATCATGACTTGGATCGATCGCAACGGTGCGAGATCGATCGTCGACGACCGGGATCGATCATGGCTTGATTGGATCGATCGCAACCATCGGATCATCGCCGATCGGATCAATCGCAACGGTATGAGATCGGTCATCGCCGACCGGGATCGATCATGGCTTGGATCGATCGCAACCGTCGCGATCGTCACCGATCGGATCGATCGCAACGATGCGAGATCGGTTGTCGCCGATCGTGATCGATCATGGCTTGGATCGATCACAATGATGCGAGATCGATCGTCGCCGACCGGGATCGATCATGGCTTGGATCGATCGCAACCATCAGATCGTCGCCGATCAGATCGATCGCAATGGTGCGAGATCGACGTCGCCGGCTGCGATGATCATGGCTTAGATCGATCGCAACCGTTGGATCATCTCCGATCGGATTGATTGCAACGGTGCGAGATCGATCGTCGCCGACCGCGATCGATCATGGCTTGAATCGATTGCGGCGGTGTGAGATCGGTCATCGCCAACCGCGATCGATCATGGCTTGGATCGATCCGAACCGTCGGATCGATTGCAACGGTGCGAGATCGGTCACAATTAGTTTCAGTAAAAATAAAAATGTTTAAAAAGAAAATTTTTAGAAAAATATTTAAAAAATTATTTTAAAAAAATAAATTATGTTAAATAGCGACGCATTAGCGACGCAATAAACAAGAAAATTTAAATAAATTAATTTTTTATATTGTGATTCACGTATTGCGCGCAATAGTTTATAAAAAAATAAATTTTGTAAAAAAATTAAAATAAAACATTGCGACGCAACCATTTGTGTTGCAATTATTTTCAGAAAAATTATTTTTTATTAAATATATTTATCAAATAAAATTATTGCGACGCGAGTCAGGGGGTCGCAATATTTTTTAAAAATAAATTATGTTAAATAGTGACGCATTAGCGACGTAATAAACCAGAAAATTTAGAAAAATTAATTTTTAAAATGACGACGCATGTATTGCATCGCAATGTTTTTCTAAAAAAATAAATGTTTTAAAAATTTTTAAAATAAAACATTGCGACGCAACCATTTGCGTCGCAATTATTTTCAGAAAATATAATTTTTATCAAATATAATTATCAAATAAAATTATTGTGACTCAAGTCGTAGCGTCGCAATTGTTTTAAAAAAATAAATTATGTTAAATAGCGATGCATTAGCGATGTAATAAACAAGGAAATTTAAATAAATTAATTTTTTTTATTGCAATGCACGTATTGCGTCGCAATAGTTTTTAAAAAAATAAATGTTGTAAAAAAAATTAAAAATAAAACATTGCGATGCAACCATTTGCGTTGCAATTATTTTAAGAAATATTATTTTTAATCAAATATATTTATCAAATAAATATATTGCGACGCAAGTCAGGGCGTCGCAATATTTTTAAAAAATAAATTATGTTAAATAGCGACGCATTAGCGATGCAATAAATCAAAAAATTAAGAAAAATTAATTTTTAAAATTGCGACGCATGTATTGCATCACAATATTTTTAAAACAAATAAATGTTTTAAAAAATAAAAATAAAACATTGCGACGTAAACTTTTGCGTCGCAATTATTTTTAGAAAAATAAAATTTATGAAATAAATTAACAAATTAAAATATTATGACGCATTAGCAACGCATTTTCCTAGGAAATAAAAAATTTCTCGTTGGAAATTGCCACCAAATTAGCGACTCATTAGCGACGCAATTATTTACGTCGCTAATTTTCCAAGAAAATAATTAAAAATTCTAAATTTGCGACGTATTAGCGATGCAAATTGCGTCGCTAATCCAAAATAATTTTTTAAAAAAAAATAGCAAGGGATTAGCGACACAAAATTGCGTCGCTAATCCCAAATATATAAGCCAATCGCGCCCAGCCCCCCGGTCCTCTTCTTCTTCCTCTTCTAACCCTAACCATCGTCGTCCCTCATCCGGCTACCCCCGCCCTCTCCCCCAGCGCTAGGAACCACCGGCGGTAGGCCCCCCCCCCCTTGCCGGCGTCCCCTACAGACCGAGGTAGGCCCCCCTCCCCCCCCTCCCCTCCTCCAACCCCTCGCCCTCCCGTTTCACTAAGGCCACGGCCACGGCAGCGGCCGTGGCCATCGTCTCAAGCCACAGCCGCAGCCGTGGCTGGCAATGGCCTGGCCACGGTGGCCGAGCCACCGTTTAAAAAAAAAAAAAATCAGTCGGGGTGGGGTTTTTTCTCCACCCCTGAGGCACCGGCCAAGGCAGCAGCCGTGGCCGGCGGTGGCCTGGCCACGGTGGCGAGGCCACCTTTTTTAAAAAAATTGAAAATGGGGTGGGGTTTTTCCCCCACCCCTAAGGCGCCGGCCACGGCGGCGGCCGTGGCCGGCGATGGCCTGGCCACCGTGGCCAGGCCACCGTTTAAAAAAAATAAAAAATAAAAATGAGGTGGGGTTTTTCCCCCACCCCTGAGGTGTCGGCCATGGCCACGGTGGCCAGGCCACCGTTTAAATAAAAAATAGTAGGGGTGGGGAACCCCTTGGTTTTCAGCCTCCACATGATCGTGCGGATTCTTGATGTATTTTTTTCTTTACTTTTTATATTTTGTACATGAAAACTTCAAAATTTTAATATATTAATTATTTTTGAAAATTAAATGATGAATGTTTGGATCAGTATGAGTGATGAATGTTTCGATCAATATTTAAATGTAATGAAATTGTATTAACCGTTTTAATTTTTAATATTTTATTTTTTAAAAAAAATTAATTAGCGATGCATTAGCGATTGAAATTGCATCGTTAATATTTCTAAAATATTATTATTAAATATTGCGACGCAATGACCTGGCGTCGCAATATTTTTTAAAAAATTAATTAGCGTCGCATTAGCGACTCAAATTGCGTTGCAATATATCTAAAATATTATTATTAAATATTACGATGCAACTAAATGCATCGTAATATTGCGACGCAATTGAATGCATCGCAATATTTAATAATAATATTTTAGAAATATTAGCGATGCAATTTCAGTCGCTAATGCGTCGCTAATTAAATTTTTTAAAAATATAAATTAATTAATTAGCGTCTCAATTGCGATAAGGTTTTTCATCACAAATATTTTTAAAAAATTAATTTTAAAATTAGCGACGCATTTAGGATGCGTCGCAATATTGCGACGCATTTAGTAGCGTCACAATATATTGCGATGCATTTGTTGCGTCACAAAGAGTCGCTGTTAAGCGACTCAATTGCGATAAAGTGAGATTGCGACGATCATCGTAGCGACGCCGTTATTGCTTCGCTAATGCATCGCAATAGCATGTTTAGCGACACATTAGCGACGCATTTGGACGTCGCTATATTTTAATTCTCTTGTAGTGAAGCCCAAGCGCGTTCAAGTCAGAGAATAAGATTTCAGCAGCAACATGTTTGATAATAAATTCTTTGTTTACTGCAACCATTATGTTTACTGCAACAAGAGTGATATTATTAGAACGACACCTTAAATAGAGTCTTATGCTAACAACTGCAAGGGATTGAGCAGCAGATCATGTTTTGTGTAGTTGTAGTGTGGCTTCACTCCATAAAAAGTTAATTTTCGCTGGGTCCTATGCATGCACCAACCAAATCATCGCGCGCGCGATGCGCAAGGCATTTCCCACGATTTCATATTGCTTGTTTCGAAGGCGTTGTAATATCTGTTTTAATTTAAAAAACCTTATTCCAGCCTTTCTTTGTTCCCAACAGTATTATTTATTCCATTTTTCCCACTATAAAAGGCGATCTGCCTGAAACTCAGACATGGATCCAAACTTCTCGGGAATATTGACCCTTAGCGCAGAAAGGCATGCATGCTGAAAATTTGAAGTATTAGAACAAAATAGTCATGAAGTATTAAATTTGGCTTGTTGGACGCACAAAGAGAGTGAAAATTATAAATAGACGACTAAGAAAACTAGTCTACAGGACTACAAAGACGTTGGGCCAAACCGGGTCAAGCTTAATCCCGGTTCAATTTGGTTTTAAATTTAAATTATAATTTTAAACTTAAATTCAGCCCATTTATTGGTTGGATCAAATCAAGTGAGATAAAACCCATGTAAAGAACATTGGACGTAATGGGTTGTTCGAGTCGATTCAGCGTTAAGTATATATGTCACAGATCAAATTCAAAATATTTTTGATTCAGAATGATGTGAGATTGGACAAGATTGAATCATGGTTGCATTAAAGTCAAGCATATAACTATTATTTTATAGCTAAAATTTAATAATTAATAATTAAATATAAATTTATTATAAAATTAAATAATTTTTTTAATAAATAGGACTTTAAACATCTAGCTCAGCTTGTTAATACTTCCCTAGCTCCAAGACGTCCAAACTTAAGTGGAAACCTAAGCTAATGGTCTCCCACAAGCAGATGGTCTCAAAATCTATAGAAATGGTGCCAAAGATATGCATTAAGTCAAGAGATTTTTAATTGTAGGTCAAAGGATACCATGACTCCCATTTCTATTAAACCCCATCATGAATGACCAGGAGTTGAGTATCACTCAAATATTATTGATATGTGTTTTATATTATTTAGATTTATACACACCTATTGTTGAATGATATAGGTAGATGATTTATGTGGGCTTAAAATTTAATAGTGACTAATGATGAAAAGATTTATTAGGATTTCATTATAAACAGAAAAAGTTTTATTTTTCTTTCCTTATCAGTGTTTAATTTATTTCTATTAAGAAAACCACCTATTAAACGAGTAGAAAGAAAAATATTTAAGTTCTACTATTCTTTATATCACTATAAGAAAAATATAATTTAGTAACAAAAAAATCCACCGCTAAAATTATGAATTCCGTCGCTAATATAAGTTAGTGACGAAATTGCAATGGATATAATTCGTCACAGAA
The DNA here is from genome assembly GCA_900491605.1 of Calamus simplicifolius. Classification (NCBI taxonomy): domain Eukaryota; kingdom Viridiplantae; phylum Streptophyta; class Magnoliopsida; order Arecales; family Arecaceae; genus Calamus; species Calamus simplicifolius. Next base: position 2,542,523 of record UESW01003949.1, read on the forward strand.
ATGCTTCTCACAAGATAACTAGCAATAGATATAATGGTCGTTGCTAATTTAGCGACAGAATTAGCGAGGGAAAAGCTGTGGTTAGCGAGGAATTTGTGATGAAAAATTCTTCGCTAATTAGCGACGGATTTACAACGAAATATGATTTATATTAAATATTAATTTTAATTTATAAGCTTGTGAACAATTCAAAGATGATACAACAGGTTTGATATTAAATTTTAATTATCATTTAGTATTTTAAAAAACTTCATATAGAACTCTAAACTTCTTACTAAAGTACTTGTTAGACAACTCGTAGTATGCTTATTAGGAGTTTTTTCAATTAGTAAACAAGCCCAGCTAGAGCCTGGATCTTTGCATGGAATGAAATATAAACATCTACACAATTTCATCTGGTTCATCTCTATTATATCGAAAATGTAAATAATTAACAAAAAAACACTATATTGGAACTCATCTTAATCCATCAATCCCTACATGTCATGCATTATGAGTTATTACTAATAAATATTTTATTTTTTAATATATTTATTATGATTTGATATTTATATTAAGCTTTCTTATTATACAATACTTTTTTTTCATATTTTTGTTTGCATAGATGCTTAGAGAAAAATAATAATTGAATAGACGCCCCATTTGGTGTATATCTTTTCTATCTTTTGTGTTATTATTCTCTATGTATTTCTTGATTCATGAAATACTAATTTGGATGTATAAATAATTAAAAACAATCAAAAATATTGCAAAATAACTTATAAAATACTTAATTTCTTCATGAAACTCAATATGATGGCTTATCTTTTGGGGTTTAATATTATGTATAGATATATAGTTATAATTAAGTTTAAATTTGGATTTTGATTTAATAAATATTTTGGATTTGAATGTAGATATAATCGCCAGAATGGATCCATTGGCACATTGAGCTTCTCAAATATAGCTCACCCAAAAGTTTATCAAGCATCTATAAGAACAATTGAACAAATTGGCTGAGAGAGATAGATACTCCTATGAGCAATTAAGGTTGCAACAACCCATAACCTTGGGAAAAGTGGGAATGGAGAGTTGTGGGTGCTAGAACTGATGTGGCTGGTAAAGTCACATGTAAGTTAACGGTCGAAAGTAGCTAACGATGAAAGTCAAAAGGGCGCTGACGACCTGGACTCGACCCCGGCCTTCCAAACCGGCCTCAACCTTCGGAGTCAGCCTTGACTTCCCAAGGCGGACTCAACCTTCAAATTCGGCCCCGACCTCCCAAGGCGGCCTCAACCTTCGGACTTGGCCACGGCTTCCCAAGGTGGCCTCAACCCCCGAACTCGTCCTCGGCTTCCCAAGGTGGCCTCAGCCTTTGGAGTCGGCCCACGTGTCTGACAAGACCTGGCTTGGCCCACCAACCACCTGCGAAGGGTTTTCGCTGGAATATTCAGCCCTCGGGACTTCTTGCAGGGCCCAGTTTGGAGTGAAGCTTCACCCTCAAATTCATAGTGTTCTCGCAGACGTCAACTTGAGGTGATCGGGCATCATCATATTAGCACGCTAGGTAGAAGGGGCGCACTGAAGGAATGATAGCTCTGTAACACTAAGCTACAAGCCCTCGCCCCTCTAAGACGATAATGGTGGGTGACGCGCGCTCAGGTTTCCACCAGTTATGCTGGGAGGCATCCACAACACACTGAGCAGTAGAAGGCCAACCTTCCTGCTCCTTCTTCACCTGATCAACTGACCACCCTCACCCAATAAGTCCAAGCCTTGGTTGCAGTAGTTCATGAGCTGTAAGAGCAACATTTGGTGGCCACTCAATAGTAGCCCAGGCCTCCTACACTGCCTGTGGCAGCTGAGCCAGCCAACAGTCCACCCGCAGGAGAATTCCTCAGTGGGATGCTCACCGCAGTCATGCTTGACCTAGGCGTCATCACCGTGAAGCTCACAAGGGGTCGCAGTCCTCTACTCGCCGCTCGAGCAGTCCCTCTCCAGGGCAGTGGCACGAAAAGGAGCCTGAGTGAATATACCACCACTAGCAACATTCCCTCTCTTACTCATCTGCTGAGTCATCGGGGGAGGAGTCAACCGGTGAATATATCAACCATAAGGCAGAAAGGCATTTGGATGAATACCACCAGCGATTGAAGGAGCTCAGCCGAAGGCTCAACAACTAGCCAAAGGTGGACTACGATACTCATCCTCCCCTCACTCGTCATGTTATGGAGGAGCCGGTTCCCTTTCGATTTTTCCTTCCCCAGCTAGATCCGTATGACGACACTATGAATCCACTCGATCATCTCGAGAGCTACAAGGCTCTCATGCAACTTCAAGGGGTGACTGATGCCCTTTGTGCATTACCTTTCCTACCACCCTATGAAAAGCTGCACGCGCTTGGTACTCCCGGTTACCTTCGCACAGCATCAACTCCTTTTGACAGTTGGAAAGGACCTTCCTTGCGCACTTTGATGCTTGTCGAAGGATTCCTCGGATGGCAGACAGTCTGTTCTCCATCCAAAAGAAGGAGGGAGAACCTCTAAAAGATTTTGTGGCCCATTTCAAGATGGTCGCCCTCAAGGTTTATCACCTCGATGATGCTGTGGCCACTTTGGCCCTGAAGCAAGGACTTTGCCCCTCCTTCTTCACCTACTCACTTGACAAAAAGCCTCCTAGCTCCTACGTCGAGCTCCTAAGTCACGAGCAGAAATATATCTGCGTCGATGAAGCTGACTTCACGCAAAGGGAAGTTGAAGGAAGGCCGAACAAGAAGCCGGTCCGCGTAGAGCCAAGCGAACCTTGCCATAAGAAGCCTAAGCCCCTGCGCCGACTAGATAATTAGCATTGAAGCTTTGCCCCCATAGAAGACAACCTCACCCCTCTCCTCGCTCCCAGATCTCACATCCTCATGGAGATATAAGGCGAGCCTTACCTCTAGCGCCCTCCTCCTCTAAAGAGGAAAGGCCACCCACGACAAGAGCCGCTATTGTTGTTTCCACCAGGACTACGGTCATGATACAGAAGATTATCGCAACCTAAAGTATGCCACCGAGGAGTTCATTCAGAGGGGCTACCTCAGGAAGTTCATCCAGAAGGGACCTTTAGCCGCTCCAGTGTTAATGGAGCCTCCCCTGCCCAAGCTAACATCGATAACACTTCGACTGAGAAGATGGTGGGCATGGTTTTCTAGGGGGCAGCTTCCTCCTTTAAGAGATCGAGAGGGGATGAGGAAATAGAAAATATAATCTCATTTTCTAAAGAGGAGCTAGTGGGGGTAAATAATTCAAACGATGATAGCATTGTCGTCTCCATGACAATTGCTAAACATTCTGTAAAAAGAATCTTGGTTGATAGTGAAAGCTCCGCCAACATCTTTACCTATGATGCATTTGTTCAGATGAACTTGTCTCTCAGCTCTCTCCGACCGATGATGGTACCTCTGATTGGTTTCATGGGAGACTTTATGAAGGTAGAAGGTGAAATTACCCTATCGGTCATGACTGAGACACCGCCATGCCAAAGCACAGTTTTAATGAGGTTTCTGGTGGTTCGGGTGCCGTTGGCCTACAACTCCATACTCGAGCAACTTGGTATAAACCTCCTTGATGCAGTGATATTTACTAAGTGCCTTCTCGTTAGGTTTCCCAATAGTGAGGGGATTGGCAAGATGCACGGAGAGCAAAACCCAGTACAATTATGCTACCACATGGCTCCTAGCCCCTAGGAGGTGATGATTCCATAGGCCCAAGAGCTGCTCGACCTCAAAGAGTCAGAAAAAAAGAAGGAAACCGGCCGAGCACTTATTGACTTTCCCACTAGGAGATGATCTGAAGATGATTGTGCAAATCGGCAAGCTTCTCCCCGCAGAGACGAAGAACCAACTCCTCACCTTCTTATAGGCTAACTCTGACATCTTCGTCTGGTCAGTGTCGAACATGCCCGGCATAACTTTGAAAGTAATTACTCATAAGCTCAACATTAACCTAAGGTACAGGCTAGTCCATCAAAAGTAAAGAAGTTTTGTCCTCGAGCGATAGAGAGCCATTGACGAAGAAGTCAATAAACTACTTGCTGCTGACCACATTCGGGAAGCACACTATTTGGATTGGCTGGCCAATGTAGTGATGGTATGCAAGGCGAATGGGAGCTGAAGGATCTGTATCAACTTTACTGACCTTAATAAAGCATATCTGAAGGATAGCTTCCCGCTGCCTTAGATTGACCAGTTGACTGATTCCATATCTGGCCACGAGCTTCTCAGCTTCATGGATGCCTTCTTCGGATACAATCAAATAAAGATGAACTCGAAGGATGAAGAGAATACCTCCTTCATCACCGAGAAGGGCATCTACTATTATAAGGTAATACCCTTTGGTCTGAAAAATGCAGAGGCCACCTATCAAAGATTGACGAATAAGATCTTCAAAAACCAAATTGGACAAAATATGGAGGTGTATATGGATGATATGCTAACCAAGCCCGCACCACCAACCATGTTTCTGATCTAGAGAAGACTTTGAATAATCTTTGGTGCTACCAAATGAAGCTCTACCCCTGCAAGTGTGCATTCGGGGTCACCGGTGGGAAATTCTTGGGTTTTTTAGATGATCTAGCGGGGGATTGAGGTGAATCCAAAGAAAATTTAAGCCACTCTTGATATGAGGCAACCAACCAATAAGAAGGAGGTACAGTGACTCATGGGAAGAGTGGCCGCTCTAAGTCATTTTCTATCGAGATCAGCTGAAAGATGTCTGCCCTTCTTCAAAGCTCTACGCAAGGTGAACGACTTCAAGTGGACTGAGAATTACCAGAAAGCCTTCGAAGAATTGAAGGAGTTCCTATCCACCCCATTATTACTTCGAAGCCAAGGGAGGGGAGAGTCTTTTTCTTTATCTCGCCGCCTCCCCAGAAGCAGTTAGCTCCATTCTCATGCGCCTTGACTCTGACGAAGCACAGAAGCCAGTCTACTATACTAGTAAAGTGCTTCACGATGCAGAGGTCAAGTACTCCAAAATCAAAAAAAAAATTATTTTTGCTCTAATCATCTTCGCTCAGCGTCTCAGGTCATATTTTCAAGCCCACCTGATCGCGGTGCTCATAGACCAACCCCTTAAAGCTATTCTAACTTGTCCTGATACCTTCGGTCGACTACCTAAATGGGCAATCAAATTGGAAGAGTTTGATCTTTCGTTCCAATCGAGATCGGCCCTGAAGTCCCAAGTTTTGGCCATTTTTTTGGTTGAGTGCACATGGACCGAAGAACAGCATGAAGAACCCCCAATGATATACTCAGACGTTGAGTCCGAGAGGGCAACGGAGACCTGGGTCCTCCTTGTAGACGGCACCTCACTCTCAAGGGAGCAGAGTAGGTCTTATTTTTGTGAGTCAAGAGGGCACGATGGTGGAATATACCCTTCATTTCTTCTTCAAGGCTACAAATAATCAAGCCAAGTATTAAGCCCTATTGGCAGAAATAAAGCTCGCACAGGAGCTCAGAGTAAAGTGCCTCAGAGCCTTCACCGACTCTCATCTTATCTCTAGACAAATTATCGAGGAGTATGAAGCTCGAGACCCTATTATATCTTGGTATCTAAATAAGGTCAGATCACAAACCTCCTCACTAACCCATTTTAGCATCAGTTACATCCTCAGGGGAAAAAATGCTAGAGTCGATACCCTATCACGGTTGGCCACCTCGGTAGATAACACCCTAAGTAGGACTTATGTTAAGCACCTGGAAGCTCCAAGCATCGACGTAGCGGAAGAAGTATTGCCGGTCACACAAGAGCCGACGTGGATGGATGCCTATATCCGCTACCTCACTGACCGTACTCTTCCTGATGATGTACAGAAGCCAGGCTGCTCAAATAAAGGGCCTCCAAGTTCACGCTACTGAATGGACAACTGTATAAGAGGTTCTTCTCTTACCCTCTCCTCAAGTGCCTTAATCCTACAGATACCGATTACATTCTTAGAGAGATTCATGAAGGCATATGCGGGAACCACCTGGGGGATAGATCGTTGGCATACAAAGCTCTCCGCTAGGGATATTACTGGCTCACTATGTGAGAGGATGCTGCTAAGTTTGTTCGGAAGTGCAATAGCTGCTAGCGGCATGCCCATATCCAGCGATAGCCAGCCTTCCAATAGAGTCCACTCTCGGCCCCATGGCCCTTCGCTCAATGGGGAATGGATATCCTTTGACCATTCCTCTCGGCTTCTGGTCAATGGGGGTTCCTACTCGTCGTCATCGACTACTTCATCAAATGGGTCAAGATCGAGGCATTAGCCAAAATTATCGAGAGTAAGGTGAAGTTCTTCTTCTGAAAGTCCATCATATGCCGCTTCGGGATACCCCATACCATCATCACCGATAATGGTCAGCAGTTCGACAATGCTATATTCAAGATGTTCTGTATCGGGTTGAACATGTCACCGATTCACTTCTATCGGCCATCCACAGACTAATGAAGAAGTCAAAGTCATGTATCGGACCATCCTTCAGAGACTCAGAATCCGGTTGGATGAGTTCAAGGGAAGATGGATGGAGGAGCTCCCAAGTGTGATATGGGCATATCATACAACTCCAAGGATCCTCATAGGAGAAACACCCTTCAGCCTCGTCTTTAGATCAGAAGCGGTCATCCCTGTGGATATCGGCCTTCCAAGTCTCTGAGTGAAATCATATAATGAAGAAGATAATTCCACTCAATTGAGAGCCAACCTCGACTTCATCGACGAGTGAGACCGGGCATGGCTCAGAATGGCTGCATTTCGCCAACAAGCAGCAAAGTATTACAATGCCCGAATCTACCTTAAGACATTTCGCTCTAGACACTACTACAAAAAGTTAAATAGACTATAGTAGTTTTAGGAAAAAGACTACGTTTTTAGTAAAAAATGTAGTCTTATATTTTCACAAATTAAAAGACTACATCTTTTATTTAAAACGTAGTCTTATATTATCTGATAATATAAAAAGACTATGTTTTAAATAAGACATAGTCTTATATATAAAAAGACTACGTTTTTAATTAAGACGTAGTCTTATATTATATAATAATATTAAAAAAACTACATTTTAAAATAAGTCGTAGTCTTATATTATCTGATAATATAAAAGGACTATATTTTTAATATTTTATAATATAAAAGATTACATTTTTAATTAAGACGTAGTCTTATATTATCTGATAATATAAAAGGACTATGTTTTTAATATTTTATAATATAAAGGACTACATTTTTAATTAAGACGTAGTCTAATATATTTTTAATTAAGACGTAGTCTAATATAATTTCCCTTCTCTTAATTTACTTCCCTCTTTTCCTAAACGAAACCCTTGCGATACCCAAAATCAAATTTCTTTCTTCCATCCGTAGTTTTGTTCTAGGGTTTTGTTTGTGGAGACTCTACCGCCCACCACGCGAGATTAAGGTTGAGGAGACTCCACCATCATCGATCAGGATTTCATTTATAAGGATTCCATCACCGGGCAGGATTAGGGTTTTGTTCTTCACTAGGCTAAGATTCAACTTTAGGTAATTTTTTTTTTTTTAATCTAACAATCGAAGAAAGAGGGAGGACAAGAGGGGTGCTGGCGTGGGGTTTGGCTCGGGTCCGACGGCGTGCCTGCTGGCTTGCCGGGCCTGGGCCATGAGCAGCAGCCCCCACCGGTGTCAGCGTCCGGTGGGGTTCGGCCGGGCTGAGGAGGCGTGTTTTAGGTTGCAGAGAGGTGAACGGAGGGACCGCTGCTGTGAGGGATCGACGTGAACCGGGCACCGGGGGCAGAGAGAGAGCGAGGAGGAGGCCGCGGCGTCATCGTCGCGCAACAGCACGATTTCTAGCGTCAGCAGAAAATGGGGCAACCGCGAGATCCCCGGCCTGGAAGCGCACAAAGCAGAGCGCGCCTGCTCCCAGGGGATCAGCGATGAGGAGGACGGGGAGGGCTCCCGCAAGAAGCTCCGCCTCTCCAAGGACCAGTCCGCCATCCTCGAGGAAAGCTTCAAAGAACACAACACCCTCAACCCCGTAAGTCGTCCCCTTCCCTTCCTCTCTCTCTCTTCCCAGGGCTAGTCTGGAACTAACGAGTTAGAAATTTGCCATCTTTCGATAATGACCCTGTGCGTCTTCCTTTTGTTGTAACGCGAACAGAAGCAGAAGCTAGCGTTGGCCAAGCAGCTCAACCTGAGACCAAGGAAGGTGGAAGTTTGGTTCCAGAACCGAAGAGTGAGGTATGAAACCGAGACTGGCCTCGTATACGAGGGGTGTTTTGGGAAGAAAATGTACATTTTCTGATGCTAACATAGCGTTGCTCGGGGTTATTTCATGACGAAATTGAAGCAAACGGAGGTGGACTGCGAGTTCCTCAAGAGGTGCTGCGAGAATCTCATGGAAGAAAATATAAGGCTTCAGAAGGAAGTCCAGGAGTTGAGAGCTCTAAAGCTATCGCCTCAATTCTACATGCAGATGACCCCTCCCACCACCCTCAGTATCTTACAACTAACCTTAAAATAATTATTTATGCAGAGTACAATTGTACAAGCCATTGTTACAACTGCAAATGTTTGTGTCATGTTATTTATCATCATAGCTGGCGGATATATTGGCTTTCAGACTGGATGGGTTGGATATACTGTTGGCAGGGGATAATGTGAAATTAAAGACTGTTATAAATTCCATCTGTGTAACTAGCTAATTTGGCTTTTTCAACTCACAGATACTTTCCCTATGGAGTGAATGGAATGCTTGTAGGATTAGCAACTGTCTTCTTTGCATACATAGGCTTTGATTCAGTTGCCAGTACTGCTGAGAAGGTAGGCTATTGTTTGCAATAATCCTAAATGCGCTAACTGCCACTCATGTGATGTTCATGTTAATTACTGGTAACTAGAGTTGCACAAGCTAGGAGTGATGTAATAATACATCACTGATATGCTGATAATTCTTGTTTTAATATTATTCCATGCATTTCTCTTATTGGTGAAGAATCCTCAACGGGATCTACCATGGGGCATAGGAACAACACTGTCCATTTGTTACTTATTGTATATGATGGTTTTTGTCATTATTGTCGGCTTGGTTCCATATTTTGCAATGGACCCAGACACTCCAATTTCATCTGCATTTGCAAGACATGGGATGCTGTGGGCTGCCTAAGTTGCCTTTAAAGTTTGGTGATCCAATATTGCAGTAGTCATTCTGCACTTGTGTTCTTGTTACATCTATTACATTTCCATTCAACTGTAGGTACATTGTCACAGCTGGTGCTGTCCTTGCTCTTTGCTCGACTTTGATGGGTTCACTCCTTCCACAGGTAAATAACACATCAACTGATCTGGTGCCTCCATTATTTCTTATGGTGCCTTGATGTTTCCACTGGTGTTTTTTATGCAGTTTTTTTCCTTCAATGATTTGTGATTTTAATGGAAAGTGAAGTTTGAGAACATGCACTGGCTAAGTCTATGCTTACTCTTCAAAAGACGAAGCAAAAAAAAAGTGAAAATCATTTTCTAGAATAAAGGATTTCCAATTACAGTTTCCTATTTGATAGTTACCAATCTGGAGATTATACATATGTTCCACACTGAAATATGGAGAGGCCTCCCATTGATGAAAACTCAGATAGATCACATAATCCGAATTATTGTTCTTCTTAATACAAACAATTAAATTTGATTGCTGATAATCTTTAACATGTCCAAATGATGCAATACCAGTTAGTGATGCTTATTTTTGCCCCTAGATTATCGGATATAAGTTTGTGTTCCTTGCACATATGCTTTTGATTTTACAATGCATATCTTTTCCCAAAGCATTGACTGGACACATATATTGGATTTTAACACTATTATTTGAACTGATTTTACTGCAGTACTCAACTGCACTCACACTATGTAGCTACTTAATATCATCTGTCATGGTCTGACTCATATTTTTTAATCAACAATCACATTGTTAAATTGCTGAGTCGTACTGAACTTGGTAGTCAGAAACCTGGCTGCTAATCATTTTATATGCAATTCACGGTTTATGTCCGGCTACTTATTATGATGCAGGAGTAATATTTTCTCAAATCACTAAGAAATTATTTAGCTTCTTGAATATGAAGCATGGTGTATAAACTAATTCAACATATTTGCTTGCGGTTAAGGGTAACTCAAACCTCATGTTGGAATGAGTTTCTTTGTTGTGTGTTTTCTCAGCCTAGAATACTGATGGCAATGGCTAGAGATGGATTGTTGCCACATTTCTTCTCGGAAGTCAACAAACATACCCAAATTCCTGTCAAGAGCACAATCCTAACTGGGATCTATGCAGCTGCCTTAGCTTTCTTCATGGATGTCTCACAATTGGCAGGGATGGTAAGATATTGCTGTAGGATTTATCATTTCTTCTAATCAATTGAATAAAGGCTTTCATCATGCATTGTTTCTATGTGATGACATCAGCAACAGTCTACTATAGAAATTAAATGAAAACTGGTATTAAATTGGTATACTCTGTGCAGGTTAGTGCTGGCACACTTCTTGCATTCACCATAGTTGCAATTTCAATCTTGATACTCAGATATGTTCCACCATATGAGGTTCCTCTTCCATCATCACTCCAAGAATCAATTGAGTCGGTATCATTTGGCTTTGATGTTCAAGAAAGCAACCGGAAAAAGGCAAAAGATATGTTTGAAACCAAGAACCAATATCCTCAAGATGGCACATCTCATGCAAATAATGTGGAATCATCTATTGTACATGGAGTTCCTTTGGGTGATCAAAATTATCGTGTATCTATTGATGTTTGTTTTGACGATGATGCTCTCCTTTCAATAACAATTGGTGTTGATCCTGTGAAAGTTAAAGATTTTATTGGTTCTCACATTGCATGGCCTCGATCATTAGTCATTGATGATCGAGTTAAGGTATCTGAAACTTTTTAACTTATCCATAAATTTATGATTAATTTATATTGATGAACTATTTGTTATGTAGCAACCATCAGGTGTTGAATATGGCTATTATGTCATCATGTATATGAAGGAGATCATTGAGAATCATATCATTTCAAATTATGAAGAGGTAGGTTATTATATTGCGTACATGATTCATATATATAAGTAGTACTTTTTATGATTTTAGATTTTTGTGTCATGTGTCATTTAGTGCTCTTTTCTGAGTAGCTTATATGTATATATGTAGTTTGCTGAGCAGAAAACTTATAAACAAAAAGAGATCGACATTATGCGTGGAGAATGGGTTGAGTACTTGCAAGGTTTCATTTGAAGAAAATTGGCACTAAATGTATTTGAGATTTAGCCTCGAAGAAATTTGAAGAAAATTGGATATTTTAATTCAATGTATTTGAGATTTTTTGGAATATGTTTGTATGATGACAGTATTTGATATTTATATGACAGTATTGGATATTTCAATTCAATATTTTTAGAATTTTTCTGGAATGTTTGTATGACAGGATATTATACTACGTTTTCAATATCATAATGTAGTCTAAATGTATATAATAGACTACATTTTATGATGAAAACGTATTCTAAATGTATTTAAAGACTTCATTTTGTTGCCTTTTAACTACAGTTTCTGATAAAAACGTAGTCTAAATGTAATTAAAGACTACGATTTTTTGACCTTTAACTACAATTTATGATAATATGTAGTCTAAATGTATATAAAGACTACATTTTTTGATTTTTAACTACAATTTATGATAATAAATGTAGTCTAAATGTATTTAAAGACTACATTTTTTACTTTTAACTATATGTTTTAAAATACTTTTAACCATAGTCTAAACCACGGACTTTTAACTACGCTCAAATATTTAAGACTACACTCAAAAAGACTACGTGTTTTAAAATCATTTTAACCATAGTCTATATATAAAGACTACATTTTTTAGACGTAGTCTAATTAAATTTCTGTAGTAGTGAGAGATTTAGTCCTTAGAAGGGACGAAGAATCCAAGCCAACGGAGGGGGACAAGCTATCTCTAAACTGGAAGGGGCCCTATTAGATCATTGAAGCACTTCACCGAGGAGCGTACCAGATTAAAGGGCACGATGGGCGGCCAATCCTTCGTACCTAGAATGCGGACAATCTTCGCCGATATTATCAATGATGTATGCATTCAGCTAATGAAAATAAGAGGAGCTTCAAATACTGCCTTCTCAATCGACTTAGAAGTTCAACAACCCTTCGGGCCGGCCGAAGAAACCCTCGAAGTAGCTCCAAAAGGCACTCCACGGTCTCGCGACTATTAGGTCACCTTCGAGCTAGCCAAAGAAACCCTCGAGATGGTTCAAAACCTTCGATAATTCCAACGACTCTCAAGTCATCCCTCGGATCGATCGAAGAAATCCCTAAGGCAGTTCCAAAAGCCACTCGACGGTCTCGCGACTATTAGGTCACCCCCGGGCCAGTCGAAGAAACCTCCAAAATGGTTCAAGACCTTTGATGGTTTCGATGACTCTCGAGTCACACCTCGGGCTGACCGAAGAAACCTCCAAGACAGTTCCAAAAGGCGCTCGACGGTCTCGTGATTATCAGGTCACCCCCGGGTCAGCCAAAGAAACCTTTGAGGTGGTTTAAGACCTTTGATGGTTTCGACGACTCTCGAGTCATCCCTCGAGCCGACCAAAGAAATCCCCAAGGTGGTTCCAAAAGGCACTCGACATCTCATGACTATCAGGTCACCCCTGGGCCGGCCGAAGAAACCTCCGAGGATGTTCAAGACCTTCGATGGTTTCGATGACTCTCGAGTCACCCCTCGGGCCAGCCAAAGAAGCCTCTAAGGTGGTTTCAAAAGGTGCTCGATGGTTTTGTGACAATTAGGTCACCCTCGGGCCAGCCGAAGAAACCCCGAGATGGTTTAAGACCTTCGATGGTTCCGACGACTCTCGAGTCATCCCTCGAGCCGATCGAAGAACCCTCCGAGAACAAAAGGCGCTTGAAGGTCTCGTGACTATTAGGTCACCCCTGGGCCAACCGAAAAAATTTCCAAGATGGTTCAAGACCTTCGATGGTTCTGATGACTCTTGAGTCAATCCTTGGGCTGGCTGAAGAAACCCCTAAGGTGGTTCCAAAAGGCGCTTGATAGTCTCACGACTATCAGGTCACACCCGGGCTAGCCGAAGAAACCCCAGAGATAGTTCAAGACCTTCGATGGTTCCAACAACTCTCGAATCACCCCTCGGGCCAGCTAAAGAAACCCTCGAGACGGTTCCAAAAGGCGCTCGATGGTCTCGCGACTATTAGTTTACCCTCAGGCTAATCGAAGAAACCCACAAAATGGTTCAAGACCTTCGATGGTTCTGATGACTCTCGAGTTACCCCTCGGACTGGCCGAAGAAATCCCTAAGGCGGTTTCAAAAGGCGCTCGACGGTCTCGCGACTATGAGGTCACCCCTAGGTAGTCCGAAGAAACCCCCAAGGTAGTTTAACACCTTCGATGGTTCCGATGACTCTTGAGTCACCCCTCGGGCTGGCCAAAGAAACTTCCGAGGCGATTCCAAAAGGCACTCGATGGTCTCGCGATTATTAGGTCATCTCCAAGCCGGCCGAAAAAACTTCCAAGGTGGTTCAAGACCTTCAATGGTTTCAATGACTCTCGAGTCACCCTTTGGACCGACCAAAGAAACCCCTGAGGCAGTTCTAAAATGTTGACCCTATATTGATTTTGATGTTTACAAACAATTAAGCAATGGTTAATCAAGCCTGTTGCAGAGAAATTCAGATGTTCTACAAGTAAATATCTTCATACACAATTTTATGTGAGCAGATATTCATTTTAACTTGCCACTTGCTTGCTATCAAACTCTATGCTATCAAATTCACTATGGTCGTTCTATTTTATTTTTGGAGTTAGCTATCTAGCTAGCTTGCTCTTTTTCCTAGCTAGCTGGCATGCCTTTTAGCTAACTACCAATATGTATCTATGACTTGGCCGATCATTTGTTTCTAGAGCTAGCTGGTGAGCTAGCTTGCTCCTTTGTTAGCTAGCTAGAGTTTCTTTTTAGCTAGCTAAGATGCCTGTTAAAATTGCCTGGCCGAGCCTTGTCTTTCTGGAGCTAGCTGGTGAGCTAGCTTGCCTCTTCATTAGCTAGCTAGAGCTCTTGTTACCTAGCTTGGCCTCTCTGTTAGTTAGCTGGCTTTTATTTTAGCTAACTATGATTTTGAACGTCACTGTGCCAGCCGTGTACCTTGGGTATCAGTTAGCTGCTTAACTAACTTGACTTCTTTGTTAGCTAGCTGGCTTGTTGTTTAGTTGACTATGTTTGCCTGTTATCTATCATGGCCGATCGCCCCTCTTTTCTAACTGACTGGTGAGCTAGCTGATGCTTCTCTTAGCTAGCTAGCTTCTCCTGTTAGTTGACTGCTTTGCTTTGGAGCTAACTGGTTTCTTTCTTAGCTAACTAAACTTCACAGGATCCTCCAAACCGTGAGCCACTCTTTTTCAGTTAGCTGGAGAGCTAACTTCCACTCTTTCAGGCCGTTTGGATTCACTGATGAGCTAGCTGGAGAGTTAACTAACTTTTGGTTTAGCTAACTGGGAAGCTGGCTTCTCCCTGGGCGTATGGCTGCTGCTTTTCATCAGTTAGCTGAATAGCTAACTCCTTTGGATGATTGCTTTGTTATTTTTTGGCTTAGTTAGCTGGGAAGCTAACTATTGGTTGCTCAATTAGCTGAATAGCTAACTCCTCCTCTCTAATGTTTCTATTTTTTTGTTGCAAACCGAAAGATATTCAAAATAAGTTAGCTAGTGAGCTAACTATCTATTGAGTTAGTTAGCTAAATAGCTAACTATTGGGATTTGACTTTTTCTCCTCGGCCGCATGAATTGATTGCTAGTTAGCTGAGAAGCTAACTAACCATTGTTTTAGCTAGCTCTCCTCTCCAAAGCTTTCGGCGTGTGATATCTTGGAAGCTACCTAAGGATTTTTTCCCTTTTGATGGCCGATCGTCTTCAACACTCTCAGCCGCCTAGAATTAATTCCAGTTAGCTGTGCTTCTGGCCGTTGTTGGGCATCTCTCTCTCTCTATTTTAATTTGATTTCTATTTTCAGCTAGATTAACTTTTAATTTTTGAATGATGACAGTTCTTCCTACCTTAAATGGATTCTTGCATTCAATGCTTAAGGGAAATAATCTCAACGGTTATCTTTTCTTTTCATTTTTATTTCCATTTATTTCAATCGTATCTAACGGATCTTTTTGTTGTTGGATCATTATATATAGCTGAGATTAGAAGAAAATCACGATGGATTTTTGAAAAAGAAAATACAAGAGAGATATCCAAGAAAGAAAGCTTTTATTGCATATTTTTGGAGTGGTTGAAAGCTAGTTGCTATGCATTGAAGACCATTCATTGCTGAAAAGTCATCCATACTCTTTAAAGCCTTCAAGCAAATCAAGATTCAAGTCACCTCAACATTGTTCATTTATTGCAGAGGATTTGCTACAAATTTGTAAAGTATTCTCTGAATATTTGCTCATTATAGGAGCTGCCTTTTATTATTTACTCTGAATCTTTTGTAAAAGGGTTAGTGTTAACCCTCGGTTATTGTTGGCTTTCTTGTGTCGGTAAACAAGAGGACTAGCCTGGTAAAACTAGGGGTTTTGGCTGCCTTGTGCCTTGTAAAATAAGAGGGCTAGCCGGGGAAGGCTAGAGGTTATAATCATTGTGATGTGATTAGTGGAACTTTCAAAGAGTATTTTGGGGAGTGAACGTAGGTGCAGGGTTTAGCACCGAACCACTATAAATTCTTTTGTGTTTGTGGTTGCCTAATTCTCTGTGTTATTTTTATTCTGTGCACTTCACTACACCACTGCCAAGTAATTTCGAATTAGGGTTAAAGCACATATTTGCAATAATAATTAATTTTTTGTAACCCAATTTACCCCCCTCTTGGGTTGCTACATCTGGGCAACAAGTGGTATTAGAGCAGAGTGCTCTTGATTACTAGCTTTAATTAGCTTTGAGCCAAAGATCTGTAGTAATCCAAATGGGATCTATGTTGACTGAAGGACAATCAACTAATAGACCACCTTTGTTCAATGGAACAAATTACACTTATTGGAAAGCACGAATGAAAATCTCCATTCAAGCACTAGATTATGATTTATGAGGAATCATAATTAATGGACCATACACACCCACTATTAAGATTGACAATCTTGATATTGCAAAACCTGAATTAGAATGGGATGAGCAAGATAAGAAATTAGCTTAATTAAATGCAAAAGCTATGAATGTTCTTTATTGTTCTCTTGATGCAAATGAGTTTAATCGCATATCTACTTGCATATCTGCTAAAGAAATCTGGGATAGACTTGAGGTTACCCATGAGGGCACAAATCAAGTCAAGGAATCCAAAATAAATATGCTTGTTCATAAGTATGAATTATTTAAGATGGATTCTGCTGAGAATATTACTGATATGTTTACAAGATTCACTGATATTATTAATGGACTAAAAAGTCTTAGAAAATCTTATGCTAACAGTGATCTTGTTTGAAAAATTTTAAGATCTTTACCTAGGACATGGGAAGCAAAGGTCACTGCTATAAAAGAAGCAAAAGATCTCAACACTTTATCACTTAAAGAGTTGGTCAGTTCTTTGATGACACATGAGCTTCAGCAACGACAACACATTGATGAAGATAAATCAAAGAAGAAAAGGACCATGGCATTGAAGGGTACAACTCAAAATGATGAAAATGAGGAAAGCACTAGTAATAGTGAGAATGATGATGAAATGACACTTATCTCAAGGAAATTCAAAAAGTTCATAAAATGAAAGAAGTTTGAAAAAAGTAAACATTTTGTCAAAGGAGACTATAGCAAAAAAAGGAAAAGAGTGAACCTCCTACTTGCTAAGAGTGCAAAAAGCCTGGACATATCAGACCAGAATGTCCACTATTAAAGAAAGGATCAAAAGGAGTAAAGAAGAAAGCAATGATGGCTACATGGAGCGACAGTGAGGCTACAAGTTCAGAAGATGAAGAGAAAATTGAAGTGGCCAATGTATGTTTCATGACTGATAATAATGAGGTAACTCCTAGCTTTTTAGATGATTTTACTTTTCATGAATTACATGGTGCATTCTATGAACTTGTTGATGATTTTGCAAATTTAAGTTCAAAGAACAAGGATTTGAAAAATGAAATCAAAAATCTTATTCTTGAAAAGAAAAGAATTTCAAAAGATAATGAATCATTATTAAAGAAAAACTAAGATTTAAAAAATGAAGTAAATAAATTAAAACCAAAGAGCTATTTGCAATAGAGCTGGCCTTGGATATAATCCTTTTGAAAATAAAAGTTTTTGAAAAATATTTATGTACATGGAAATGACTCCACTAAAATTACATGTTTCAAATGTGGTAAATTAGGACATAAATCTTATACTTGTCACACACAAAATATGAAAAAAAATGTGGGTTCCAAAAGGAACTATCTTAACTAACCCTAAAGGACCCAAGAAGGCTTGGGTACCTAAGAGCAAAATTTAAAATTTTGTATGCAGGTGTGTCTTGCGACCCGAGCAACTAAAAGATAATGGTACTTGGATAGCAGGTGCTCAAGACACATGACAGGTGATGAATCACAATTCATCACTTTGAACGCAAAGGATGGAGGTGTTGTTACTTTTGGTGATAATGGCCAAGAAAAAATTATTGGCATTGAAAAAATAGGTATCACACCTCATGCTTATATTGATGATGTCTTACTTGTGAAAGGACTGAAATACAATATGCTTAGTATAAGTCAATTATGTGACAAAGGATTTAATGTTATATTTGAATCATCATTATGCATTATTAAAAATTATGCTGATGAAAATATGAAATTTGTTGGTCAAAGGCATGGTAATGTTTACATTGTTAATTTAAATGATTTGCATGATAAAATATTGATTGCCTAGTTGCTATAAATAATAAAGCTGATTATAGTTGGCTATGGCATTGTAGGTTAGCTCATGCAAGTATGGATTTATTATCTAAATTAATTAAGAAAGATTTAGTGCATGGTTTACTGAAACTAGTTTTAAAAAAATATAAGATTTGCAATGCTTATCAGTTTGGAAAACAAACCCGAGTATCTTTTAAATCAAAGAATTTGGTTTTAACCACTAGACCTTTAGAACCCTTGCATATGGATTTATTCGGTCCTACAAGAACAACTAGTCTAGGAGGTAAAAGATATGGTTTTGTTATTATTGATGATTTCTCTCATTTTATATGGGTTTTATTTTTAAGTAGTAAAGACAAAGCATTTTTCGCATTTTAAAAATTGTTTAAAAGAATTACAAATGAAAAGAATTCTTCTGTTTTATCAATTCGAAGTGATCATGAAAAAGAATTTGAAAATAAATCTTTTGAAAAATTTTGTAATGAAAATGGAATTGAACACAATTTTTTTGCACTAAGAATACCTCAACAAAATGTAGTTGAAAGAAAGAATAGAACTTTAGAAGAAATGGCTCGTACCATGTTGTGTGAGAGCAATCTTCTAAAGTATTTTTGGACTAAGGTTATCAACACTGCATGTTATATTTTAAATCGTGCATTAATTAGATCTGTTTTGAAAAAGACTCCCTATGAACTTTGGAAATGAAAGAAACCAAACATTAGTTATTTTCATGTGTTCAGATACCGATGTTTTGTTTTAAATAATGGAAAATTAAACCTTGATAAATTTGATGCCAAATCTGATGAAGGAATTTTTCTCGGTTATTCTTTGCATAGTAGAGCTTTAGAATATTTAACAAAAAGACTTTAGTAGTAGAAGAATCTATTCATGTTATTTTTGATGAATCTAATGATCTTCCATTGAGGAAGAGAAAAGGTATAAATGGTACAGATGAGATTGAAGATAAGCTCAAGGATACCACTTTAAAGGATAAAGATGAATCAGATACTCAAGAGGTAAATGAAGAAGAGAACGTTAACCTTTCAGAAGCTTCACAAGGTAATGATGAATTAAAAAGAGGTTGGAGGTATGTTCTCAATCACCCTAAAATCAAATCTTAGGTGATCTATCTCAAGGTATTAGAACTAGATCATCATTTAGAGATACATGTAATAACTTAGCATTCGTATCTAAAATTGAACCTAAATGCTATGATAATGCTAAAAATGATGTTGATTGGATAAATGCCATGCATGAGGAACTTCACCAGTTTGAAAGAAATAATGTATGGACACTTATTCAAAGACCTCATGATCATCAAATTATTAGAACTAAATGGATTTATAGAAATAAATTAGATGAACATGATAATATAATTAGGAATAAGGAAAGATTAGTAGCTAAGGGTTATAATCAAGAAGAGGAAATTGATTTTGATGAAACTTATGTCCCAGTTGCTAGATTAGAAGCTATCAGATTGCTTCTTGCTTATGCTTGCTTTATGAAGTTCAAATTATATCAAATGGACACTTTCTTAAATGGATACATTGCTGAATAAGTTTTTGTGGAACAACCACCCAGTTTTGAAAGTCACTTGTTTCAAATCACGTATTTAAGTTGAATAAAGCTTTATATGGTTTAAAAAGCACCACGGGTTTGGTATGAAAGGTTAAGCAAATTCTTGATTAGTAATAAATTTATTCAAGGAAACGTGGATACAACGCTATTTATTAAAAGATAAAATAGTGATATATTAATTGTTCAAATCTATGTTGATGATATCATATTCGGTGCCACTAATGAATTTTTGTGCAAGGACTTTGCTAAGCTCATGCAGGGAGAGTTCGAGATGAGCATGATGGGAGAGCTAAACTACTTCCTCGGACTACAAATCAAACAAAGCAAAGACGGGATTTTCATAAGCCAATCCAAATATATCAAAGAAATGATCAAAAAGTTTGGCATGGAAACATCGAAAAGTATTGGTACTCCTATGAGCTCATCATGTAGACTTGAAACTTATAATATTGAAAAGTCTGCTGATTTGAAATTATATAGAGGCATGATAGGATCATTGTTGTATTTAACTGCTAGTAGACCAGATATTTTATTCAGTGTATGTATGTGTGCAGTTATCAAGCTAATCTTAAAGAATCACATTTGCTTGCTGTTAAAAGAATATTCAAATATTTGAATGGAACAGTAAACTTAGGTTTATGGTATGATAAACAATCTAGCATTGACTTAATCGGATACACTGATTCAGATTTTGCTGGATGTAAAATTGATAGAAAATCAACTAGCGGTACTTGCCAATTTCTAGGTGCTAACTTAATTTCATGGTTTAGCAAAAAAAAAACTTCAGTAGCATTGTCTACGGCCGAGGCTGAATACATTGCAGCTGAAAGTTGCTATGCTCAAATCTTGTGGATTAAGCAGTAATTAGAAGATTATGGCATTAAGCAAAAAGCCATCTCTATAAAATATGATAATACAAGTGCAATATGCCTAACTAAAAATCCTATACAACATTCTAAAACAAAACACATTGAAATTAGACATCATTTCATTAGAGATCATGTGAATAATGGAAATGTTATAATAGAATTTATAAGCACTGAAAATCAAATTGCTGATATTTTCACCAAGCTTCTAGATGAAACAAAATTTTATGAAATTAGAAGAGAATTAGGAATATTTGATCCTACTGCTTAATGAATTAATTGATAAAACTTTTCATATCTGAAAACTAAAGTTGCATGACATCTTTCAATCAAATCTCTTTATGAAATTAAATGCTTTGAGTGTGCTTGAAGTTAGCTAGCTTTTAAAGTTGAGTGAATATCAACCGGCCAAATCCTCCTTTAAAATATAAAGTGCATTTAAATCCACCAACTGGCCGTTTCACTCCCTTTTACACCATTCATGACAGTTAACCAACCAAGCAACTGTTTAGTCACCTGGCCAGCTAACTAACCAAGGCCCTCTATATATATATCTTTTTGCTTTCATAGAACCCATCCGTCTTCCTCTTCAATTCATCTCTTCAACTCATCCAGCTCCTCATTCATCCGGCTCTTCTCCATCCAGCCTCTCCTCCTCAAATCATTCCTCCACCAAATCAACTTTCACTAACCTCACTCCATCATACTTCCTAGCTCCTTTATCTATTAATCTATCTAGTAGATCGTGGATGACTCCCAAGAAGAAAGCAATCGCAAGAGATGCGATTTTGATCTTCGAAGGAAGTCTTCCTCATCCTCTCAAATCAACACCCACATTGCCGCTAAATCTTTTGTGCATGGCAGGTTAGTTGACTTTAATTTCTTAAAACAAGAAAACTTTAAAGAATTTTATGAGAATATTACATTTGGTTTTGGAACTCTTTCATCCTACGTAAAAAAAACTAGGATTGACCTTGATAGCAAGACTCTAGCTTCTGCATTGAGTATTCCTAATGATGGTATCCTAGAAATCCTACCTAGCGAAAGAGGTTATAAAATTGGTTTAATCCTTGGCATAGATGATAACGAGGCTAGTAACATCGATACTCTTGATGTCAATATGTTATCTGTTGAGAATAGACTATTTCATAGTATCATTGCTAAGATTATTTCTCCTCGTGCTGGTTCGTTCAATGTTGTCATTGATCGTGACATTTGCATTATGTATGATATTATTATTAGAAATCCTATAGATCTTACTGAAATAATAATGGCTATTATGAAAGAATCTGTAAGTAGGTGTAAAGCCGCACTACGCTTTGGTATGTTTCTCACCTATGTCTTTGAATATTTCAATATAAAACTTAAGGGAGAAACTACTGTGGCACTACGTCACACCGATGTGTTTAATGCTCATTCATTGTATCGGATGGACTATGCCAAAAGGGATGGTGTTTAGCTTAAGGTTAGATCTAGAACCAGTCAATCAAGCTCTTTGCCACCTCCAAACCAGTCTCAGAACGTTAACTCTTCTCAAAATTTCTTTAACTTTGATTTCCATCAACCAAATCCATTCCTTGCCACAATGACGATTGATCAAAATTCATTCTTAACTGAACCACCTGATGTCCCTGCTGCTGGACCCTCTTATCAAAATGACAACCCTACTTTTGCTACTCCTGCTACTATCCGTATCAGTAAAGATCAAATCCAACACATTATTCATGAATTATCCCTTGCCTAATCCAGTCGAAGCTCTGGAGACAGTGCTTCATCAGTTAATGATCAAACCCTTGTACCTCATATTTCATCTATTTTTGAGACTATGTCTCAGTTCAAGATTACTCTAAGCCAACTTGTTCATGATGTCAATATTCTGAATGGGCAAATGTTTCATCATAATGAAAATTTCATGGATAAAATCTTGAAAGAAATTAACTTTTTAAAAGGTCAAATTGAAAATTTTGAGACCAAGGCTGATTGTGTTGAGCATCAGACGAGAACGAATGTCAATCAGACAAGAAACGCCACGAATGCTGTTGATCACTGGTCTGCATCTCTGACAAAGTTGATCAAGCTAGTGGAAACTCACATTGCTCTCACTGCTGCCTCAGCTCCAGGAGCTTCTTTTTTCCATCCACATCTTTGGTCTCCTCCACCTCAACAAAACAAGTCAGGACCCTCCTCTTCTGTTCAAATTTCTTCTGATGATGATGAGAAGTGAAGAATGTTTATGAATGATTATGAATGTTTATGACTGTTTATGATATGTAATGAATGTTTATGACTCTACTATTGTGTTGTATAACTTCAAACTATGTCATGTAATATATGTAGTATTGATCTTACTTGATGATCTGTATGACTGTTATTAATATGTATAAATGATCATATTATCCTAATGTATTATGCTCAAATTCATTGCAAAACTCTTCAATCTTCTTTTTGATCAATGACAAAAAGGGGGAGAAGAATGTTGCATACATTAAGGAAATGAAGGAAGTAATAAACTCTATATATTCAGGGGGAGTTTACCTATTCATATTGACAGAGGGAGAAATTAATTTTTCTGAATACACTCTTGTTTATTCATATTATTCATAATACTTCCTATAATTTTTCTTTGAAGCTTAATGGTTTTGTCATCATAAAAAAGGAAGAGATTGTTAACCCTACATTGATTTTGATGTTTACAAAACAATTAAGCAATGGTTAATCAAGCCTGTTGCAGAGAAATTTAGATGTTCTACAAGTAAGTATCTTCATACACAATTTTATGTGAGCAGATATTCATTTTAACTTGCCACTTGCTTGCTATCAAACTCTATGCTATCAAATTCACTATTGCTGTTCTATTTTATTTTTGGAGTTAGCTATCTAGCTAGCTTGCTCTTTTCCCTAGCTAGCTGGCATGTCTTTTAGCTAACTACCAATATGTATCTGTGACTTGGCCGATCATTTATTTTCTGGAGTTAGCTGGTGAGCTAGCTTGCTCCTTTGTTAGCTAGCTGGAGTTTCTTTTTATCTAGCTAAGATGCCTGTTAAAATTGCCTGGCCGAGCCTTGTCTTTCCAAAGCTAGCTGGTGAGCTAGCTTGCCTCTTCATTAGCTAGTTAGAGCTCTTGTTAGCTAGCTTGGCCTCTCTGTTAGTTAGCTGGCTTTCATTTTAGCTAACTATATGATTTTGAACATCACTGTGCCAGCCGTGTACCTTGGGTATCAGTTAGCTGCTTAGCTAACTTGACTTCTTTGTTAGCTAGCTGGCTTGTTGTTTAGTTGACTATGTTTGCCTGTTATCTATCATGGCCGATCGCCCCTCTTTTCTAGCTGACTGGTGAGCTAGCTGATACTTCTCTTAGCTAGCTAACTTCTCCTGTTAGTTGACTGCTTTGCTTTGGAGCTAACTGGTTTCTTTTTTAGCTAACTAAAATTCACAGGATCCTCCAAACCGTGAGCCACTCTTTTTCAGTTAGCTATAGAGCTAACTTCCACTCTTTCAAACCGTTTGGAATCACTGATGAGTTAGCTAGAGAGTTAGCTAACTTTTGGTTTAGCTAACTGGGAAGCTGGCTTCTCCCTAGGTGTATGGCTGCTGCTTTTCATCAGTTAGCTGAATAGCTAACTCCTTTGGATGATTGCTTTGTTGCTTTTTGGCTTAGTTAGCTGGGAAGCTAACTATTGGTTGCTCAGTTAGCTGAATAGCTAACTCCTCCTCTCTAACGTTTCTATTTTTCTATTGCAGACCGAAAGATATTCGAAATAAGTTAGCTGGTGAGGTAACTATCTATTGAGTTAGTTAGCTAAATAGCTAACTATTGGGATTTAACTTTTTCTCCTCAGCCGCATGGATTGATTGCTAGTTTGCTGAGAAGCTAACTAACCATTGTTTTAGCTAGCTCTCCTCTCCTGAACTTTTGGCATGTGATCTCTTGGAAGCTAACTTGTTAGCTAGCTAAGGATTTTTTCCCTTTTGATGGTTGATCGTCTTCAACGCTCTCAGCCACCTAGAATTAATTCCAGTTAGCTGTGCTTCTGGCCATTATTGGGCGTCTCTCTCTCTCTCTATTTTAATTTGATTGCTATTTTCAGCTAGACTAACTTTTAATTTTTGAATGATGACAGAGTTCTTCCTACCTCAAATAGATTCTTGCATTCAATGCTTAAGACAAATAATCTCAATGGTTATCTTTTCTTCCCATTTTTATTTCTATTTATTTCAATTGTATCTAACGGATCTTTTTGCTGTTGGATCATTATATATAGCTGAGATTAGAAGCAAATCATGATGGATTTTTGAAAAAGAGAAATACAAGAGAGATATCCAAGAAAGAAAGCTTTTATTGCATATTTTCAGAGTAGTTGAAAGTTAGTTGTTGTGCATTGAAGATCATTCATTGCTGAAAAGTCGTCCATACTCTTTAAAGCCTTCAAGCAAATCAAGATTCAAGCCACCTCAACATTGTTCATTTATTGCTGAGGATTTGCTACAAATTTGTAAAGTATTCTCTGAATATTTGCTCATTATAGGAGCTTCCTTTTATTATTTACTCTGAATCTTTTGTAAAAGGGTTAGTGTTAAGCCTCGGTTATTGTTGGCTTCCGTTAAACAAGAGGACTAGCCTGGTAAGGCTAGGGGTTATGGCTGCCTTGTGCCTTGTAAAACAAGAGGGCTAGCCAGGGAAGGTTAGAGGTTGTAATCATTGTGATACGATTAGTGAAATTCCCAAAGAGTATTTTGGGAAGTGGACGTAGCTGCAGGGTTTAGCACCGAACCACTATAAATTCTCTTGTGTTTGTGGTTGCCTAATTCTCTGTGTTATTTTCATTCTGTGCACTTCACTACACCCCTGCCAAGTAATTTCAAATTAGGGTTAAAGCACATATTTGCAATAGTAATTAATTTTTTTATAACCCAATTCACCCCCCTCTTGGGTTGCTACATATGGGTAACACAAAAGGTGCTCAATGGTCTAACAACTACCAGATCACTCCCGGACCGGCCAAAGAAACCCTCAAGACTGATCAAGACCTTTGATGGTTCCGACCACTCTCAAGTCACCCCTCGGGCCAACTGAAGAAACCTTTAAGGTAGTTCCAAAAGGTGCTCGATGGTCTCGCGACTGTCAGGTCACCCCTGGACCAGCCAAAGAAACCCCCGAGGTAGTTCAAGACCTTCGATGGTTCTGACGACTCTCGAGTTACCCCTTGGGCCGACCAAAGAAACCCCCGAGATGGTTCCAAAAGGTGCTCGATGGTCTCGCGACTATCAGGTCACCCCGAGCTGACCAAATAAACCTCCGAGGTGGTTCAAGACCTTTGATGGTTCCGATGACTCTCGAGTCACCCCTCGAGCCAACCGAAGAAACCCTCGAGGCGGTTCCAAAAGGTGCTCAATGGTCTCGCGACTAACAGTTCACCCTCGGGTCGACTGAAGAAACCCCCGAGGCGGTTCAAGACCTTCGATGGTTCCAACGACTATCGAGTCACCCCTCGGGTCGGTCGAAGAAACCCCCGAGACGGTTCCAAAAGGCGCTCGACGATCTCGTGACTATCAGGTCACCCTCGGACCGGTTGAAGAAACCTCCAAGGCAGTTCAAGACCTTCGATGGTTCCAACGAATCTTGAGTCACCCCTCGGACCGACCGAAGAAACCCTCAAGGCGGTTCCAAAAGGCGCTCGATGGTCTTGCGACTATCTGGTCACCTCCGGGCTGGCCAAAGAAACCCTTAAGACAGTTCAAGACCTTCGATGGTTCCGATGACTCTCGAGTCACCCCTCGAGCTGGCTGAAGAAACCCCGAAGGCAGTTCCAAAATTTGCTTGACGGTCTCGCGACTATTAGGTCACCCCTAGGCCAGCTAAAGAAAACCCCGAGGCAGTTCAAGACCTTCGATGGTTCTGATGACTCTTGAGTCACCCCTCGGGCTGATCGAAGAAACCCCCGAGGTGGTTCCAAAAGGTGTTCGACAGTCTCACGACTATCAGGTCACCCCCGGGCCAGCTCAAAGAAACCCCCGAGGTAGTTCAAAAGCTTTGATGGTTTTGATGACTCTCGAGTCACCCCTTGGGCCGGCACGAAGAAACCCCCGAGGCAGTCTTAAAAAGCTTTCAAGCTTGGTTCTAGGGCCCTTAACTGGCATTGGCACCCTAAGATCACTTCAGCAAATGCCTAAGGGGAAGAAGCAGGCTTAGCTATCTCTAAAAGTCGATGCAAGCCTTAGACTAGGTTGTCGGCTTCTAAAGCGAGTCATGAAAGATGAGGTGCACCCTATCAGGCCTAAAAGCTAAAGACGAGACATGAATATAAAAAGATAAGGGTGCTACAAAAGCTAAATACACCATACTTAGATAAAAATTTCTTTTCATTAATACTTAACTGCAGTACAAGAAGACCGACTCGAGTTGGGTTACATCGAAAGAAAAATATCAAAGCAAATACAAAAGTCAAAAGCCTATGGCTCGGTGGGCCTCGATCCATCCTCGGTGCCATCCCTCTCCCGCTCCTCTTCTTCCTTAGGATCTCCGGGCTAAAACTCGTCAAGTCCAGCAATCTTGAAGACCTAAAAAATCTTGTCTTTGCAATGTTTGAAGCCTTTGAAGTAGGCATCAAGTGCCGCCTCACTCATCTCTTCAGCAAAATTGGTGGAGCCTTTGTATTGCTCCACGACCTCTCGAGCCTGGGTCTCGGCGGCGATAAACTTCTCCTAGATAGTCCTGGCATTCGTCTTCGTGATGTCTACCTTCTCTTCAGCGGCCCGAGCCACTTCCTTCGCCTTCTCAGCCCGCTCCTCGGCATCGCCTAGCTTGAGAAGGACATCCTTCAACTTCTCCTCAGTGGGCCTCAGCCTTGCCATGGCCTCCTCCAACTTGGCCTCGGTGGCCCTCACTTGCTTGAACTCGGACTTGGCCTTGCTCTTGGCTTCCACGAACCGCGCCTCCCAACTGCGGTTCTCCTCCTGGATGGCTCGAAACTCATCGGCCGTGATTGCTTCTCAGACCTGAACTTCAGCCAACTCCCTATCCATGTTGTCGACCTAGGCTTGGGTGGCGGTCGCCTCCCTCTAGGCTAGCCCGCAGCTGTTGGCGGTTCGAAACAGACATCCCAGAGAACAAAGATGCCATTCGCCTTCTATAAAGATCAATCAGTTAAGGCCCAATCTAAGTCCATACAAAAAGGGCAACACAAAAATGCTTACCTGAAGCATAGCAGTGTATAAACTATCAAGGATGTCGGTGATTGGTTGGCGTAGGAGATCCTCCTAGAACTAGGTGAGGCGGACACGCTCCAACAAGCGCTCCACCAACTGACCACTATTCACCACCAACAGCCCTGATGGCGGTGCATCAGGTCGGGCCCCCGTGGTAGTGGCGGGTGCAATCTCTTGATCGGGCATCGATGGGGCTGCCGGCGTCACCTCGACTTCGGCCTCCACCATTGGTGTCACCTCACTCCTGACCTCTGGGGCAGCCTCCTCCGCCCTCGGCTCGGCAATGGCCAGAGTTTCTTCCCTCGTTTGTTCCATCGGAGCCGACTGGCTATCCCTCTCCGGCTCTGCCTCGGTTCTGACAGAAGAGCCCCCCTAATAGCGCTTCGATCGGGAGACTCTCTCTTTTTGGCTCTCCCGCGGGCGCTGTCTCGGTAGGAACCATAGGGGCCTAGGCCGGTTCACTCTAAACCTCCCGGCGAGGCCTCTTAGGCACTGGCCTCACGACTTCGCCAGCAGCCTCCCTCCTCCTCCGGCACCCGCCCTCAGCTGCTCGGACAAAATTTTCATTGCTGCACAGGAGTTCAAAGGTCAAAAAAAAAGAGAAGTATCGCACTCACCGGGTGCCGGTGCTATGCCGGCCTCACAGAAATTACTTTCAAATAACAACTCCCAAAAGGAGGGAATGTGAGAAGATGTCAGCAGATCAAAAATCTCTTGAACCTTCTCATCCACGGTGGAGTTCCTATTTGGACTAACATCGGGACTCCCCCAGCCCATCCTCACTCCGTCTATGTGGGCAAAGAATAAGCGGGATTTTCATCCTTTGATTTTGGAGGGTAAGTCAATTTTCAAAGTCCTTTGAGGTCTGAAGGTGAAGATCCGCCACCCAGCCTTGTTATGGTTGTGAAGTTTGTATAAAGCCTGGAACAGGGAGATTCGGGCAGCTAAGCCATGGAAGTAACAAAGTACAATGAAGGCGCAGATGATCCGAATGGAGTTCAGAGTCAACTGCGTTGGGACAAGATTATATCTATCTAAAAGGTTGAGTACAAAAGGGTGAAAAGGAAGGCGGAGCCCACTCTTAAAAAATTTATCATATAAGGAAACCCCACCGGATCGGCTGGAGGTCATCCTATTGTCGGATTTGGGGACAGACATGCGGACACTTTCAGGGACCCTATACCTAGCTCTAAGGTCCTCTACCTCCTCAAAAGACATTGTGGAGGCGATCCCCTCCAGATCTGCCGAATTAGAAGTGGCGGCCGGAGGAGGTGCCGGATGGACTGGCGGTGGTGGGAAAACCCTAGGTGATACCTGGGCCATGGTCGTTGAACAATCGTGGATAGAAATACCATTGGCTACCCGACGCTGCGCCAGAAGGACCTCATCATCGGAAGGATCCATCATGGGCCTCTTACCCTTCCTACCGGTGTGAGGGTCCATAGGAGGAAGAGAACAAAGAAGAGGAAGGCAAGAAGGACTACCTGGAGTTGGAAAGAAAGAATAGAAGGCTCGAGACTCAGAGAAAGAAGAAGGAGCATGAACAAAGTACCAAGAGTGTGAAAGACCCGAAGGGATGGATGGGATGATTTTTATATGCAATTTTTGAATCGTCCCACCTGATGCACTGCCACGCGGACGCCCGCAAGTGGGAGCAGTGTCCAGTTATCAAAGAACCCTTCATTGCCCAAGATACTACACCTCGGTAACATATGGGAAGACATGATCCATAGCTAATGATGGGATATTGGTGATGGTGATCCAATAATGATGCCCCACCTTTTTTATCATTTGAGAAGCGCCTCCTCGACCTCCCCGCAAGCGACGTTACTTCTAATACCTATCCTTAAATGAGGGGAGGACTTCAAAAAGACCCTGCCTTCTGAAGGGCATGTGCCTGCCCCTGTTGATTAATGGTGCACGAGGCTCAATGATGGCGGGAGATATTGCGCTCCTTTCGCTTAACGGGCGTAAAACACGTGACCACTCAAGCTCAGGAGGAGGGCATCTGATGTGGCTAGTAAAGCGATATAAAAGTTACGTGTAAGTTAATGGCCGAAAGTAGCTGATGGTGGAAGTCAAAAGGGAATTGACAACCTGGACTCGGCCCTGGCCTTCCAAACTGGCCTCAGCCTTCGGACTCGGCCCCGGCTTCCCAAGGCTGCCTCAACCTCCACTACAAGAGATTTTAAATATTGCGATGCCCAAATGCGTCGCAATTGCATCGCTAAACATGATATTGCAACGCAATAGCGACGCAACGAGGGCGTCGCTCAACTGTCCATCGCAATACCTTTTTATCGCAATTGCGTCGCAATATTGCGACTCTCTGCGATGCTCTTGCGACGCCACATTGCGTCGCAATATTGCGACGCATGAAAATGCGTCGCTAAATTTAAAAATAAATTTAGTTAGAAAAAAAATTATTATTAAATATTGCGACGCACTAAATTGGGTCGCAAAATTGTGACTCATCCAGATGCGTCGCAATATTTAATAATAATAATTTTGGTATAATAGCGATGCAATTTGAGTCGCTAATGCGTCGCAAATAAAAATTATTTTAAAATATTGCAACGCAAGGTAATTGCATCGCAATATTTTAAAATAATTTTTAAGATAAAATAGCGACTCAATTGTAGTCGCTAATGCATCGCTAATAAATTTATTTTTAAATTATTATGATGCCAGGTCATTGCGTCGTAATATTTAATAATAATATTTTAAAAATATTAGCGATCCAATATCAGTCGCTAATGCGTCGCAAATTTTGTTTTTAAAAATATTTAAATGATTAAAAATTAAAACGGTTAATTTAATTTTGCTAAATCTAAATATTGATACAAATATTTTTCACTCAATCCAAACAATAATATATTTCAAAAAATAATTTATATATTAAAATTTTGAAGTTTTTACAACATAAAAAAAATACATCAAGAATCTGAACGATCACGTGGAGGCTGTGGAGGCTGTGGAGGCTGAAGACTCTGCGACAAGCGGCTAACCATATCCCGCAAATAATGCATCTCATCTCGCATGTCTGCAACCTCCTGATCCCGGCCTCGCATACGATCCTCAAAATCCTACTCGACCTCCTGGCGAATCTTCTCTGCAATAGATCTGCGAAGCTCCTGTAAACGCTCGGGAGGAAGATCAGCAGGAACTCGCGAGCTGGAGGCCTGATGGGGAAAAAATGTAGAAGCTCTAGTGCCCATACCATAGACCCTGCGGTCTCGTGGCTGGACACCAACAGCCTCCAAAAACACACGTCGACTCTCCTCTGCTGAGAGTTCGACGGGCGTCTTCCCATCAGTAGAGTCGACCTGCGATGCCTGGGAGCGAAGCTCCTCGACTCGTGTCTTGAAATTATGAAATCAACAATAAATGAGTTAATAAATTTCTTGAAATAAAATTTTAGAAATTAAACAGATACTACATAAATCTAATTTCTTACCGCAACCTCCCGTGATCGCGTGTCGACCCAAGAGCCGTCCCTCCTGGTGTGTGTCGCCCTGAATAGACGAAACTCACCAGGATCTCCGCCCTCCTGCTCAGTCTATAACAATAAAAAAATGATATTAATACAAATATTTGTAAATAACTAAAATAGTAATTAAAATATTTATGTTTTCTTACCATACGCCGTCTGTGCTCCTGAATCGAAATGGAGCCCGAAGTATGACGGGAGAGACCCATGCCAGGACCGCCCTTCTCAGATCGACGGTTCGTGCTGGCTGATGCGGACCTCCTGCGCCAGCCATCGGACTCCCAGGCCTGCTGCCACTCGTGCCAAATACCCTCTGGCACGTGCGCAGGACGCTGACCCGATGACCTCCAACGATGAAGCATGTCGGAGTATCGGCGTCGCGTCAGAGCCTCCCATGCTGCCCTAATGGCATCATGGGTGGCAGGATCCCACGTAAACTTTTTCTGCATTAAAATAAACAGTTAGTTTCTGAATTTATTAACTTTAAAGAATTATATATCACTGATAAATTGTATTTAATAAGTTTACCTGAAACTCAGAAAAATAAAACTCCCTCGTGGCTGGCGATACGTGGTGCCAATCGTAGCCACTGGGATCTGTACGCCTCTGAAAAACGGCGCTGATGTGGCTGGAGACATGATGCTGCTCAATGAATCTGTTAAAAAAATACAATTTTATAAGTAAATGACTTAAAAATATAAATAAAATATTTTTAATTAGTATATACTTACATCCCCTGAGCATCAAGTCTAAGTATAGTGCGGCCGTCGATGGTGGAAGAACTCTCGGAGGTTTGTGCCGATCGACTGGATGGTAATACTGGTGCAGAGATCGAAGGCTGCACCTCTGCTGGAGATCCAAACTCTCCATCTCCGACGCTCATGTGATCTGATCTCGCAGGATCCAAACTACGTCTCTGCTCACCCAAACTATCGTCGGTAGATCTACCTCTGCCCCTCATACTGAAAATACTGAAGATTCACACAATTAAATTACGATTAATGATTGACTATGTAAGAATTTAACACTTATAAAAAAAAGTTAAATTTTAAAAAACCTTTATGTTTAATCGGTGTCATTTGTTTCGTGAAATGTTGGTTCAACATCCGATGCCGTATCGGATTGCGAATCAGTTTCATTATCATCGGAAGGAAACCGAACATTTGCATCCGCAATTTGTTGGACATCACCACTTGGATCTCTAAGTGATGTTTTAGGAGCCCTTGTGTCATCCTCAATTGCATGCATTTCCATCTCATCCTATTGAAATACAGGGCACTCGGTTGATTGAATTGATGAACTCTCCTCTAATACGATTGTTGAACGTGGGACGATTTTAGAAACGGCCCACCAATCTCGCTTGTCGTTGCGCAAACTTGGATATCCGCAGTAAAAGACTTGCTGAGCTTGGGATGCAAGGATGAATGGGTCATATTTCTGCAATCTTCGTCGATGGTTCACTTCAACCAAATTATAGTCATTATGAACCCTTTTGCCCATAGGAACTATCGGATCGAACCAGTCACAACGAAACAATACGGTTCGTTTCATAGGCCAACTGGGATATTCAACTTCAACCACCTCTACTAACTTTCCATAATAATCCTGCATATTTGCTCCAACACTTTCTTCTTTTACACACACGCCCCAGTTCTGCGTGCCTCTTGAAGCTGCTAATCGTTCAATCTGAAATTTGTACCCATTTACAAAATAGCCAGTAGAGGTTGTTACGGTCTTTAATGGCCATTGCGATAGACATTTAATGAAAATATTGTCGGTTGTCGACCATGGACCGTTGATCTATAAATTAATAAGCTATTGACATCCAATTCAAAAAATAATAGCCATTATCGAAATTGATTGAGTGATACTACTCACAAATTCATAAAACCAGTAAGCAAACTCCGTTTCTAATTTCTGCCCAATTGCAACTTGACTGATGTCGGGATTCATCTGTCGTTGTCTATCACAAAACATCCTTATGGGATGAAAAGGATGAAAACTACTGTTAGAAATTAAATATTATGGTATATTATATATAAATTTAAATTTTCAATTTAGCATTGAAGTATACACTTACTCAATATATGGATCGACTTCTCGACAGTTCATTAGGATGTAATAATGTGCTGCATTATACTCCATATCGCTAAGATTTCTTGACTTCTGCCCACCAAATGAACGGCCGATAGCTTTAAAAATTGATATTCTACCGTCATTAGCTTCTGCTTCGTCCACACATACGTCATCGTTACGACCATGATTTCGGCTCCTCGTGTGGACGTGACCCTCAAAGTAATGTGAGGCAAAAGCTGAAACTTCTTCGACCAAGTGTGCATTGCATATAGAACCTTCAACCCTTGCCTTATTACGCACATTATTTTTTAACTTCTTAAGATACCTATATGTAAAGTTGCAACAAAAAATTAACGAATTTTTCAAGCAATGAAATAATATTTGAAATGTCAACATATCTTAATGATGTATATATTTACCTCTCGAAAGGATACATCCAGCGATACTGCACGGGACCAGCTATGCTCGCTTCGTATGGCAAGTGAACCGGTAAATGCTCCATTGAGTCAAAAAAACTGGGAGGAAATATTCGCTTAAGCTTGCATAAAATAATTGGAATTTCCTCCTCAAGCCTTGCTATGGATGCAGAAGTAATGACTGCGGCAGATAACTCCTTGAAGAATAAGCTGAGCTCCGTAATTGCCTTCCAGACATGTTGCGGAAGCAACTCACGAAAAGCTATAGGTAATAATCGTTGCATGAAAACATGGCAGTCGTGGCTCTTCATGCCGAACAACTTGAGCTTATGCATGTCCACACACCTACCGATATTTGAGGCATAACCATCTGGAAATTTTAACCCTCTTAGCCAGTTACATAAAACTTCTCGTGAATTTCTGTCAAGAGTGTAACATGCTTTAGGATAGGTCCCATCGGCACTCCTTCTCAAATCACCTCTTCTGCAGTACTGATTAAGTTCTTCTCTTGACTTTGCAGTATCTTTTGTTTTTCCTGGGATGTTTAGCACCGTGTTAAATATGTTATCAAAGAAATTTTTCTCGATATGCATAACATCCAAGTTGTGCCGGATGAGATTTGTGCTCCAATAAGGCAAATCCCAAAATATACTTTGCTTCTTCCAGTTATGTTCTTTACATATACGGCTATTTATTCTATCTGCATCCGGTTCCCATGCATACATCAACCCCAAATACTCTATAGAATCAAATAGATTCGTGCCGGACCTAACCGGTTCGGTAAATTTTGTGACTGCTTTGTTCTTCCGGAAGGCGATCAAGTTACGCCTGTAAGGATGATTTGGGGGCAAGAACTTCCTATGGTTATCAAACCATGACTGCTTACCACTCTTCTGCAATGTAAATGCATCCGAATCATACATGCAATGAGGGCATGCCAGACGTCCAGCAGTGCTTCAACCAGACAACATTGCATATGCCAGAAAATCACTTATTGTCCACATCAAAGCAGCTCTCATTAAGAAATTTTGTTTCATAGAAATGTCGTAGGCTACCACTCCTGTTTCCCACAACATTTTCAATTCGGCCACCAACGGTTGCAGAAAGACATCAATCTTTTCCTTTGGATTTGATGGTCCTGGAACCAAAACGGTTAAAAACATTGCAGTATCTTTCATGCACTTCCACGGAGGAAAGTTATATACAGTCAGTATCACAAGCCAACATGAATACTGTTGCCCCGCTTGACCAAATGGTTGGAAGCCATCGGTACAAAGACCTAATCTCACATTCCTTATATCTTCAGCGAAATCAGGATGATTTTCATTGAAATGCTTCCAAGCCTTTGAATCTGATGGATGCCGCATTTCATCCTCTTTAGATTCATGTTCGGCATGCCATCTCATATCAGCAGCTGTTGCCTCAGATCTGTATAATCTCTGCAGGCGTGGGGTAAGAGGAAAGTAATGCATCCTCTTGTAAGGCACACTTTTCCTCCTACTTGTACTGGCTCCTCCTTCGATGTTTTTGAACCTCGATTGCCCACAAATCTTACACCATCTCAGCTCTGAGTCTTCACCCCAAAATATCATACAATTGTTCAAGCAACAATCGATCTTATTAACTGGGAGCCCAAGCCCACGCAACAACTTCTTTGTTGCGTAAAAACTGTCTGCGGCAACATTATCATTTGGCAGAATTTCTTTGATTAACTCAGCTACAGAATTGAACGCCTTTTCTGATAATCGATGTTCTGCCTTAATATTCAACATTCGAGCAGCTGTAGAGAACTGGGAATGACCCTCACACCCAGGATACAATTCTTGATTTGCAGCACGCAACATATCGTAAAATTGTTGTGCTTCTGGATTTGGTTCTTCCATAAATGTATTCTGATTGAAGTCATTACCCGATGCATTCATCACCATTTGTTCATATGTGTTTAAATTCACAAATGGTTTATCTACGGGAATTGACTCTTGTTGGCCTATAACAGCTGCTGGAATATCCTCTGGTTCACCATGACAGTACCAAACATAGTAATCAGGAACAAACCATTCTTACATAAATGCACCTTAACAGTTTCCACATCTCTGTAGGCTTTATTCTGACACCTGTGGAAGTTGCATGGGCACCTAATCCTAGGCCCATCCATCCATTCAGGTTGGCTACATGCAAATGCGATAAATTCTTCCAATCCATTCAGAAAATCTGGATTCAGCAAGCCATCTTTTATCCTTGCATACATCCATGAGCGAGTCCCGCTCATTTTTGACCGACTTATACAAAGTCTGGTAAATCATTAAATGAAACCAAAAAATAAAACTATATTAGTATTAATAAATATATAACTAAATTATTTCTTGGGCACAACTAAGGTTAATTACAACCAATTAAATCATTTATAAGTACCCAAATTTTTTTAGGTAACTAAGGACCCTACCATGCAAGGGCGAGCCACGGCTACGATCCTTGGGGTGCTAGCAAGGACCGATGCATAGGTTCATGGCTAAAGGGAGGGCTTGAGTTTGTGTCGGGCCGCAAGGCGGTGCGTTTAGTCATTAGACTTCACAAGAATTCAAGTGTCTTAAATAATTCTACCTTCACTCCATGTCTATAAGGTAAGGCCCTATCCCATTCAAGAATATTTTTTGTGATATGTTATTCTGCTATTAATTATCATCGATCGGTAACATTGAAATTTCGGCAGCATTTCCCCATATGTTCTCCTACATGTGTGGTATATAAGCCACACTAGGAGAACGTATGAGCAAATGCAATCCGAAATCTCATCCCACGATGATTACTAGCAGACTAACATGTCACAAGAAATATTCCCAAACTGTCCACCAGGACAATTTGAGAATTTGCAAGACTAAGGCTTACAAATTCTCAAACGGGTCTAAAGGTTAAAGTGCTGTGATTATGGAAGTCCGAAGACAATCGAACTTATGCTTGTTATTCTTAACTTCTTGTGAATTATACATGTAATCACTAACTTTTTTAAGATTATTACGTCAAATACAAATGTTTTCGAATACTAAAATGTAAATCATTGAAACTACTAATTTGTTGCTGGAAATTAAATAATATTACAACAAAACATTTTATTTAATATTTCAAACTGTAATGCATCATTCAGTTTGCAGCATAATATAAATAATCAAGACATAACAATTGTAAATGAGTATAAATGCACAAATACTATTATCATAAACATTCTGCTTAAATTAATTATTACATAAATATTATGTAAATTAAATAATAATACAACAAGACTTCCTATCTAGCATTACAAATATTATTGAATAATCAAGACATAACAAACAGTCTATCCCCCCTCCCCCTGTTTAGGAAATTTTTTTTTTTTTGTTTTTTTGTCACAGTGGCCTGGCCACCGCTGTCGTGGCCGGACAAGAAAAGAAAGGGGGGGGGGGTTTCCCCCCTCCCCCCCCATTCTTAAGGAAATTTTTTTTTTTTTGTCACAGTGGCCTGGCCATCGTGGCCAGGCCACTGCCGGCCATGGCAGCGGCCGTGGCCGGACAAGAAAAGAAAGGGGGGGGGGCGGGGGGTTTCCCCCCTCCCCCCCTGTTAAGGAAATTTTTTTTTTTTTTGTCACAGTGGCCTGGCCACAGTGGCCAGGCCACTGCCGGCCATGGCAGCGGCCGTGGCCGGACAAGAAAAGAAAGGGGGGGGGCAGGGTGGGTTTCCCCCCTCCCCCCCAGTTAAGGGAATTTTTTTTTTTTTGTCATAGTGGCCTGGCCACCGTGGCTAGGCAACTGCCGGCCACGGCAGCGGCTGTGGCCGGAGAAGACGGCCACGGCAGCGGCCGTGGCCGCCTTGTCCGGCCGCGGCCACGGCCGTGGCCGAACAAGAAAAAACAAGGGGGGGGGTTTCCTCCCCTCCCCCCTGTTAAAAAAAAAAAAAATTTTTTGTGATTACAGTGGCCTGGCCACCGTGGCCAGGCCACTGCCGGCCACGGCAGCGGCCGTGGCCGGAGAAGACGGCCACGGCAGCGGCCGTGGCCGCCTTGTCCGGCCGCGGCCACGGCAGCGGCCACGGCCATGGCCGGACAAGAAAAAACAAGGGGGGGTTTCCTCCCCTCCCCCCTGTTAAAAAAAATTTTTTTTTTGTGATTACAGTGGCCTGGCCACCGTGACCAGGCCACTGCGGCCACGGCAGCGGTCGTGGCCGGAGAAGACGGCCACGGCAGCGGCCGTGGCCGCCTTGTTCGGCCGCGGCCACGGCCGTGGCCGGACAAGAAAAAACAAGGGGGGGGTTTCCTCCCCTCCCCCCTGTTAAAAAAAAAAATTTTCCCTTAATTGTGATTACAGTGGCCTGGCCACCATGGCCAGGCCACTGCGGCCACGACAGCGGCCGTGGCCGCCTTGTCCGGCCACGGCCATGGCCGTGGCCGGATAAGAAAAAACAAGGGGGGGGTTTCCTCCCCTCCCCCCTGTTAAAAAAAAAAAAAAAAATTTGTGATTACAGTGGCCTGGCCACCGTGGCCAGGCCACTGCCGGCAACGGCAGCGGCCGTGGCCGGAGAAGACGGCCACGGCAGCTGCCGTGGCCGTAGGAAAATCAATAAAAAAAATAATTTTTTTTTAAGATTATTGGGGCTAACCTTGGTTGAGATGAGATCGCCGGGTAGCCGGAGTCGGATGAGATCACCGGGTAGCCGGAGGACGGGGATGCACCGGAGTATCGAGCGAGGATCACGGCGGCGCTAGGTCAAGACGGGAAGGAGGAAAGGAGAAAGGGGCCGGCTTAAATATAGGTAATTAGCGACGCCAAAATTGCGTCGCAATTTTCGTCGCAATTTTTTTTTTTTTTGTCTTAGCGATGTACTAGGGCATCGCTAATCCATCGTTAATACATATTTATAATAATTTTTTGAAAACATAGCGACACCAATAAATGCGTCGCTAACTAGTCGCTAAATTGGCGCCATCATCTGGCGGGAAAATATTTTTATTTTCTAATAATTGCGTCGCTAAGGCGTCGCAATATTTTTTTAATATTTTAAATTGATTAAAATAAAAACTTATTACATATATTGCGACGCAAGCAGTGCATCGCAATTATTTTTTAAATATTTTTAAATGAAAATATTTAAATTTATTATAATAATTGCGATGAAAAATTGCATTATAATTATTTTTAATATTTTTAATCAGCTATATATTCTAATAATATTGCGATGCATATATTTTGTCGCAATATTTGTTTTAATTTTTTTTAAACTGTGTCGCTAAGGCGTCGCAATAATTTATTAATATTTATAAATGATAATATTTATAATTAATGTTAATAATTGCGATGATAAATGGCGTCGTAATTTATTTTATAAAATTTTTAATTACATAAATTTATTTAAAAAACATTGCGACGATCGGCGACGATCCGACGGTTGCGATCGATCCAAGCCCTGATCCCGATCGGCCACGACCGATCTCGGACCGTGGCGATCCGTCCGATCGGCGACGATCCGAGGGTTGCGATCGATCCAAGCCCTGATTTCGATCGGCGACGACCGATCACGGACCGCGGCAATCGGTCCGATCGGCAAAGATCCGACGGTTGCGATCGATCCAAGCCCTGATCCCGATCGGCCACGACCTATCTCGGACAGTTGCAATCCATCCGAGATCGGCGACGATCCAACGGTTGCGATCGATCCAAGCCCTGATCCCGATCGGCCACGACCGATCTCAGACCGTGGCGATCCGTCCGAGATCGGCGACGATCCGACGGTTGCAATCGATCCAAGCCCTGATCCCGATCGGTGACGACCGATCGCGGACCGCGGCAATCGGTCCGATCGGCAAAGATCCGATGGTTGCGATCGATCCAAGCCGTGATCCCGATCGGCCACGACCGATCTCGGACCGTGGCGATCCGTCCGAGATCGGCGACGATCCAACGGTTGCGATCGATCCAAGCCCTGATCCTGATCGGCCACGACCGATCTCGAAACGTGGCGATCGGTCCAATCGGCGATAATCCGACGGTTGCGATCGATCCAAGCCCTGATCCCGATCGGCCACGACCGATCTCGGACCGTGGCGATCCGTCCGATCGGCGACGATCCGAGGGTTGCGATCGATCTAAGCCCTGATTCTGATCGGCGACGACCGATCGCGGACCGCGGCAATCGGTCTGATCGGCAAAGATCCGACGGTTGCGATCGATCCAAGCCCTGATCCCGATCGGCCATGACCTATCTCGGACAGTTGAAATCCGTCCGAGATCGGCGATGATCCGATGGTTGCGATCGATCCAAGCCCTGATCCCGATCGGCCACGACCGATCTCGGACCGTGGCGATCCGTCCGAGATCGGCGACGATCCAACGGTTGCGATCGATCCAAGCCCTGATCCCGATCGGCGACGACCGATCGCGGACCGCGGCAATCGGTCCGATCGGCAAAGATCCGATGGTTGCGATCGATCCAAGCCATGATCCCGATCGGCCACGACCTATCTCGGACAGTTGCAATCCGTCCGAGATCGGCGACGATCCGACGGTTGCGATCGATCCAAGCCCTGATCCCGATCGGCCACGACCGATCTCGGACTGTGGTGATCCGTCCGAGATCGGCGATGATCCAACGGTTGCGATCGATCCAAGCCCTAATTCCGATCGGCGACGACCGATCGCGGACCGTGGCAATCAGTCCGATCAGCAAAGATCCGACGGTTGCGATCGATCCAAGCCGTGATCCCGATCGGCCACGACCTATCTCGAACAGTTGCAATCCGTCCTAGATCGGCGACGATCCGACTGTTGCGATCGATCGAAGCCCTGATCCCGATCGGCCACGACCGATCTTGGACCGTGGCGATCCGTCCGATCGGCGACGATCCGAGGGTTGCGATCGATCCAAGCCCTGATTCCGATCGGCGACGACCGATCGTGGACCGCGACAATCGGTCCGATCGGCAAAGATCCGACGGTTGCGATCGATCCAAGCCCTGATCCCGATCGGCCATGACCTATCTCGGACAGTTGCAATCCGTCCGAGATCGGCGACGATCCGATGGTTGCGATCGATCCAAGCCCTGATCCCGATCGGCCACGACCGATCTCGGACCGTGGCGATCCGTCCGAGATCGGCGACGATCCAACGGTTGCGATCGATCCAAGCCCTGATTCCGATCGACGACGACCGATCGCGGACTGCGGCAATCGGTCCGATCAACAAAGATCCGACGGTTGCGATCGATCCAAGCCCTGATCCCGATCGGCCACGACCTATCTCGGACAGTTGCAATCCGTCCGAGATCGGCGACGATCCGACGGTTGCGATCGATCCAAGCCCTGATCCCGATCGGCCACGACCGATCTAGGACCGTGGCGATCTGTCCGAGATCGGCGACGATCCAACGGTTGCGATCGATCCAAGCCCTGATTCCGATCGGCGACGACCGATCGCGGACCACGGCAATCGGTTCGATCGGCAAAGATCCGATGGTTGCGATCGATCCAAGCTATGATCCCGATCGGCCACGACCTATCTTGGACAGTTGCAATCCGTCCGAGATCGGCGACGATCAGATGGTTGCGATCGATCCAAGCCATGATCCCGATCGGCCACGACCGATCTCGGACCGTGGCGATCCGTCCGATCGGCGACGATCCGAGAGTTGCGATCGATCCAAGCCCTGATCCCGATCGATGACGATCGATCGCGGACCGCGGCAATCGGTCCGATCGGCAAAGATCCGACGGTTGCAATCGATCCAAGCCCTGATCCTGATCGGCCACGACCGATCTCGGACCGTGGCGATCCGTCCGAGATCGGCGACGATCCAATGGTTGCAATCGATCCAAGCCCTGATCCCGATCGACCACGACCGATCTCGAAACGTGGCGATCGGTCCAATCGGCGACGATCCGAGGGTTGCGATCGATCCAAGCCCTTATTCTGATCGGTCACGATCGATTTTGGACCGATCGCTATTTAACATAATTAATTTTTTTAAATATAACGACGCAAAGGGTTGCGTCGTATTTTTTTAATATGATAATTATAATATATAAAAAATTAACTTTAATTCTAATAATTACGATATAACAAGTACGTCGCTATATTAAAACATAATTTTTCTAATTAATATTTTGGCTTATTACATCACTAATGCGTCGCTATTTAACATAATTAATTTTTTAAAAATATTGCAACTCACTGTGTTACGTCGTAATTATT
The DNA here is from genome assembly GCA_900491605.1 of Calamus simplicifolius. NCBI lineage: Eukaryota > Viridiplantae > Streptophyta > Magnoliopsida > Arecales > Arecaceae > Calamus > Calamus simplicifolius. The sequence continues at coordinate 2,584,273 of UESW01003949.1, forward strand.
TTTTCTCATATTTATAATTTATAAAATTTAATTTTATTTAAAATAATTGCGACGCAGTATTGCGTCGCTAAATTAAAAATAATTTTAATTTATTTTCTGGTTTATTACGTCGCTAATGCGTCGCTATTTAAAATATTTAATTTTTTCCAAAATATTGCGACGCATCGCAATCTTTTTTAAAATATTAATACTGTAAAAAATATAATTCCATTTAAATTATTTGTGACGCAATTGTTTCGTCGCTAAATTAAAAATAATTTTTCTATTTTTCTAGTTTATTGCGTCGCTAAGGCGTCACTATTTAAAATATTTAATTCTTTTCAAAATATTGTGACGCACTGGTTGGCGTCGCAATATTTTTTAAAATATTAATACTGTAAAAAATATAATTCCATTTAAATTATTTGCGACGCAATTGTTGCGTCGCTAAATTAAAAATAATTTTCCTATTTTCCAATTTTATTGCATCGCTAAAGCGTCGCTATTTAAAATATTTAATTCTTTTCAAAATATTGCGACGCACTGCTATGCGTCGCAATATTTTGTAAACTATTTGTACTTTAAATAATATAATTTTATTTAAATTATTTGCGATGCATTTGTTGCATCGCTAAATTAAAAATAATTTTTCTTATTTTCTAGTTTATTGCGTCGCTAATGTGTCGCTATTTAATATATTTAATTCTTTTAAAAACATTGCGACGCACTGTGATGCGTCGCAATATTTTTTTCTGATAATTAGATTTTATAAAATTTAATTTCATTTCAATTATTTGCGACGCAATTGGTGCGTCGCTAAATTAAAAATAATTTTTCTAATTATCTATTTTATTGCGTCGCTAATGCGTCGCTATTTAAAATATTTAATTCTGTTAAAAACATTGCGACACAAATATTGCGTTGCAATATTTTTATTGATATTTATATTTCATAAAATTAATTTAATATTGCGACGCAATATTTGCGACGCAATATTTGCGACGCAATATTTGCGTCGCAATATTAAAAATTTAATTTTTTTTTTTTTTGATTTTTTGGTTAATTGAGTCGCTAATGAGTCGCTAATGCGTCGCAATATTTTATTGTCACAAAGGCGTCGCAAAGTGGTCGCAATTTAGCGACGCAATTATGCATCGCTAAATTTGCGTCGCTATTTTAGTATTTTCTTGTAGTGCTCTGTACTCGGCCCCGGCTTCCCAAGGCGGCCTTAGCCTTTGAACTCGGCCCCGGCTTCCCAAGGCGGCCTTAGCCTTCGAACTCGGCCCCGGCCTCCCAAGAAGGCCTCAACCCTCGGACTCAGCCCCGACTTCCCAAGGCGGCCTCAGCCTTCAAAGTCGGCCCCGGCCTCCCAAGTCAACCCACGTGTCTGACAAAACCTATCCCGGCCCACCAACCATCTGTGGCCCACATATCTAACAAGGCCTGGCCTAGACCATCAACTACCTGTGGCCAATGCGCCTGATGAGACCAGACCCACCAACCACCTGCGGTCTATGCGTTCGATGAGACCAGGCCCACTAACCATCAGTAGTCCGGACATATGACAAGACTGGACCCACCTGCTAATCGCAGTTGCTCAAATCAAACGGAACAAGGCCCACCAGTCCTAACATTCTACCCATAAGACATTCTTTAATGCAAGGCCCCTATGTGGTTCATCCTATCGCTGAATGGCACGGACTATCCATAAATCGGATAAGAGGGACCCTGACGAGGTATGAACACTAAAACACTCAAAAGAATCTTTCACAAAAAACTCTCTCTTTCGAGCTTCCTCAAGCTCACGACTGTGATTTCGATCACTAACTTGATCGTCGGAGGGTTTCATCGAAATATTCAGTCCCCAAAACTTCTTGCAAGGCCCAGTTTGGAGTGAAGCTTCACCATCAAATTCATAGTGCTTTCACAGATGTCAACTTGAGGTGATCGGGCATCATCAAGAACCATAGAGCTATGATGGGGCTTATGATGCAAAAGAGTCGTAGACTTTCTTATTTGATATTAGGTAGTACTTTTGAATAGTGCTTTCTGACTCCGAAGATATGATGATTATTCTAGCTATTGTCTATTTAGCAAGTCATACTAAACTATGGCAGTGAATCCAATGTGAAATGTAACTTCAACTAAAACAGGTGGAACTAGGTTCAGGCCATACCATCTTAAAATGGAAATATCAAAACAAATTTCACGAATCATATTAAATTTTAACAAGCAACAATGGTCAAGGCCATGAGCTCCACAAGATTTGGGCTCAAAATGAAAATGAAGGCGAATCTAGGTTAAACTTAGATTGAAATCAGCGAGCTGTGTCAGTGACCATGAACTATTTAAGGAAAAGTTTTTGTACATTGCGCTCGATGCAAACCGGTACATCATCTCTGATGCAGGATGGTTTGCACTAGGTACGATGATTCACCCGCACACCCGCACATGAGCTTAAGCCGAGAGATCCGCTCGTGGGTCCCATACCGCATGTGTGTGAGCCCATGCATGAGCAAATCATCATGCCCAATATAGACCATCCTGTACCAAAGATGTGTATAAAGATTTTTCTACTATTTAATGTCAAGTCCAACTGGTTCATGGCAAAACAAAGTCTTGAAAGGCCCAACATGTAAGCTGTCAGTCACCAAGAAGTATTTAACGTCAAGTCTAGCTGTTTCATGGTAGAAAAAGTTCTTTGTATACTGCATGTGCAGAACATGCGCATAGCACACAGTAATTAGCCCCGCACGTGTATGCCCATGCATGCCAAAAGATATTTTTATCCTTTTTCGAACCACATGTGCGATAACACGCATTGCACACGGTGTTCATGATCAAGGACTTTTCCTTCGTGGCAAAACAAGGGAGGCATCAAAGGCCCGGCCTGCAATGAAACATGTGTATCGGAGGAAAGAAAATCTCTCTCTCTCTCCACACTTTCTTTTAGCCTCCAAACTTGAACTAAAATTTTATTTTAATTTTAATTTTTAATTACATAGTTTAATTTTTGATGTTGTGTTCCTAACATTCTATTACATATAATTAGATAAAATTGATAGAACATTTGACATATTAGTGAAAAAAAAGCCTTTATATGTTCGCAAAAGGTTGATACATTAACTATGTCATCAATTCTAATCAATCCCATTTAATGAACATTAGGAATGCAGCATTACGATGAGAGATTAAATTATAATAGCTAAAAATTTAAGGATCAAAATAAATTTGAGTGAAAATTTGAGGATCAAAAGTATATTTTAGCTAATAAAAGTTATTGGGCTCAAATCCCATATTATAGCATACATATATTTTAAAAATTAAAAATATTATATGTATATAAAATGGAAGATTATGGTAGGAGCCGTTGCTACGTATGGATGAAAGAAGGAAAAGAAAAAAATTACATTTGCATCATCAAGAAAGAAAATGTTTTTTTTTTTGGATGAAAGAGGGAAAAGAAAAAAAATTACATTTGCATCATCAAGAAAGAAAATGTTTTTTTTTTTTTCTTTAAAGACAACATGCAAATGCAATGCACCGGTATGTGGGTAGTTCACAATAAAATTTAAGCAGCGCCATCTTATCCTTTCTTTAAAAAATTTAAAAAAAAAATCAGCAAAGATTAGAGTCCAAGTAATTGCGCTAATCTCTGTGAAACAAAACACAGCAGTTGTCACAAGATAGAATATTACTTGAAGGTTGTGGGAAAATTTAGAGCTTGCTTGGCGAGCCAATTAGCCCGGATTCCTTCCTTGCAAGAAATGCATCCAAGAACCAGCTTCAGCCTGGAAGCATTAGGCCAGCTCAGGCTTTGCCTTGCATGAGTTAGAACAGCAGTTCATTAGGTTGCCATGTTCTGTGATCGACTGGCAGTTTAATATTATTACAACATTATTAATGCAACATTTATCTAAAAGAAGGTAATTTGATACGTTTCAGAACTCAGTATATATATATATATATATATATATATATATATATATATATATATATATATATATATATATATATATATATATATGACATTAGAATCTAGTCCCTAACAATGTATACATTTTACTTGGTCATGAGACTTTAGCCCCTGACAAAAGTAAGTTCTAGGAAGTATTTTTTTCAACAAGAAAATTACTTGTAGCAGGGCCTGTTAAAGGGTATAAAACAATGATCCCTGATGAAAGATAAAAGAGTGAGATTTTTGGTAAGTTCATATTAGCCATTGAGCACGCACTGCGCGCATACAATCCAAATCAACTAAAATATTTAAAAATAAAGAAAAAGGTTTTTTTTGGTACAGACGGATGACCACACCAGTCTAGGGTAAGTCGAACCCGAAATATTAAAGTATAAAATTTGTGACAGAATAATAGGGCATGGGTCGCCCTGCTTCCGGTTCCAAAATCAGAGTGATAGGCCACCCTGGAGGCGATCCAATCCGCCGCTGAGTTGACTTCTCTATAGATGTGGCAAATCTGAATACCAATGGCACCCTGAAGAAGGGAACAGATATCACTGATCAGAGGGATGGTCGGTATATGGTAGCTAGATTCCTGCCGGATCCAGCTGATAATCGTAGCAGAATCCCCTTCAATAATGAGCCTACGGGCACCAACGATCCGAACGGCATAAGAGATACCAGCCCACGCCACAGATAGTTCTGCAAGGGGAACAGAGGAATCAAGAGTCCCGAAGCCACCTACTACAAGCATGTTATCCTCGGACCTCCGAATCACAAATCTCGATCCCACACATCTACCTCGAATACTCCCATCGAAGTTGATTTTGACACACCCAAGAGGTGGGGGCTCCCAAGAAATAAAGACCGTATGCCGGTTCGCTATCGAAGTAGTATGGGAGTCCCAGTAGCCTGGACTGACAAAATCAAGAGGCCTATGATGGAAAGTATACTCAGCAGATAAGAAAGCAGCAGTCCTGACAACCCGATAAGAACGAACAATCTCACCCGAGAACACCAACCGGTTACAGGTTAACCAAATATGATAAGCAGTGTAAGCCCACCGCGGACCCCGCCTATGGTAGCCAGCCCGCATATCCTGCCTGATCAGATGCAGAAAGGAGATACGGTGGGAAACAGAGTCATACGTCCAAGGACACTCCCCTGACCGCTGCCAAATCTGTCTCGCTCTGCCACATAAAAAGATAGCATGATCCACAGTCTCCATCTCGAGACCACACACCGGGCACATAGGCAAGATGCTCATACCCCTCCTAGAAAGCAGGAAACAAGTAGGAAGGACATTCCAAGCAAGCTTCCATATGAACAGGCGAACCCTGGGGTGAATGGATAGATGTCAGATCCAAGCCAAGTCCATACCTTGCGAAGGCAAAGGCCTAAAGATATTCAGAAGATCCCTAATAGAAGCACGGGGCAGACAGGATCTCTTCCAAACCCTAACATCAGCAGAGAGGCCCAGAACGAGAGGAATAGATGTAATGCGTCAGTAGAGCTCATCCCCAAAAAAAGAAGAAACCACCGAATAATCCCAGACCAACTGATCCTAGGAAATTAAGTCACTGACTCTCAGACCAATAGGGATATCAGTACAGACAAAGGTCGGCCATCGATATAGGGGAAGGTCTGCTATCCAAGTGTCCTGAACAACATCCACAGAGGTGTCATCACCAATCATCCATGAAGTGCAATCCAGTATCTCCGCAGCATAACAACAGACCTCTTTTCATAAGAAAGAATGCCCCCGATGAGACTGCATGGATATGGAATAACTCCAATCTCCATACTTGGCACGCATGAAGGAGCTCCACATGCAATGCGGATCAAGCAGGAACCGTGTAGCATACCTAGTAATCAAAGCCTCCTGAAAAAGGTGTTTCAACCTACAACAAAGGAATTACAGCAACTCATGACTTCAAAAGTTATATGATGCATGATTTGAGGAAGGAGTTTTGGTCATCAATTGACGCAAAGATTTAATTTAATGATTCTTGACTTGTGGCATCTTTGAGAGCATGACATGGGGATGCTAAATTTAAGATTTTATCCTCACCCTTAGTTTGCCTCAAAAGTCCCCATCCCCATGGGACCAAACACAAACTAATTAGTGGGCTAAAGGGCTTCCCATTGGTGGAGGATTGGGGACCATCAGCAAAAGCCCAGTTGACCTCCAGAGACTTCCCCTTAGGCGAGACCCACATAGACAAGAGATGGAAAAGGACAATCGTGGCCACTCGAGTTGAGCTTGAATTGGCCAAGCCTTGTGATCTCATGGTTCCATCCATTTTCATGTGATGACACCATAATCCACGGCCAACAGCTAGGCACTCCTTTCCCTTTGTATATATCTGTCTGCCTCTCCCTCTTTTGCCATCTTTCTTCGTACCAGGCTATAATTCCCAATTGGATTCAATTCGTGCCCAAGACTATTTTGCATTCAAAAACAACGAAGGAAACCAACCATCCAGACCACCCACATGAGGTCCTCAATGCTATTTCTTTTCAAAAAAGAGTGTCCCAAGAAATAGACAGTCACCACAAACCTAAAGCACAAAACCCTTGTAAATAACAAACAAAAGAATCCTTTCCAATTGATCCTTCATTGACTACACCTTAAAAAAATAAAAAATTGATGATATCGTTAAATTTGATCCATCCTACACCCTATAAAATTTCTCTAATATGCAACCGTTCTATTTTTCTAGACATAATTTTTTTTTTCTTTTACTGTGCATAATTGTAAAATGAAGTTCAGAGCATTTCATGCATCTCGAAACCCATATGATCTGCACCATGTCCAATGGGGCTCCTTTTCATAATTAACTAGGCCATGTGATTATTTGCCTATAACTAGGTAATGTAGCTAATTCTTATCACCTTTGCTGATAAGTTCAGGTTCATCTAGGATCATAATTAAGACTTCTTAGATCAAATAATAATAATAATAATAATAATAATAATAATAATAATAATAATAATAATAATAATCGTAAAAGTAAAAGTAAAGCTCCACTATTACAAGTGCTTTTATAAGATGGTTGATCAACTTGTGGTTGTTCTATGAACTCATGGTATGATTGCCACCTACTTATGCTCTAGATTCATTGATCCCCATTAATGCTGCTTCATGTACTCAAAATAATTCTTGATGCAAACTAGCCAACCATAACCACTATTTGCAGCTGGTTAAGGAGCTCATTTGAGAACAAACAAAAAGAGAGATGATATCCAAGGGTTAGGACAGAGAGTTCACCTACCCTCGCCATCACTGACCTTGGTCAGAGTCAAAAAGGCATGGAAATAATGATAACACAACTCCCACTCCCTCAAATCTAAAGAGAGAATAACATTCCATTCTGCAACTACCACTACCAGGCAAAGTAGGACAGCTTTTGTTCTGCTGCTTTTCCTGTCCACTATGTACTTAACTCCCAACCAAACAAATAAAATAAGAATAGAAAACAGCAAAATTACCAACAAAAATGACTCATGGAAATTGAAGTCATGTCATCTATCCATCCTTTCCAAATCAAAACCCATACATACAAAGCCATACATACACACTCGAAAATCCCACCCCATCATTCCATAATCCAAACACCACTCATGACCACATATTCCATATCCCAAACTCCCACTCCACCTCACTCTAATCTCATCGCCATCTATCTTTATCCCCATTGGTTAATGGAGGTAAGGAATAAGATGGACTTAATTATCTCAAAAATTAACTTAAAAAAGAAAGAAAGAAAGGAAGGAAGGAAGGAAAGAAAGAAATTAATTGCGGATTAATAGATCTGTGGTCAGAGAATAGAACAGTGGTAGTGGAGCAAAGCTTTTAGAAAGGCTGGAGAAAGTCGTCGGAGTTGGCGATGGAATCGTGGTGGGGCCACGCCGACCGAAGAAGCTTCAGGAGGAGCTGAGCCTTCCTCTTGGCGCGCTCCGAACAGCCCCCTTGCACCATGAGGAGGAGTTGGGTCAACACCCCGGCCCCCACTGCCACACTCTGGAGCCACTCCGACCCTCCGACCACGGCCACCAGTGCCCCCGCCGCGTGCTCCGCCGCCCTCTCCGACGCCTTCCCGGCCATCGCCCTCACCAGCGCCGCGACCGCCGGCGCTCTCCCCCCCGCTCCCGCCACCACCGCCTCCCTCCCACCGTCCGTCCGGCACAGCAGCTCCACCGTCGCTAGCGCCCGCTCCGCGTCCCCGCGCTCCGACGCCAGCTCCCCGATCCGCCCCACCACCGCCGCCGCCGCCCCACCGCCACCGCCCGCGCCCGGTTCTCCTTCGCCAGGCACAGCGAGAACAGCCCCCGAATCCCCACTCGCACCGCCCGCGCGCTGCTCCCCTTCTCCTCTACCAGCGCCACCAGCCCCTCCATCACACCCTCCGTCCCCCCCACCGCCGCCCGCGCCTCCGCCGACCGCGCCCCCGCCGCCACCGCCTCCACCACCGCAGCCGCGCTGATCCGCGCCTCCATCACAGGATGCCCCCTCATCACCTCCACCAATCTCCTCAGCCTCTCCGGCCGCCCCGCCACCGCCGCGCTCTCCCCATCCGTCAGCGAGCACATGGCCAGTACCCCTATCGCCTCCAGCCCTAGATCCGGATCCGGATCATCGAACGCGATCTCGATCAACGCCGATCGGGTCTCGTGGGTGGAGATCACCGCACGATTCTTGTCGCTCTCCCGCGCGAGCGCTCGAAGCCTCCGGAGTGCGGCCCCGCGGGCGCCGGGCTCGCCGGCGGAGGCCTGAGAGACGAGGAGCCGGACAAGGCTCGGATCGGCCGGTTGCTTCGGGGTCGGGATCCGCTCCACCCCGAGTGAGCGATGAGCGACGCACCAGTCCTGGATGAGCCGGCGCAGGGTGTGATTCGGTATGAGAGTGAAGTCGGTGAGCGGCGCGCGCGTGACCGGACACGTCGTGTTCCCAGTCGCCACCCACGACTCGATGCTCGCCCGGTCATAGGTTTGGCCGGTGCACACGGTGACCGGATCCCGCATCAACTCCAGCGAGATCGGGCACCGGAAGTGGTACGGTATCGTCACCCCCGCCAGATCCAACGGCGCCACGCTCCCCGGCATCCCCTCACGGTACCCTCCTCTCTCCTCTCTCTCTCTCTCCCCGTCTATTTAGAAATCAAACTACCTGATAGCAAGCTGTGCTCTCCTGGGTTGTCAACAATGCATAGGTTTGGGGGACTCTTATCGGGGGCTTCACACGTGCGGGTAGGTGCCCTCGCTCGGGGTCCAACATTCCCAAAATAGCCCTATGGTATCGGCCTCTTTACGGGGAGAGTCACATGTGTCTTGTTTTCTCGGGCTTTAAACATCCCACTCCCGTTACCATCACCTATTACAATTGTGGGAATATTGGTGGGGGGAACGTCGGCCCCGTGGGATGCTTCCTTGCGCCAGGACGGTCCACCGATCCGACGGTTGTCGTTCCCGAGATCGGCCAGCTCGTGCCGCGTGGGGTTTAGTGCATCTCGAATGTCGGCAGTTCGAGTAGATCATGCCGTCCATCGGTGAATGCTCGCATCTTGAGGTAGGTTCGGACGGTTGGGATGGTTGGGTCAAAGGGTATCGGTGGTGAGCGGTCAAAGTTTAGGGAGAGGATAGGACTGGGAAATGAGTGGGCCCCGGGCGTCCGCAAACCACTGGGCCTCTTTATTCGGGCGCGGGACGAGCCGGCTCCCTAGCCTCGGGGTACCAATATTCTGTGAAGACCACGCCATCGACCTTCCTCCGCCGCTGTTAACTTCGAACGGCACACACCCATTTCAGCCGATCAACAGCCTCCACGCGTCCAAAGGTGGCGCGGTACGTCGTGGGACCCAGAGGAGGATCTGAGATCCGGCGGGAGATCCGTTGCACGGCACGACCGCGGAGCCACTAGCCGACGAGGCCTGGCCACGAAAGGCTGTTAGATGTCGACACGTCGGCCTTGGAACGGGTGGGGCTCGCACGGTGACGTGTCGGGTGGCGCGCGTGCGGAGGTGGGGACCACCGGGGGCTGTGTTCCCGGTCAACCCGGCAGCGACGCCGGGGATGGCCAGTCTTCCGCCCGCCTTGCTACCCGTGCACGTGCCAGACCAAGGCCGCACGTGTTCCCAGCTGGCTCGCCTACCCCGGCTTTCTTTGACCGGCGACCGCCTGGGGCTCGGCGGGTCCCTTTTAGCGTACGGAATTCCCCGCGGGAAATAAAATGATCATGATGCCCTTCCTATCCTGCGGGGCGAGTCTTATCGTAGCCGTCCGATCATGCGATGCTTGATCGGATGGGAGATCCTCCGATTCGGTCGGTGGCTGATGGCTTATCTGCACGTGAGAAGCACCGTGACGGATAAACCCATCCATTTGTAGCACGTGTGGAGCGTAGAGCGCGGGTGCGGTCGTGAAGTACCGGTCAGCATCGGAGCACGAGGGTCTCCGTGGGGAAGTTTCCTAGAAGACTACGCTAAAAAGCGTACACAGCTTAGGGGCTAGAAACGTGTTCCGTTGATTAAATTAGTGATGCGTTCTCTAGTCGAATATATGAAAAATATCTATTAAAAAAAACTTTTATATATGTCAAAATCAAATCAAACAGTAAAAAACAAGAATAATTGAATGTTATTTCACTCATCATGACTTTTCTTGTTACTCTATCAACAAGCCCTGCCTATTATGGAAATATTAACGTGAGCCATGGTGATAGAAAGTAGAGTTGGAACTCACCCTTGAGGGCCATTTCAAAGACTAGCATTTTGATGACGCTTCACCACCTTTAACCTCCAGGCTGTCCTCAAACTCTTTTAAGAAAAAGAAAGCCGTCTCCATGTGCGAGGGGGATGCAAGCTTTGATCTTATCTTACCGTAAACATCCACTGTCCACAAGAACATGAGCTTAGGAAAGAAGGTGGCATCACGTGGGCTGGCCCAATTCTCGGAGTTTTGGATGGTGGCTATTGAGGCGAACTTCCTGGACCACAGAGAGAGAGAAGCACGGTCGAAGTACTCCAGCTCCAGGTAAAGTTTAAGACCTCTTTAGATGAAAGCAATGTTTTAAAAATTAGATTCGATAATAAACCGGCTTGGCATTTGAGTCATGAGTTAATCGGTTCTGCCAAATAAATTGATTTGATGAAACCGAATGATATCATAATTAATTTTTAATTTAATAATATAAAATAATAAATATAAATATTAAATTATAAAAAAATATTTTTAAAACTTATATATCTGTTCAAGAAAATTGTATATAACATTAAAACTATAAAAAAATATCTTTAGAACTATATATGAGTTGTTTTCATATGTAAATCGAAGTAAAAATTAAAAACCCAAAAAAAATTCAATACTAATTTCATTTATCAAAACTAAAAGTTTAAAAACTAGAGTTGGACTGATTCTTCAGATTCCGACTGGTTCAATAGATTTTTCAATTTTCACCTGATCATATAAAAATTAAACCCTAATTTTGTTTATCAAAACTAAACGTTAACAACTATATTGGATCGATTCTTCAAAACCCAATCGGTTTAATAGGTTTTTCGATTTTTACCGAATCATATAAAAGTTAATTTTAATAATAAAGTCAAAACGGATTGATGATTGGTTTTTTGATTGAATCAGTTTGATCGGTTGGTTCGGTTCAATTTTTAAAAAACCGCCTTATTCTGCTGGGCCTCTGCTGAGGCTGCGAGGCAAATGAACTAGCGCTGAAGTAGAGGGTAAAAATATGATAGGATGAGAGAGGCTAGAAATTAGTGTTGGGATGCATCATATGCGAGTATTATAGAAGAAGATGCATTGAACCTGATGTGGCCGATGGCATCATGTGGACATTAACGGCAAAGCTAACTGACGGCGTAGACAGAGACAGGCGGCTCTGCTTCTTCAAGGCGGCCCTGCTCTTCAGAGGAGCCACGGGTCTCCAAGGCGGCCTAGCTCTTCAGCGGGCCGTACTTCCTCCAAGTCAGCCCCCAGCGGCTCCAACTTCTCCAAGGCAACCTCGACGGCCCTGCCTTTTCCAAGGTAGCCTCGATGGCCCTGCCTCCTCCAAATCGACCTCCAGTGGCCCCGACTTCTCCAAGGTGGCCTCGATGGCTCTGCCTTCTCCAAGACGGCCTCGACGGCCTCACCTCCTCCAAGGTGGCCTCAACGGCCCCGACTCCTCCAAGTCGGCCTCTAGCAGCCCCAACTTCTCCAATGCGGCCTCGACGGCCCCGCCTTCTCCAATGCGGCCTCGATGGCCCCGCCTCCTCCAAGTTGGTCCCAGCGGCCCCGACTTCTCCAAGGCGGCCTCGCTGCCTGACAAAATCAGGCCCACCTACTACCTGGCCTGCGCTACCTGACACGATCAGGCTCACCTACCGCATGGTCTGCATAGCTTGACAGAGCCAGGCCCATCTGCCACTTGATCTATGCAGTTGATGTGACCAAGCCCACCAACTATCAGACCCATGTGCCCGATGAGACTAGGCCCACCAACCAGCTCCTATTTACGTAATCACCACAAGTTTAGTAAACATTCCTTTTCACTGAACTCCACGTGGCTGATCTCATACGGATACCGAAGGTCCATAAAAGGGTAAGAGAATTCGAGGTAAAGGGGGTACATACACACACACTTTCTAACCTGAAAAACCTTTCGATTCTCGAAGCCTTCTTCTTTTTCAGAGCTTCGCCAAGCTCTCACTGTTGTGACCTCAGTTACTAACTTGACCGTCGAAGGGTCCCCACCGGAGTAACCTTCGGCCCAGGGACTTCTTGCAGGCCGTCCGCTCTGAAAAAGGCTGCACCAGCAAACGACATTTTCTGACAATTGATTCCAATTATCGAGCATCAACAGATTGGCACACCAGATAGGGGGAACGAAAGATGAGCTCTATAACACCTGCCTGTAAGCCCTCCTCCCCCTATTCATCAACAATGATGGTGATGCATGCTTGAGAGGCCTTCGCCAGCTATCTTGGGGGCACCTCCAATCGGCGGAGCAGCAGGAGGCCAACTCCTCGTTGCTAACCCTCCGGCAACTCTTGCACCACCAACCATGGCCACTCAAGCTGAGCAGCTGACCATGCTCAGCCAGCAAGTTCAAACTCTTATGGCAATGATCCATAGGCTCCGGGAGCAGCAGTCCATGACCACCCAGCATCAGCTTGCTCCTTCTGCACCATCACATGCTGTATTAGCCAATCAGCAGTCTGCTCGGAGAAGATCCCCCCAGTGAGAGACTTGCCGCCGCCATACCTCGCCCAGAGGACACTACCGGGAGACCCTCAAGAGGTCGCACTCTTCCATCTGCAGTTCAAGCAACTCCTCCCCGGAGCGATGGCGCCAAGAAGAGCCTAAGCGGAGTCACTATGACCCTTGCTCTTCCCCTTCTTCTTCCTCATCTTCTGGGCCACCAAGGAAGATGTCAGCTATCAACCGCCAGGCGGAGGAATGTCTGGATGAATACCACCGATGGCTGGAGGAACTCACTAGAAAAATCAATAACCAGCCGAAGGAGGAGTACAACACTCATCCTCCTTACACTTGCCAAATCTTGGAAGAGCTCATCCCCTCCAGATTCTGTCTCCCCTAGCTGGATCCGTATGATGGTACGATGATCCCCTTGATCACCTTGAGAGATAAAAAGCTTTCATGCAAGTCCAAGGGCCTACTGACACCCTCCTGTGCAAGGCCTTCCTAGCCACTTTACGGAAGGCTACTCATGCCTGGCACTCATGCTTGTCCCTGCACAACATCGACTCTTTTCGAGAATTGGAAAGAGCGTTCTTGGCGCACTTCAATGCTTGCCGAAGGATCTTGCAGGTCGCAGATAGCCTCTTCTCCATACAGCAAAAGGAGGAAGAGTCACTTCAAGAATTCGTGGTCCGCTTCAAGACGGTCGTCCTCGAAGTGTATTATCTGGACAATGCAGTGGCAACTCTGGTGCTGAAGCGAGAACTTTGCCCGTCCCGCTTCACATTCTCTCTGGAAAAGAAGCCACCCAACTCCTACTCTGACCTTCTCCTCCATGCATAGAAGTAATTCATGTGGATGAGGATGACTTCACCTGCCGGGAGACCGAGAGGGGTTCTAGCCGGAGGTTCGCCCGACCTGAGCCAAGCATATCCTCTCACTCCAAGAAGCTTGAGCCGCCATGCCGATCGAACAACAAGCGTCAAAGCGTTGCCCCCAGGGAGAGCGAGCTCATGCCTCTTCTTGCCCCTCGCTCTCACATTCTCATGGAGATAGAGGGCGAGCCATATCTCCAACGCCCTCTCCCTATGAAGAAAAGTGTTCCCCGTGACAAGAGCCGCTATTATCGCTTCCACCAGAACTACGGCCACGACACTGACAACTGCTATAGCCTAAAGTGTGCCATTGAGGAACTCATCCAACGGGGTTACCTTGGGAAGTATGTTCTAAAGGCACCCCCGGCTGTTCCAGCACTCATGGGCTCCACCTGCTTAAGCTATTGTCAACAACTCCCTAACGGAGAGGTCGGTGGGAATGGTATCCTGGGGGGCAGCCTCTTCATCCAAGCGGCTGAGGGAGGATGGGGACTTAGATTATGTAATCCCCATAGGGGAGTTAGCCAGGGTAGACAATGTAAACAATGAGGGCATCGTTGTTTCGATGACGATCACCAAACATCCTATAAAAAGAATCCTGGTTGACAGTTGTAGCTCGGTCGACATCATTACCTATGATGCATTTGTTTTGATGGATTTGTCTCTTGACTCCCTTCAGCTAGTGACGACTCCCTTGGTCGGGTCGGGTTCATGGGAGATTCATGAGGGTGGAAGGCGAGATCACCTTACCGGTGATAGTCAGAACATCGTCGTGTCAGAGCATGGTCATGATGAGATTCTTGGTCATTCGAGTACCTTTGGCATACAATGCCATCCTCAGCCAATCCAGCCTCAATCTCCTTGATGCGATCATCTCCACCAAATGGTTGCTCGTGCAGTTCCCTAATAGCAACGAAATCGGTGAGATGCGAGAAGAGACCAGTCCGGTCCTACCCTACTATCACACAGCTTCAAGCCCTCAGAAGGTTGCGCTAGCCTTGAAGTTGCTGAATCCCAAAGAATCTAATAAAGAAGGAGAGCCGGCTGAGCGGTTGCTGAGCTTTTCGTTGGAAAACAACCCAATGAGGATGGTCCAAGTCGGCAGACTTCTCCTCACGGAGGACAGGGATCGACTCCTAACTTTTTTGCGGGCTCACTTGGACATCTTCGCCTGATCGGCATCCGACATGGCCGGTATACCATCGGAGGTGATCACCCACAAGCTTAACATCAACTCAAAGCACTGTCTGATCCGCCAAAGAAAGAAGAGTTTCGCTCCTGAGCGGTAGAGAGTCATTGACGAAGAGGTCAACAAGTTGCTCACTACCGACCACATCCAGAAGCACACTATCTGAGTTAGTTGGCCAATGTGGTCATGGTCCGTAAGGCAAATGGGAGCTGGAGGGTCTGCATCGACTTTACCGACCTCAATAAGGCATGCCCAAAGGATAGCTTTCCATTGCCCGGATTGATCAAGTGGTGGATTCGACATCCGGTCACGAACTCCTCAGCTTCATGGATGCCTTCTCCAAGTACAACCAGATAAAGATAGACCCGGACAATGAGGAGCACACTTCTTTCGTGACCGAAAACGGCATCTACTGCTACATGGTAATGCCCTTCAGCCTCAAGAATGCGGAAGTAACCTATCAGAGGCTGATGAACAAAGTCTTCAAAGACCAACTGGGCCTAAACATGGAGGTCTACATGGATGACATGTTGATGAAGAACGTCCATGCCTTCGATCATATCTCTGATCTGGAGGAGACCTTACCTCTGCCGCTACAAAGTCAAGCTGAACCAAAAAAAGTATGCCTTTGGGGTCACGGCGGAAAAATTTTTGGGCTTTATGGTGACTTAGCGATGAATTGAGGCGAACCCAGAGAAGATCAGTGCCATCCTCGATTTGAGACCACCGGTCAGCAAGAAGGAGGTGCAGTGGTTCACTGGAAGGGTGGCGATGCTGAGCCGGTTTCTTTCCAAGTCAGCTGAGAGGTGCCTGCCTTTCTTCAAGGCCCTGCACAAAGTGAACGGATTCGAGTGGACGGAAGACTGCCAAAGAGCTTTCGAAGGATTGAAAGCATTCCTATCTACCCTGCCACTCTTGTCGAAGCCAAGGGATGGAGAAAGTCTTTTCCTTTACCTTGCGCCTCCTTGGAGGCCGTTAACTCCGTCCTGGTGTGCCTCAATGTTGACGGAACCTAGAAGCCCATCTACTATATGAGCAAGGTACTCCACAATGCTGAGGTTAGGTACTCCAAGACAGAGAAGATTATTTTTTCTCTGATCATTTTTACCCAGCGTCTCCGGCCATATTTTTAGGCTCACCCCATTGTGGTGCTCATGGACCAATCCCTCAAAGCCATACTGGCTCGTCCTGACACCTCGGGCCAGCTTGCCAAATGGGCAATCAAGTTGGGAGAGTTTGACCTCTTATTTCAGAAAAGACCAGCTCTGAAGTCTCAAGTTCTAGCCGACTTCCTAATCGAGTGCACCTGAATGGAGGGATAAGCAAAGGAATCTCCTATGGTGCAACCCAACATCAAGCTCGAGGATGTGAGGGAGTTTTGGATCCTCCACATGGATGGCACCTCAAACTTCCAAGGAAGTGGTGCCGACCTCATCCTTGCAGGTTTGGAGGGTAAAAAGGTGGAGTACGCCCTCCGACTCCTCTTCAAAGCTACAAACAACCAGGCCGAGTACGAAGCCTTATTGGCCGAAGTGAGACTCACTCAGAAATTTGGGGTGAAACATCTCAGAGCCTTCAACAATTCCCAACTCATCTCCGGACAAATCAACGGAGAGTATAAGGCATGAACCCCATCATGGCTCAGTACCTAGAAAAGGTCCGACTCTTAGTTTCTTTGCTGGCCTACTTTAGCATCAGTTACATTCCTTGGAGCAAGAACGTCAAGGCCGATGCCCTTTCCCGCCTGGCCACCTCGGCGGGTGGCATCCTAGGGAGCACCTACATCAAGCATGGAGAGGCCCAGCATTGAAGACAAAGAGGAAGTCCTCCCAGTCGCCCAAGAGCTGACTTGGATGGATGCCTATGTTCGCTATATCATAAATGGCACCCTTCCAACCAACCGCAAGGAGGCCATGCTGCTCAAATTGAGGGCTTCCAAGTTTACCCTTCTAGACGAACGTCTATATAGAAGGTCATTTTCCTACCCCCTTCTCCAATGTGTTGGACCTGCAGATGCCGACTACATTCTTAGATAAATCCATGAAGGCATCTGCGAAGACCATCTGGAAGGTAGATCGTTGGCACAGAAGGCCCTCCGCTAAGGCTACTATTTGCTCATCATGAGAGAGGATGCTGCTAGGCTGGTTCCAAAATGTGACCAACGACATGCACATATCCAACGACAGGCGTCTACTTTATTGAGTCCACTCTCGGCTTCATGGCCCTTCGCCCAGTGGGGAATGGACATTCTCGGACCGTTCCCTCTGGCTTCGGGTCAGCGGAAGTTCTTGCTCGTCGCCATCGACTACTTCATCAAGTGGGTTGAAGTCGAGGCACTGGCTAAGACCACCGAGAGCAAGGTCAAAGCCTTCTTCTAGAAGTCTATCATATATCGTTTTGGGTTGTCTCATACCATCATCACTGACAACGGCTGGCAGTTCGACAATGCCACATTCAAGACTTTCTACACCGAGCTGAACATCTGCCATTGGTTTACCTCCGTCGGCCATCCACAGACCAACGGAGAGGCCAAGGTCATAAATCGAACCATCCTTCGGGGACTCAGAACCCGACTGGATGGGTCCAAGTGCAGATGGGTGGAGCAGCTCCCTAGCATGATGTGAGCGTACCATACGACTCCAAGAGCTCCGACGGGAGAGACCCCCTTCAGTCTCATCTTCAGATCTGAAGTGGTCATCCCCGTCGAGATTGGCTTGCCAAGTCTCCGGATGGAGTCCTACAATGAAGAAAACAACCCCACACATCTGAGAGCCAACCTCAATTTCATTGATGAGGCGCACGACCAAGTATGGCTCCGGATGGCCACCTTTCGCCAGCAAGCATCCAAGTACTACAATGCTCGGGTACGTCCCAAGATGTTCCGCTCTGGAGATCTAGTCCTCAGAAAGGCTGAAGTATCCAAGCCGACGGAGGAGGACAAGCCATCTCCAGACTAGGAGGGTCCTTACTGCATCACCGAGGTACTCCACCGAGGAGCATATCGAATCAAAGAACTCGGTGGACGGCCCATCCCACGCACTTGGAACACGGACAATCTTCACCAATACTATCAATGATGTATCCCCTCCATTGTTGATAATAAAGAATTTTTCAAATACTACATCTGGCTCACCTTCAAAGCTGAGGACTTATTAACTAAAGGAGCTCTATAATATCGTGTCTAACGGGACACCACTCGATCTGGCATAGAGATGCCCCCAAAGTGGTTCAAGATCCTAACAGCTCTGTACCCGCTCGAGTCGTCCCTTCGGCCAGCACATAAACCTCCAAGGCAGTTCTAAAAGAGCTCGATGGTATTGTGGCTAATGGGACACCACTCAATCCAGCATGGAGATGCACCCGAAGTGGTTCAAGACCCTAACAACTTTGTACCCGCTCAAGTTGCCCCTCGGGCCAGCACACAAACCCCCAAGATGGCTCTAAAGGAGCTCGATGGCATCACGGCTAATGGGACACCACTCAGTATAGCGTGGAGATGCCTTCGAAGTGGTTCAAGATCCTAATAGCTCTGTACCCGCTCGAGCCATCCCTCGGGCTGGCATACAAACCTCCGAAGCAGTTCTAAAGGAGCTCGGTGGCATTGCGGCTAACGAAACACCACTCGATCCGGCATGGAGACACCCTCGAAGTGGTTTAAGACCCTAACAGCTCTGTATCCGCTCGAGTTCCCCTCGGATTGGCACACAAACCTCTGAGGTGGTTCAAAAGGAACTCGGCAGCATCGCGGCTAACGGAACACCACTCAGTCTGGTGTAGAGATGCCCCCGAAGTGGTTCAAGACCCTAACAGCCTTGTACCTGCTGCTCGAGTTATTCTTTGGGCCAGCACACAAACCCCCAAGATAATTCTAAAGGAGCTCGACGGCATCGCAGCTAACGAAATACCACTCGATCCGACGTGGAGATGCCCCTGAAGTGGTTCAAGACCTTAACAGCCCCATACCCGCTTGAGTTGCCCCTCGAGCTGGCACACAAACCTTCAAGGTAGTTCTACAGGAGCTCGGTGGCATCGCGTCTAACAATACACCACTCGGTCCGGCATGGAAATGCTCCCGAAGTGGTTCAAGACCCTACAGCCCTGTATATGCTCGAGTCATCCCTCGAGCCAACACACAAACCCCTAAGGCAGTTCTGAAAGTCTCCTAAACGTGCTTAAGTGTTCCTCGACCAATGCCGACACCCTGCGTTCATTCCATCAGAGGCTAAGGGATGAAGGACTCATCCAACAACACAAGTTCGTGTGGACCCTAGTCAGATCGTAGGGAGGACTGTGGCCACTTGCTACCGATCCTAAGTATTGGGACTTGCACGAAACCATAGACACATGAAGCAGAAGATAAGTGGAAGCTTTGGATAAAAATTTTTTCCTTCTCATCAATATTCAAAGCAATTACAAAATCCGACTCGAAGTCGATTACAAGAAAAGAAAAAAAAAACAAAAGCAAAAGCCTAAAAGTCTATGGCTTGCTGGGTCCTGGCTCTTCGCCGGCCTCGTTCCCATCCGTCTCCATGTCATCCGGGTCTCCAGGCTGGATAGCTTTGAGGTCACCGATCCCAAAGACTTTGGCGACCTTTGCTTTGCAGTGCCCGAAGCCCTGAGCATAAGCATCGAGGCTGGCTTCGGTCACCTCCTGCTCGAATTCTGATGAGCTCCGGAACTCCCTGATGGCATTCTGAGCTTGGGCCTCGGCTTCCCAGACTCGAGCCTCGGCCTTCTCAGCCGGACCTTTGGCTCCCCAGGCCCAGCTCTTAGCCTCCTCGGCCTAGGCCTCGGTGTCCCAAACTCGGGCCACGGCTTCGACCCTCTTCTGTTTGGCCTCTCATGCCGCCACCTCTGCCGCAGTGGCCCTCTCCTCGTTGGCATGGGCATTGGCTGCCACCGTGTTGGCCCAGCTCTCGGCATCCTTGAGCCAGTGGGTCAGCTCCTCAACCCTACCTTCGGTCAACGCTAGGCTCATCGAGACCACGTCAGCTTGGCCTCGACCGCGAGGGTCTGTTGAGCTCGATCGCCGCCTTGCTCTCTGCCTTCCTGAACCATGCCCTCCACTCGTCCTGGTCGACTTCCGATGCAAGGAGCTTGCCGGTCAGGTCATTCTCACGGGCCTTGGCCTCTTCCAACTTTTGGGCAAATTTTTTGGTCATTCCCTTGCATCGGTCTCGGTACCTATCCACTCTCTCCTGGGAGCGTTCAGCTGAGTTGCACGTCTAGATCATAGAGTCTCTGATAGCGAGGATCTCGTTGAACATCTACATGGACCAACTGGTCAGCCATAGATCAAACCAGATGAATATAAAGAGAGCACAGATAGAAGTTACCTGGAGCACTGACACATATGTCGCGTCAAGAAGCCTAGAGGCAGTCTCACGGTGCAGCTGCGCATGAAAGCGTGGCAGATGCACCCTCTCCAGTAGGCGCTCCACTTGCAGTGCATCCTCCATTGTCGAGAACCTTGGCGGCGGCCGCGGTGGCTGGACCAAAGCCTTCCTGACCGCCCGCTGGGTGGCCGCTCGGGCGGGCAACGAAGGCGAGTCCTCTAGCTCCGCCTCGCCTTCATCCACCGGCCCTGCCTTGCCTTCGTTCACCGTCGCTGCAGCCTCCCCCTCTTCGGCCACCGGGGTGACCTCTTCCACCTCCGGCTCAGGAGGAGCCGAGCGTCCACCTTCGGCCCCCAACTCACCCGCCTCAGCTGGCTCTGTGGGGGCTGGAGTCCCATCCCCGGAATCCAAGTCGATGACCATCAGCTCAGGAGCAGCCGGGGATCCTTCGCCAACTTCTTTGATTGGGGCCAGCTGGCCCCTCTCCGCCTAAGCCATCATGGGAACATCTTCGCTTGCCGGTGCCTCAACCGGGATGCTCTCCCTCGGCTCCTTCACAAGAGCCACCTCTGCCAGAGCTAGCTCCATGGGGACTTCGAAGGCCTAGGCTGGTTCACCCTGGGCCTTCCGCCGAACCCTCTTCGCCGGCCTCACTTCCTCACCGGCCTCCTACCTCTTCTTCCGCATAGCTGCCTTTAGCTTCTCGGTAGGCACCTTATCGCTCCACAAGGAGCTGACAGTTAGAAAAATAAAAGACCCAGTCAAAGGATTAGAAGGATGGGATCTCACGCTCATCAACCGCCAGGGCCAACTCGGCCTCGTAGAGGTTCTTCTGGGCCAACAACTCTTTGTAGGAGGGGATCTCAGAGGACATCATGCGGTCGAAGAGCTCCCGATCCCTCTCGTCCATAGCAGAGTTTTTATTAGGGCTAACGTCAGGTTCCCTCCAACTCGTCCTCACTCCATCCACATAGGCAAACAAGAAACGAAATTTCCATCCTTTGACTTTGGAGGGGAGGTGAAGTGGCATAGTACGACCCGGCTTAGAAGTAAAAATCCACCACCCATCCTCACCGTGGTGGCAGAGCTTATAGAGGGCCCGAAACATAGAGATCCTAGCTTTTGAGCCCTAGAAGAAGTAGAGGATAGAAAAAGCACAGATGATCCAAATCGAGTTCGGAGTCAACTGTGCAGGGACCAGTCTATACCTATCAAATAGGTTCAGAATAAAGGGATGAAAGGGAAGATAAAGCCCGCACCTGAACTCCTCATACAGAGCTATCCGACCGGATCAATCGGAGGCCACCCTATCATTGGGTCTAGGCGCAGACAGACGGATGTAGCTAGGGACCCTATAGCTACCCCTGAGGTCTTCCACTTCCTTAGGGGTCATGGTGGAAGCCACCCCCCCTCGGCCCTACCAAATTAGAACTGGCTACCAGATAAGAGGCCAGACGAGCTGGAGACGATGGAGCTACCCTAGTTGGGGCTACCCTAGGTGGAGGTGCCCTAGGAGGAGACACTCGAGGTGGTGGTTGGACATCTACCGTCGAATAGTCGCGGATGGTGATACCCTCGACCGGCCGATGCCTTCGATGAACCAAGGGAACCTCCTCTTCCTTCTCTTTCGAGGATCGAGAGGAGCTCACAACATGCCTTTTGCCCTTCCTAATTGTGCAACAATCCATGGATTCAAGAGGAAGAAGACAAAGAGCAGAAGGGAAGCAAAAGAGATTGACCTAATGCCGGAAAAAGAAAATGAAAGTTTCAGACTCTGAAAGTTCATGACTCAGGAGGAAGAAGACAGCAAAGAGGATAATGGTAGCATAAAGGTCACCCTCAGACAGAAGGGGTGGTTTTATATAGACTTTTTGAATTGCCTCGCCCGAGACAACGCTACATGGCCTTTTGTGATTGCATGCGACATCCAGATGTTGGCAATCATGCTAGTGCCCAAGATACGGCGCCTTGGTTCTGCCTAAGGAGCAGGATTTGCGGCCAATGATAAGACATGGGGAGCAGTAGAGTAATAATGGCACCTATTTTTCCCATTCTTTGAGAGATATTATCTCGGCACGCCCAATGCTGTTGTCATCTTTCACGTTTTTACTTGATTACAGAAGGATTTCGAAGTGACATAGCCTCAGAAGGACGCGTCGTAGTTATTATAAATTTTTGCGCTCCTTTCGCCCAAGGTCAGTGGACGCATGGCCTCTCAAGCTCAAGAGCGGAGGGCATCTAATGTGGCCGGTGGCGCCACATGGACATTAACGGCGAAGCCAACTGATGGTGTAGATAGGGACAGGCAGCCCCACTTCTTCAAGGCGGCCCCGCTCTTCAATAGGGCCACGCGTCTCCAAGGTGTCCCCGCTCTTCAACATGCCATACTTCCTCTAAGGCAGCCTCGACGGCCCCACCTTCTCCAAGGCAGCCTTAATGGCCCCATCTCCTCTAAGGCTGCCTTCAGCGGCCCCGACTTCTTCAAGGCGGCCTCGATGGCTCTGTCTTCTCCAAGGTGGCCTCGATGGCCCCACCTCCTCCAAGTCGGCCCCCAGCGGCCCCGACTTCTCCAAGGCGGCCTCGACGACACCGCCTCCTCCAAGGGGGCCTCAACGGCCTCGACTCCTCCAAGTCGGCCTCAAGCAGCCCCAACTTCTCCAAGGCGACCTCGACGGCCTCACCTTCTCCAAGGCAGCCTCAATGACCCTACCTCCTCCAAGTCGGTCCCCATCGGCCCTGACTTCTCCAAGGCGGCCTCGCCGCCTGACAAGATCAAGCCCACCTATCGTCTGGTCTTTCCTCCTGATACGATCAGGCCTACCTACCGCTTGGTCTATGCAGCATGACAGAGCCAGGCTCATCTGTCACCTGACATGCGCAGTTGATGGGACCAAGCCCACCAACTATCAAACCTATGTGCCCGATGGGACCAGGTCCATCAACCAGCTCCTATTCACGTAATCGCAACGAGTTTAGTAGACATTCTTTTTCACTGAACTCCACATAGCTGATCCCCAGACGGATAACAAAGGTCCATAAAAGGATAAGAGAATCTGAAGTAAAGGGGGTACATACACACACACTTTCTAACCTGAAAAATCTTTTGATTCTTGGAGCCTTCTTCTTTTTCAGAGCTTCTTCAAGCTTTCACTGTTGTGACCTCGGTTGCTAACTTGACCGTTGGAGGGTTCCTGCCAAAGCAACCTTCGGCTCCGAGATTTCTTGCAGGCCATCTGTTTCAAAAAGGCTGTACTAGCAAACAACATTTTTCGACAATTAATTCAAGTGATCGAGAGTCAACAAAACCAATGGAGGAAGATGGAGTCAAGATAAATTAACAAGGTCCAAACGCTAAAGGATGCACCACCCAACACTTGTTTATAAGATATCCTCAAAAGAGAATGGGTGAGAAAGCAAATGGGTGAGAAAGCAAACTACTCAATAACAGCAGGCAATAGATGGTCCCCACATGCAGCCGGCTTGATGTGGTTTGGATGATGCACTTTCAAATAAAATGATGCACTGTCAATTAATATTGGGATGTTATTTGGCAGCATCCTAGAAAGGCTTTCACTAGTTGAGAAAGTCTTAGCGATTGACACAGCGTGTGTGTGCGCATGCCAAAAATAAAAACATCTTCTCTTTCTTTGATATACGCATGCACACAATACACATTAATCATTAAGCGCGGTGCAACTCCTGTTGCACCATTCTCGGTGCAGCAAAACTTTCTCTTCACTAGTTTCACATGGCCTAACGAAGGAAGACATAGTCAAAATAAATTAACAAGGTCCAAACACCAAAAAATGCACCACCAAACAATTGTATATAAAAAGCATCAATAACAACAATAATAACAATAATGAAGTCTTAATTCTAAATTAGTTGGCATCAGCGCTTCTATATAAGATATTCTTAGGTGAGGAAGAAAACCATTCATGTTATAAATAACAAGAAAAAATAGGTGGTTCCCCGATACTGCAAACTTGATGTGGTTTGGATGATACAACCATTGTCAACTTCAAATAAAAATGAATTTGGTCGCATTTCATTGACAATGACAAAATAATTAAGGTGCAGTTTGTATGTAGTTCACATCACCACAAAGAATAGCTTTGGCTGCTCGGCCCACCAGAAAGTTTTCAAAGACTCGACTATGATTGGCAGGCATCAACCTGCTGTCATGCATTAATTTGCAATAATAGTCTGAGTGTTCCCACAAGCCAGAGAGTGTGGAAAACAAGGTTGGTTTTTGTTGCTTGCACCTCTCAGTATGTAGGTGAGAAATTTGATCCAATCGGAGAACCATCACATCCTTGGACAAACTCATATTACTGTTGTTTTCCTTCCTTCGAATCTCCTTCGGTGGTTCACTTGTGGGCCACTCATGCTTACCTCCATTGTTTTGCTGGATCCTTTCTTTGAACGGAGCATGCAAAACTTTGAGGCTGATATTATTGACTTACAGAACCTTTACCTACCTGAAAACTTGTTGGACTCCACTATAGTTCTGCGACAAACTTGTGGCTCAGGAGCTTGGGATAGATATCCAAGGAACCAGTAGAAGCTTTATCCTGCTGATCGCAACATTACTACTCATTTGACTTCACGTAATGCACAAAAAAAGAGCATGATTGTGTCTAGTGTTGAACAATATTATAACATTATCACAACAGAAAGAGAGGGAGAAAGAGAGATAAAAGAAGACTAGTTTAGCATTCAGAACACAAAAAGAAGAATAAAACATTAAATTCCGTACGTTTGTTACAAAAAGTTATTCTACAAGTTTTTGATAATTTATGATTATATTAAAAGATGAGGGAGAATCTTTTGAATCTAGAAATGAATATTTTATTACTGATGCGACCCAAAAGTATACCTTCCTCAAAATTCAGCTAAAAGGCCCCATGGGAGCCGATCCTGAGAAGTCTCGATTGAGGATCAAGCATCATCATGCAGTAATACTTGACTTAATTATAGCATCCAAAAAGCTCAAGGCAGTTTCAAAATCTTACCAAAAATAGTATAGATAAAATTTTGAGAATGAATAACTTCTAGCACATCCTTTGTCAAGTAAGTTTTCTACATAAGTTATTTTGCATCCATTGAAGGTTAAAGTAAAAAATTATTACTAAGGAAATCAACCAGTGTCATTGCTATCTAAGCCTATGATTCAACATAAAAACTATACCAACAAATTGTATCTGATGGTGGTAAGCTCATCATAAGAGCATTTTTATAATTAAAAAGTATCATAATTTATGATAATATTAGATCACTGGGAATCGAATATGAGTGTTCAGATTATCATGTTTCATTGCAAAACATGATAATCTACATACATAATAATATCATATTATCAATGTAGATTATCATGAACCAAATGGCTTTTAAGTATTGTAAAAGATTCTACGATCGTATAGACACCATATATACTTCTCTCTTTTTGGATTATAATGAATTGAATGAAAGTTTTTTTGAGTCTATTTGTAAGGGCTCCTAGTGGTGTGATTTTGCTTTGTTCTAGTGAAATACTGCAAGTTTTGTGCAATTCAAGGACTTATCTTCTTAGAGCACCGATATATATAAAGCCGACATAATGGTAGCAAAGATGTGAAAAGCCCAAGTGAAGATCAGAGTGGCTTCAATTGGATATTAAGAGATTCAAATAGTCCAATTCTAACTTGATATTCTATATTAGTTTTGTTTCTAACCATCTACTTGTTTTACTTTCTAGTTCTCTTGTTTAAATTTAGCCTTTTAGTTATCTCTTTTATTTTCTTTGAATTCAAATAATTATAAGAAAATCTTAAAAATATTTTATTATTTCTTATTTATTAGAAAATCTTGATCGTTTGTGAGATATGAGGGACCTTGTTCAAGTCCTACTAAGATTATCTTAGTGGTTCATATCTCTAATTAATTATCTTTTACTTACAAGTAGGGGTGATAAAATTGGACAAAATATATAAATACAATTTGAATCCAAGATGAAATAAATAGGTTTGAATTTGACGTTAAGTGGGTTTGTAGGTTTGTGCCAACTCAAAAATGATATGGTTATGATCCAAATAATATTTTTTATTAATGATACTTTTAGCCTTCTTAGTTATTTCTTTTCTCTTATATAATTAAAGACTCCTTGCAATGTAGTCTTAAAAAAATGAAAGTTGCCTTTTCTTTTATCTTTATGTTATTAAAATTTAAAAATTATAAAAAACAAAAACAATAAGAAGAAAAAGTAAAGACTTAATTTAAATGATTTTCTTTAAAGAAAACAAAGTACTTATTCGTATTAAGTGAGTTGTTAAGTTAATCATGTCTATTTATATTAAGCAAGTTGTTAAGTGAGTTATACTATGTCAATCCAACATAACTATTTATTAAATGAGTTATGTATCACGTCATATTACCTATTTAATAATCAAGTCATTCAAGTTGATATTTTTTATATAATTAATTAATTATATTATATTCATGTTGACCCATATAATATTATACTCTAGCTTTGACATTACAAATACAACAAAGCAACATGAATGACCACTCCTACTTGCAGTAAGTGTTTTTAAATCTAGGTCTCCATAATTTAAAGTAGATTCATCTTATTACTTTCATGCACTCATCTGAACCTCACACAGTTAGGATCTCAGTCTTTCATTAGTGTTGGCATTCATTAGTTATATCTATATACTCTAAGGCAAACTTGTGTAGTTGGGGTTGATACGACTTCACCACTATTTATCATCATTACTTACTATTTGATTTTCATAGATAGATATGGACTTCTTAAGTTATATCACAATTTTGACATGACACAGCAACACAAATTTTCACCCCTACTTGTCACTATTTTCAAATCTATGCTTCCATAATTTAAAGTAGATCCATCTTGTTACTTTCATGCACTCACCTTAACTTCATATAGTTAAAATCTTGATCTTCTTCTATAGCTAACTTGCATTAGTTATATCTATACACTCTAAGTCAAACTTATGTAGGTGGGGTTGGTACATCTTCACCCCTATTTCTTCATCACTACTTTTGATTTTTTTTTTATCTTCAAGCTAACAAATGAGATTTCTTCTAGCTCGTATGATAGAGAAACTCCTAGTTATCCATTCATCTTCCTTGTTAAACTTTCTATATCAAAAAAAGAGCATTAGAGGGCCTTGAAGTTTTCTTCCAAGAAAAACCTTCTTACGCTTAAGTTATCAAAGGCAGAAGGATAGCCTACACTACAACAAATTTCTGCTATTTCGACGCTAAATATGTCGTTTGCCGATACTTTTAAGCATCGGCAAAAAATATCCCGATGCTTTCACAGGCATCAGAAAAACAGGGGTGGAGACGAAAAATTTTGACACTTTTAAAAAGCATCGGACAGTGCCAACGATTTTAAGCATCGGCAAGATCAATTGTCTCGATGCTTTCTAAAAGCGTCGGGACATACCGATGCTTTAAAGCGTCAAGAACTTTTTCTCTTCCCATGGCAAGATGAATTGTCCCGACCCTTTCTAAAAGCGTCGGCACATACTGACGCTTTAAAGCGTCAGGAACTTTTTCTCTTCCCAACGCTTTAAAGCGTCGGTAAGATGAATTGTCCCGATGCTTTTAGAAAGCGTCAGCACATCGACGCTTTAAAGCATCAGGAACTTTTTGTCTTTTCAATGCTTTAAAACATCGGCAAGATGAATTGTTCCAATTCTTTTAGAAAGTGTCGAGACGTGCCGATGCTTTAAAGCGTCGGAATGAGCACACTAACAATAGCCGACGCTTTTAAGCATCGGCACATGCTATTTTAAAAAAAATAAAATAACAAACAGAAAAGTTAAAAAAAATTATATTAAACCAGTTATATTTAAACCTGTACAATTAAGATAAAATTAATATTAAACCTATTATATACAATGCAATCATAACAAACAAAATCACATTGCACACATTCTTCACATCCAAATTAAAAGTTCAAATATAAATTTCATTACATCAAGAGAGTGTTACAATTTAAAGTTTCATAAAATTTAAAATACATGAAATGAAAGATATAAAATAAAAAGAGCCGAGGTCAATGATCTGTAGGAGGAAGGTCATCACCCTATCAGCGAGGATCTGATGCTTCAGGAGCCTATAAGAAAAATTAAAAATATTTAATTTGCAAAACTATCAATGAATATTAGATATATAATTAATTTAATATAAGAATATATATTTAATAATATATGTATTTACCTGATATGGAACAAACATCTATACGAGAGATGTAAGCCGCTCAATGTACTCTCTCATGGAATCCATCAGTGTTCTATCGGCTGCTCTCTCAACTGTACTCTTCGGTTGCATCTTCTCCATCGTTGCGGCACTCGACCATTGCATCTCCTCCATCGCATGCTCAAGTCTGCGAATACGTGTATCATGAACACCATCTGTAGCATCACGCGTATATCTACTCATCTCGGATAACTGAGTGGAGGTAACTCCAACTCTATAACCCCTTACTCGCTCTTTCTATATTAATTTATAAAAATTAGTTAGATCTTACTGAAAAATATAATCAAATTAAAATTGTTGTATGAAATAAATTGTAATAAATAATTACATATTTCCTTAACTCATCTATGACAAAAGTGCCATCATAGTGAGTATAAGTCATTCAGTAAAACTCTACCACACCGGGTTCCCGCCTAAGCTTATCCATCTACAAAAAAATTATATAATTTATAAATAAATTATATAATTTATTTTGATTTTTAAATTTTTAATTTTTGCAATCTAGTCTCTCATGCTTTAAGAATAGATCAGTTAAAAATGATACTAATTATGTACTATTTTGATAAGAACACATAGAGTATTATTTATCATATATTGAATTTGCAATATAATATGATTTGTTGATCATTCTAAACTCTCCGTGGCAACTTCATTACCCAAAATGATATGCGGCAGAAGTGTGTTTAAAATAACTTCCACTATAACAGTTCCCTTTCTTTTCTTGCTATTTCTTCAGAGAGAAAGCATTGCAAGGGATTACTTTCCGAGAGATAGAATGCCACCATTAAAGTTCAAAAAAGGTTCAACTTTCCCAAGTGGGAGTAATGCTAATCAGCTCAGCTAAGATTGGTTGGAATTGCATAGTGCCAGTTATCAAAGCAATACTCGAATTGGTGACACTTTGGATAAAGTTAATATGACTTAACATTCTTTTTCTCATGCAAAAGATTTTACATTCATTCTATATTATTTTATTCTAAGAATAAATGCCTTTGTCTCTGGCTAGTTTGTTTTAGTTCACACGTCCCATCTAATTTGTTCTGTCCAAAATTGATTGAAACTGACATACATATTGCTTGATATATTTCACATTTGTTTGCCTAAGCATCACTGATTCATCCCCTGGCTCTCAGCCATTTGCATTAATTAATCCTCTCAAAAAATCCCACACACCGCCCAGCCCCAAACCTTAGCAGTCTACTCCCTCCTTGGATCCTGTCCCTTCTTTGAATGCTCTCTGCCCAACCACTTGCATATATTTACTCTCCACCAAAAACACCACACCTAGAGAAAACGAGAGTGAAAGAAGAATAAGAAGAATAAACCCTTCTCTAAAAGAGGGACTGCCATATCTGTAGAGAGTAGTATTTGGCAGTGCCTTGCAAGTTTATTTAAAAAGCTGGATCCTTGCGAGTTTCCATAAAAGTTTCAACATAATTATAAATTATTCAATTATATTTCAATAAGAGTTTCAACAAACTAAAAAAATATTTGACTCATATCCAAAGCCCTTATAACCATCCAATAATATCAGTACTACCAAAAGAATTGAAAAAAATTGTAAATTTATCAAAAATAGAAATTGTCAAGGAACAGCTAATAAGCAACACTGCTCTGAAATTCTTCATGAGAGTTTCAACTGCACATCCACCATAATTATAAAACTCACGGCAGTGCCTTTGGTATAAACTAAGTAAATTAATCAACTGTCTTGGTGTAAAGTCAGCAATCTCTGCTAAATTGATAACAAGATGGTATTGTCAAGGCTAGATTTATGTAGGAAGCTAAATTGGTAACAAGATTCCATTATGAAGGCCAAATCAAGTAAGAGGAAGCACATCCAAAGTGTCATGCAGAACACTGTAAATCCCATGAAAGAAATGCCTGATAGCCATGCCAAATCGAAGTATGGATTGAGACAAACAAACAAATACTCAAGTGTGCCAAAAATAAAATATTTTTTCTTTTGATGCACGCATGTAACAACCTAAAACATCAACTAAGTAGACCAAATAGAATTTATGTACCATAATACATTTCGCGATACATCATCCACAATACATAACTTAGGTTTCATTATAATAAGTAAATGCTTTTATATAAAATTAAAGAATTTATAGTTTAAGAAACATATGAACTGTTGTCTGACTCGTGCATAACTCTTGGATCCCGATGTATGGGGAACAGACAGAGATGCTCGTGCAGCTTTACCAATATTAGAATATGTCTATAAAATCAAATAAATTTTTTAATAAAGTGTCTTAAAAGATTAAATAACAAGAAGATTAAATAACAAGATAGATGTCCCCTCCTGGAGAACCAATAATGAATCAACTCCATCCACTGATAAGGGGATACTTTAGGAGAATAGGTACCAACTACCTGCTCCTCGGTCATACCTGACAACTTGTACTTCGTCTTCAAATATGCCTTATATTCTTTCCATTTTCGGTTAAGAGACTTCAGTACAAGCTCATGAGAGGATGGAGGAAGTACAAACTTGGACTTCAAAAGAAAAAATATTAAAACTGAAAAAATATAAAACATGTTATAATATACAAAATGTTTGATGTTTAGATTCATTGTTTTACCTGCATAACTCGTAGAATCTCAACTTTATACGTCGGAAGCATACCAGTCCATTTTGCATAACTTAATGGACAAAGCTGATGCCTCCGTGCAACACTCCCTAAAAAGGAACTCAATAAGCTAGGGGCTTTTTTAATTGGTTGCCCTAGCTGATTGTACTTAATTACTATCTTATCACCCTTACGCATCTGCCATACATCTCATACTCCTATGGGCTTATGTCGCGTGTAACCCTCTCAGATTCGTCTACATAAAATATATATAAGTAAACTATAGTAATAAGTTTAAAGAAATTTTATCAAACTAAATAAAAAAAATTATCCTGGATGTAAAGCTCATCATCTCCTGCACCGACAGTAGGATCATGATGCCCCAAGGATGACAGACCTACTGTAGACTGATATATCGAAGGACTAGATGCAGCGTTCGGTATTGAAGAAGGACCAGTATGATCTGCTGTGCTGAAGTAGAAGGGCCAACCTCTGTCCGTGAGCTATGCATAATGTCACCTATCATTTACATCAGAGTCAGAGTTAGTGAAAATAAATATTAATTTAACATAATAATTACTACAAAATTTAATACATTGCAAAATTTAGTATCAATAAGAATCAAGCATTATCATTTCCTTCAAAATCTGTCCTAACCAAGGATACCATAGCATGTATGTCATCAATTGAAACAAAATTGAATGGCATGGAATGTGTATAAGTATCATCATCTTCATCATCTTCCAGCTGCTTTTCCATATCATATAAGTCCTTAGGTTTTGTTTTAATAACAGTAGCCCAATCTTTATCTTTTGCATCTTGTACAAAAAATACTTAATGAGCTTGAGAAGAAAAAATGAATGGATCATCCTTCAATAAGACACCAGTAAGTATCAACCTTATAAAATTTACAAATCTAAATCTATTTACATCTTTTTTCAAACCCCTTGATGAGTTTATATCTACCCAATCACATCTAAATAATATGACTTTAAAGACTCCATAGTAATCTAACTCATAAATATCTTTTAGTGCAACATAATAAGTTTTTCCATCTACTTCTATCATAACACCGCTATGTTTTTCTAAATTTCTCACGATCTTTAGTATGGAATTTAAAACCATTGATTATGAAACCATTATATCTATTGACAACTTTGTTAGGTTCTCAAGCTAGGGCTATTAATTCAGCTCACAAATTTCTCTCCATCATCGTTGATACCTAGAAAATAATAAGGAATATTAATAGGTTATTTGATATTAAATCAATCCATATATTCTCCAAGTATATGTCAAACCTATTTTGAAAGCCATGTAGGAAATAACTCGACTAACCATCGCTGCTCAATCCTTGGATTAGGTCGAGTGCTATGATTAGCTTGTCGTTGAGACAATAAAAATTCGTTGCATAAAATTTATTTTGTTCATTTAGAACAAAAAGAAGATATGATATCTTATCTTGAAATGCAATAAATCATACTAACCTACGATAGTCGGATATCATTTCACTATGGAGTAATACATAACGATGTGCTTGTGCCATTGATTTATGATCCAATACAATAGTTTCAATTTTTTCCATTACTCTACCTGCAGTTGAAAACTTATACAATTCTGCATTATCAATGAAATCATCATACCGTTGAGGTCTATTAAACACTGTCTCCACACCTTGAAATATCTTGAACAAAATATCAAACACTCTTCAACATATATCCTTCCGCAATCAAACCCTCTGGATAGGCTCTGTTTCGTACATAATCTTTCAATCGCACAAGGTACCTATAAGATAAATAAATTTCTAAACATAGTATAATGATGACACTACTTTTAGTAAAAATTATGGTATACCGGTCATTAGGATATATCAGACTATAGTGTACCTCTCAATAGGATACATCCATCTATAATGTACCAGTCCGTCCAGCTTGACTTTCGAAGCTAAGTGAATGAGTAGATGTACCATAATAGTAAAAAATCCAGAAGAAATTTTTTTTTCATCTGACAAAGTGTAATGGTGACATCAGACTTCAATTGATCAATCTTTCCAGGATCAATAACTTTTGAACATAATGCCTTAAAGAATGATGATAGCCAAATTATAACTGCAAGAACTTGTTTAGGCACTGATGATCTTGAAGCTATTGGTAAGATATCTTGCATTAATATGTGACCATCATGACTTTTGAGATTATAAATTTTCATATCTTTAAGATGCACACACCTTAAAATGTTTGATGCATATCCATTAGGTACTTTAATATTTTTCAATACTGTAAGAAAATTATTTTTTTCTTGAGGAGACATTGTATAAGATGCAGGAGGAAAATAAATTCTATCATTAGCAAGCATTATAGAATGAAGCTCCAATCAGATACCCAATTCTTTTAAATCCAATCATGCCTTCATGTTATCTTTGGTCTTTTCATCAAGATTCAATAATGTTCCAAGTAGATTATCACAAACATTCTTTTCTATGTGCATGACATCAAGATTATGTCAAATCAGATTATGTTCCTAATAAGGTAAGTCAAAAAAGATACTTCTTTTCTTCCATATATGTTTGATAGGCTGATTTATGGATGCTATCTGTACATCTTCTTCATTTTCTTTTTCAAAAAATTATCTGGATCTTCAAATACTTGTGCATCCATACTACCAATTGTC
This sequence comes from Calamus simplicifolius, assembly GCA_900491605.1. Lineage (NCBI taxonomy): Eukaryota > Viridiplantae > Streptophyta > Magnoliopsida > Arecales > Arecaceae > Calamus > Calamus simplicifolius. Next base: position 2,618,322 of record UESW01003949.1, read on the forward strand.
ACTTCTTCTTGATTATTCCTTCCTTTTTTTTAGAAGACTTTGAGAATTTATCATATATGTAACTGATGGAATCAATTTGAATACAAACATTAGTTCCAGATGGTGGAATAGGTGCACATTCCAATTCTATGATACCATCAAATAAATCTTTCTAAAAATGAAACAGATGATTTGGTTCTAACCATCGACGATGTCCTATATAACAAAATTTTTCTCCATGTTTTAACCAAATTGAATGTGTCGAATCTGCACAACAAGAACATGCAACCCTTCCCTTTGTACTCCAGCTAGATAAATTGGCATATGCTAAAAATTATTAATAGTCCACAACAAAGCTGCCCGTAGTTTAAATGTTTCACCATTTGAAGCATAATTGCATGACACCTTTCCATAACTATTTCAATTCCTCTATTAAAGGCTATAGAAAAATATCAATATCATTTTCTAGACCCTTATCACTTGGAATAACCATTGACAAGATAAGTGAGGATTGCTTCATGCACAACCATGGTGGTAAATTGCATGGTATTAGAACAACTGGCCAAGTACTATATGTAGAATTTAGAGTCCAAAAAGGATTGAAGCCATCTGAAGCTAAACCCAAACGAACATTACGAATATCAGAGGCAAAATCAAAATGCTTAGCATCAAATGCTTTCCATGCTAAACTATCTACTAGATGTCTCAACATTCTATCCTTCGTACGCCCTTCATCATGCCATCTCATTAATGAAGCTATTTTCGATGATGAATATAGCCTTTTTCAATAGAGGAATAAGAGGAAAGTAATGCAATACCTTCATCGATTTTTTTGTTTTGTTCGTTACATCATCCTCATCCTCTTCATGAGTTGTCCATCGTGAAGATCCACATACATTGCATGACTCTCGATCAGCATTTCCATCATGATATAACATACATGCTTTCGGACAACTATAGATCTTTTGATATCCAAGATCTAATTTGTTGATAACTTTCTTTGCTTCATAATAAGAGGATGGTAAACCAGTGCCTTCTAGAAATGCATCCTTTAGTAATTTGAGAAGCATGACAAAACTCTTTTCAGACCATCCATTCATATATTTTATATGGAATAAATATAAGATCTTAGAAAATTTCAAACAACTCGGATATAATTGCTCATCTGCATCTTTAATTAAATTATGATGCCGAGCTGACTCATGCATTTGCTCCTCAACAAATGTTTGTTCCATAAATGTAAAACCATCACATATTCCATCCGTTTTATGTATATTAGTTGAACCTCCAAAGTTTTGAACACCATGCGAAAAGCATCTATGATCAAACCTGTCATATCATCTCCTGCAAGGTTATCTTGTATATTACCAGATCCAAGATCAGACAAGAAGGGTTGATTACTTAATAATGGCAACATACATTCTCCATGAAAAATCCACTCAGTATAACCTCTTAAAAAATCATTCCATATCAAATGTTCTTCAATGATTTATGGATCTAAATAAGAATTGTTAACACATCGCCGATACGGACATAAAATCTTTCCATTCAAACTATCTTTATCCATACCAAATTCAATGAAATCACAAACTCCATCTAAATATTTTTTTATATTTTTCGGTTTATTTATCCAACTTTTATCCATTGTAGGATACATGATCGATAAACATCTAACTTTTATCCAATATCATGCACGTATTTCACCATCATAAGTGTTCGACATTTAGTAGCATAAGCATATGTTAGAATAAATAGTAATGTGATAAAAAGAACTCTACTCTTCATAAGATTGATAAGATCTACAAAATAGGTTCTACTACAATGCCATCATAACTATATTTTGTGGATTCTATTAATGAGTCTTTAACAACAACCCTACTGCCATATGAACATAAATGAGTAGATCTCTTCTTTTCTTTTCTTTTCTTTTATTCTTTAATGTAATTCCAAGTAATTATTATCATTATCTAATATAATTTATGTGCAGAAGCATTATTTCATAAGCAACTAGATAAGTTATACTCAATAAAACTTTCCACTCAAACACAACATATTTAGGCATGTACCTAATTTTAAAATTTCAAAATAATAACATGCTCCAAATTTCTAAAACTAAACATGCCAAAATAAATAATAATCATGAAATTAATGCTTTAATCAACCAAAACATGCCTCAATATGCATTATACATTATATGAATACAATTAATACATTTCAAGGACTATCCCAAAAAAATAAACAAATTACCTAAATTAGAGGGTATTTTGTTAAACCAATTCCAAATAGGTTGAACTGGCTCAAGATATGGTCAAATCCTAGTTTATAAGGCCGGTTCAAAGATGAAAAAAAAAAGAGATCGATGAAACGGATTCAAGGCTCAATCTGTACTAGTTCACTGGACAGAACCTAGGTTAAGTAACAAGCTACAGGGTCTCTCATGGAAGACATTTCCCAACCCAAGGAAGCGAAAGCTGGGAATTAGCCGGAGTTAGGTTGTGCTCCTTGAACTTAGAAGCAAAATGCTTAAAGATGACCTTATTAAATTATCTTCCACGACCGATCATAAGCATTGGAGAAGATCTTCAGTTTGTTCCTTCCCTGGAGATCAATGAAATATATTGGGATACTGATGCAGTAATCCATAACTGCTTCATTTAAATTCTTCTCAGCTTTTAGATTAGAAAGCACAATTGCAAAGACTTGGGTTGGAGTAAAAGTCCTCTAGAGGTCATCAAAGCAAGTCTCAATAGGGTTCAAAATAGTGAATGAAGCTAGAATAGGGAAAAGGACAAACAGAAACCCTAAAGATCTTAGCAGTCAGCAAGCCATAGAGGTTTTACAGAGTGATCAATGACAAATTTGGAGAAAAGGAAACCCAAAGAAGAAAGGAAACTGACTTACTAGAAGATTTTTGGGATCAAAATCTGAAGGAAAAAGGGTACGGCTTCAAGGAAGAAGAATGTCTTCTTTCTATCTTCCGATCCACAAATCCAGAGGACCAAGCCTTAGGTCGATGCCAAAATCCACCCCCACAATGAAAATTAACAACCAAAACCCTAGCCCTAGACCAAAAAAGAAATTACATGGGTTAAAATTAACAAAAAAATAGGAGAAACGAGCAAAGAGTAAAAGAAATTGAAGGCAGAGATTTTACCTTCGGGGAAGAGAGAGAGATGTCAATACACCTCCGTCGAGGAAGAGAGAGTCCACGGAGTGAAGATCGGCAAGGAGGAGGGAAGGAAAAGGATCAAATATCAAACCAGCGGGGAGGGGGCGGGAGCTAGGGCAGCGATATCAGAACACGAGGGGGGAGGGACCTAGGGCACGAAGTAATGTATCGGTATATCCCGACGCTAATAAGCATCATTACATGCTGATACTTTTTCAATGCATCGGCACGCTACGCGACCTCCCAACACACAACTAAGCATCAAAAAAAAGAGTCGGGACATGAGTATTTACTAAAGCTATCGATGCTAATAAGCATCGTTATTCGTGGACGCTTATAAGCGTCGGCAGGCTGTTGGAGCTCCCAATGCCTCCCCCTAGCATCGAAAAAAATGAGTCAAAATATGGATATTTTACTGTAGCTACTGACGCTAATAAGCATCGTTAGCTGCTGACGCTTATAAGCATCGGCAGCTTTTAAATAGCGTTGGCAGGCTATGGGAGAAAAAAGAGTCGGGATACGCTACTTTTATTGTAGTACTAGGTTTCTTATCATCCATTTATCCTTCTCATTAAACTTTTTGTATCAAAAAAAAAAGAGTGTTAGGAAACCTTGAAGTTTACCTTTGAGAAAAACCTTCGGATGCTTAAGTTAGCTAAAGTTGGAAGAGTGGCCTAGGTCTCTTGAACAAGCAGCATAAGACTTAAGCAAAAAAAGTAAGGAGAGAGAAAGTTGTTCTACCTGACATGATTAAAGTTGCTTTATAAATTTTTAGAGGAGTTTTACCTTAAACCAGATTCTTATATTGTTTCGTAAATTCTAATATTCGAAAAAATCATATCCTAATAGGAATTACTTGGCTGATTTTGTTAAGAGTTTGCCTTATCACATATAAGAAAAGTTCTGATCAAAATTGGACGGGATGGCCATCGAGTCCTTCTCTAATTAAATTTTTTTTCTTTATGTAGGTATCTGACTATACTACATATTACCAATTCTAATCAAATTAGCTCACATCAACTACCTACTATTTGATTTTTATGAATAGACTTGGACACTCCTTAAGGCTTTTAGCTCTTATGTTCTATGTTGCATGAAAGAAAAAAAGATAATGTTGCCGCCAAGTCATGTTCCTCCAACGCTGAGAAACGAAGATCCTCCTCCTTGAAGAAGCTCCTGCAAGAAAGTCCCCGAAGATCGGTTGCACCGGTGGGGACCCTCCGACGCTCAAGTAAGCGACTTAGGAATAGTGAAAAAAAAGAGCTAGTAGAAAGATAGCTAGAGAGCTTGAGTTCATATCCCTTTCCTCGTTGTGAGTGTAGGTTTTTATACCTGTTCAAAGGTCCCTTCTCTCGCTTCCAGAAGATGGCTGATTTTGAGGTGCCGTTGTCCGGTAGCGGACAGGTGGCCATGCTGACAGTGACAGGTCGCAACCAACACTGAGCATGTCAGAGATGTCTTGCCCCGCCAGCCACCTGCCGGGCGCAGCGCCACAAGTGGCAGGTGGGCCTAGTCATGTCAGGCGTGCGTTGTTATGGGTTGTGACTACACGCACTTGCAGATAGTTAGTGAGGCACATGGTAGTGTCAAGCGGCTCAGGTAGCGGGGACTTGAGGTTCGAGGCCAAGGAGACATGGGGTTCGAGGCCAAGGGAACTCCAAGTCCAAGGCCAAGGGGACATGAGGTCCGAGGCCGAGGGGACATGAGGTCCGAGGCTGAGGGGACATAAAGTCTAAGGCCGAGGGGACTCCAGGTCCGAGGCCAAGGGGACTCCTGGTCCAAGGTCGAGGGGACTCCAGGTCGGAGGTCGAGAGGACCTCGGAGGACGAAGGGGCCTCGGAGGCCGAAGCCGAAGGGGACTCGGAGGCTAAGGCGGGGGTTTCGTCAATTGCTTTCTCCGTTAATCCTAACAAGGTTTGATCAGCCACATCAGATGCCCCCTCACCTCTGAGATGATGCGGGCCCATCCCTGCAAGGCGAAAGGGATGTAAGTTCCCAAGTGGCTAATCCCGTCATGCCGCCAATTGTTGAAGGGCATATGTTCCTGGGTACAGTGTTTCCTTTGTGCGGGTGACTTGGGCGCTGAAGCATCACTGCCCCTGCCAACCGTCAAATCTGTGGAGATCAGCCTCGAAATGAGAGTGTCCTCTGGGGGCCTGCAAGGAGCTACTACCATCAATGCTATCATGGTGCTGACATCAGCGATGTTCCATGATTGGCCGAAGGTGGAATGTCCCACGCGCTGGGCACCTACCGAGGTGACACCACCTATAGCGGGGGTCCGCATGGCCGGTTAGGTAAGGCGAGGTGATTTGAAATTGATAAGTCGGGGGGAAGCTTCGAGCCTTGTCATTCTGTTCTGAGATCGTCTTTTTCCCCCAGCTTTCCCGTCTTCGTCTTCCTCCCAAGAACCTATTCCTGCTACTCTTTTCTTTGGTTCAGGTCAGTTCTTTGATCGTTTCCAGCTCAATTTCTAGTTTTTCATGGCTTCTTCTCCCTCCTGGTCATCCTCTGCCACTCCCGAGGATCATATTTCTTCCTCGAGGCTCCGCGACTCTCCATCTCCCACTCCTTCCTGGTCCTCCCCTTCCACCCCTTCGAAAACCATGTTCCTCTTTCCTAATGGCGAGTCGCCGGCCGGGCTCCTGCCATGAGTCGCCCGGCGGCCACCAGCACCTCTTCGAGGGTGGGGGCGAAATCCTCGATGGGGATCGCCTCCATGGTAATGGGCCAAGATCTGGCTAACATCAAGGCCTGTTACCAGATCCCTAGGGACATAGGACTATTCCTCCCAACTCCCAATGATAGGGTAGTCTCTTCTTGACCTGGTAGGATCGCCATCTACGAGGTCTCACTTAGAATAGGTCTCCACCTACCATACCATCCCTTCTTCCTCAACCTTCTTGACCGCTACTCCTTGAGCCCTGCCCAGTTGGTTCCAAACTCTGTTCAGACCATATGTGGCTTCATAGTACTCTGCCACTTTCATGGCATTGAACCCAGGATCTTCCTCTTCTGATGCTTCTACACCCTCCGGTAACAGTCAAGTTGGTGGCTGTTCTAGCCTCGACCTGATCGAGCCCTCAAATTCGGTCTTCCTTCTTCTGTTAAGGGATGAAAGTCCCGCTTCTTTTTTGCTGACCTCGAGGGAGTGAAGCCGAGGTGGGGGGATTCGGACCTGAGGCCAAACAAGGATTCATCAGTAGCCCCGAGGGACAGGGAGGCACTCGACCAACTCCTGACGGCCGAGGTCCCCCGATGCAATCAACTTTTGTCGGAGGACAACCTTCGGCTCACAGGCGTCTCCTCTCGCAGCGGTGAGCGGCTGCAAATCCTCGACCGTTAACCTATTTTTCTGTTCTCTTTTCTCTTTTCTTTTTTTTTTTTTACTAACTCTGTTCGATGACTTGTGCAGTGATGAAGATCCCTATTCGTGCTATTAGGAAGGCTGCAACAAAGAGGAAGAGGGCCCTCGAGGGTGCCGAGGGGCCGAGCGGAAGGCAGCGGACCCAGGCCCCGAGCCGACCCTCGGCACGGTCACCCTCACCCTCGGAGCATGAAGAGCCAGCACCCGGCCCTGCCATTGACCTCACGGTCGATACCCCTCCAGAGGGAGCGAGACCCAAGGGGGCTCAAGCAGCAGAGCCAACCGTTCGAGCCGCCGAATTGGGGCGAACGGAGGTAGAGCCGGGCGATCATCCGGCGATGACAAAGGCGCTGGCAGAGGAGATGCCGCCAGCCGCTAGCTCGGCACCTACCGCCCCCGAGCCGACCGAGGTAGCAGTGGGGGGAGAGGTTGGGGCGGTCCCCACCTGGGCCTCAGCGATGAACCAGAGCCAACAGGCAGAGCGGTTCATCGCTCAGATCATCCTCTTGGAGCTACAGGAGGAGCTTCGGCAGATGGGAACCTCTGCCTTCTATAGAGAGGCCTTTTTGGCCCATATTCGGGTAAGTACCTTGCTTGAAGAAGTTTCTCCTTTTTTTTTTTGATACCGATGGCCTTGTACTAATTCGCTCTTTGATGCAGTCAATGAACTCTTTGGTGGCCATGCGGGAGGTCATCAATCAAGAGAAGACCATCCTTCGTGAGGCCCAGCAGGAGGCTACCGAGGCCCGAGCCCAAGCCGAAAGGGTGGAGGAAGCCATGGAGGCAGCCGTACGTCGGGCGGCAGCCGAGGCCGAGCGTGCTCGGGCGGCTTTGGACCAGTTGGGGGAGGCCATGGAGGCCATGACTATCTAGGACTACTGTATTGATGCCCTTGCCACTGAAATAAAAGCAGCCAAGGAGGGGGCAGAGAAGGCTGAGGAGGCAGTGAGGAGGTCGGACTCATGTGCCGCAGAGGGGGAGACTAAGTTCTCTGAGGTGGAAACTGCCGTAGCTACCGCCGAGGAGAGGGCAACCGAGGCTGAGAAGAGGGCTGCAGAGGCAGTAGACAACTTCCGCAAGTCCACCAGCTTCGCAGATGAGCTAGCCGAAGCCTCTGCATATGTCTATCTCCAAGGGTTTAGAGACTATCGGGAGAAGGTGGCCAGGGTCCTTTGCCTCTCTAGCACCATGGAGATCGAGCCGGACGAGGTGTCCGAGGGGGTGCCATCCGAAGGCGGGCCTGCAGCAGTTAATCCCTGATTCCCCTTGTATTTTTTTCTTTTCTTCTGTATTGAAGTCCAACTTGGTCGGCATTTTGTAAGCACTTCAAGAGTAATGAAAATATTCTTTTTGAAATCTACTTTTCATTCACTTAGTGTAGTAGCCTCCCTTTCAGCTCGCCGTCGTAGGACCCTTAGGGGCTGCGTTGGCACTGGAGGATAGTGTCTGCCTGCTCACCACAAGCAAATCCATGACTTAGATGCTATGTAGGGCTGAACCCTAGTGAGGGCAGTGAGGTTGAACTTGGAGCTCCCCTTGGTGAATCCAAGGTCGATGCATGGGTACAAGCCTCGCGGTGAGCCTACTGCACCAAGACAGGGCTTTGGTGCCGATCTGGCCTCGGGCCTTTGAGTGCCGATGGTACATCGGTCTTGAAGTACTGAGCTGGCCTCAGACTTTTGAGTGCTGATGGTACATCGGGCTTAAAGTGTTGAGCTGGTCTTGGGCTTTTGAGTGCCGATGGTACATCGATCTTGAAGTATCGAGCTGGCCTCGGGCTTTTAAGTGCCAATGGTACATCGGTCTTGAAGTGCCGAGATAGCCTCAGGCTTTTGAGTACCGATGGTACATCGAGCTTGAAGTATTGATCTGCCCTTGGGCTTTTCAGTGCCGATTGTACATTGGTCTTGAAGTGCTGAACTGGTCTTGGGATTTTGAGTGCCGATGGTACATCGGTCTTGAAGTGCCGAGCTGGCCTCGGGCTTTTGAGTGCCGATGGTACATTGAGCTTGAAGTGTCAAGCTGGTCTTGGGCTTTTGAGTGCCGATGGTACATCGAGCTTGAAGTATTGAACTGGCCTCGGGCTTTTGAGTACTGATGGTATATCGGTCTTGAAGCACCGAGCTGGCTTCAGGCCTTTGAGTGCCGATGGTACATCAGTCTTGAAGTGCCAAGCTGGCCTCAGGCTTTTGAGTGCCGATGGTACATTAAGCTTGAAGTGTCGAGCTGGTCTCGGGCTTTTGAGTGCCGATGGTACATTGGGCTTGAAGTGTCGAGCTGGCCTTGGGATTTTGAGTGCCAATGGTACATCAAGCTTGAAGTACTGAGCTGGCCTCGGGCTTTTAAGTGCCAATGGTACATTGATCTTGAAGTGTCGAGCTGGCCTCAAGCTTTTGAGTACCGATGGTACATCGGGCTTAAAGTGCCGAGCTGGCCTCGAGCTTTTGAGTGCCAATGGTACATTAGGCTTGAAGTGCCGAGCTGGCCTTGGGCTTTTGAGTGCTAATGGTACATCGGGCTTGAAGCACTAAGCTGGCCTCGAACTTTTGGCTAGGAAGATGAGTTACTCGAACATATTTTATTAATATTGAATACGGGACAAGTGAGTCCAAAAGAATGCAAATACCTAACCCAATGTAAAAAAAGAGTACATTACTGGTAGTACCGAAGGAGGTTATCAGAGTTCCAGGTCCGAGGGAGTGACTTTCCATCCAGTCCTTTGATTGGTATGCTCCATGATGGAGGACTTCGGTGACTCGATAGGGTCCTTCCCAATTTGTTGACAACTTGCTTCCTTCCATTGGCTTCGAGACTTCATCCCGTCTGAGGACTAGTTCTCCTGGCAAGAATATTCTGAGATGGACACAAGCATTATAATACCTGGAAGTTCGCTGTCAGTAGGAAGCTATCCGGAGTCGCTCTCAATCATGTACCTCCTCCATGAGGTCATGGTTGGCTCGCAGCTGGCTCGAGTTATCCCCTCATCGTACGACACCGTTCGGGGACTTGGAACGCCAATATCCACGGGATGATGGCCTCAGACCCAAAAATGAGGCTGAAGGGGGTCTCTCCGATGGAAGCTCGTGGCGTTGTATGGTAGGCCCATAGCACGTTGGAGAGTTCATCCATCCACCTCCCTTTGAAGTCATCCAGCCGCGCTCTAAGTCCTTGAAGGATAATGCAGTTGGTCACCTCGGCTGTGTCGTTGGTCTAAGGGTGACCAACAGAGGTGAACCGCTGATGAATGCCCAGCTCGGTACAAAATCCTCTGAAGGATGCGTTGTCGAACTGTCGACCGTTGTCGATGACAAAGGTATGCGGTAGTCCAAATCGGCAGATTATAGATTTCTAGAAAAAGGATCTCACCTTGCCCTCGGTGATCTTAGCCAGCGCCTCGGCCTCGATCCATTTTGTGAAGTGGTCAATGGCTACCAATAAAAAAACTTGCGCTGTTCAGAGGCCGGGGGAAACGGTCTCAAGATGTCCATCCCCCACTGAGCAAAAGGCCATGGGGCCACCAGAGGGCTCAACTAAGAGGTCGGCTACCACTGGATGCTGGCATATCGTTGGCAGCTATTACACTTTCAAACTAGCTCTACGACATCCTCCTTCATCGTTAACTAGTAGTATCCTTGGCGTAGAGCTTTGTATGCCAGCGCTCTGCCCCCCATATGACTCCCACAAATGCTCTCATAGATTTCTCGTAAGATGTAATCAGCTTCCGCGAGGCCGATGCACTTGAGGACCAGGTATGAGAAGGACCTTCGGTAGAGCCGCCCGTCCATCATCGAAAACTTAGGAGCTCGTCGCTTGAGCAGCCTGGCCTCAGCAGGGTCTTCGAGGAGGGTGCCATCGGTAAGATACCAGATGCAAGCATCCATCCAAGAGGGTTTCTGCATGACCGGTAGGGCCTTTTCTATGGCTTCGATGCTCGGGACCTCCAAATGCTCCACATACGTTCTTCCCAAGGTCCTGCCGGCCGAGGTGGCCAAACGGAACAATGCATTAGCCCTGGCGTTCTCTCCTCTAGGAATGTAACTGACATGGAAGTAAGCAAAATGGGGGGCCTGAGATTGGACCTTACTCAGGTAACGGAACATGGTTGGATCTCAGGCCTCGTACTCCCCAGCAACTTGCCCAGAGACAAGCTGAGAATCAATGAAAGCCCTAAGACGTCTTGCTCCGAGCTCCTTGGCCAACTTCATTCCTATCAACAAGGCTTCATACTGTTGACCCAATTATTGATTTTGATAATTAATAAAAGATTTGAGTATATTCATTTTATTACTAATAGATTTAACAAGTGTTTCAGGGCTTAAAAATCGTTGATCAATCAAAAGACATAAAGAAACGTGTTTTGAATCAATTGCCAAAAGAAAGTTTTAAAATTCAGAGCCTGGAGTCGACACCTAGGAGATCTGGAGCCGACCCCTTGGCCAATCAAATGTCTTTTTGATTTTGGCATGGTCCGGAACCGACACCGAGAGTTTTGGAGCCGATACCCAAAGTTTTGGAGTCGACACTTACAGTGTCTGGAGCCAACTCCGATGCGGGAACAGAACGCGTATTTTTTGACTACTCTGGAGCCGACACTTATAGTCTTTTGAAGCCGACTCCCGAATGTGGCAAGTCGACACTCAACTTTTTCGGAGCCGACTCCTTAACGAACTCTTTACTTTCTATTTTTGGATAACCGACTTGGAGCCGACACCTGAAAAGTTGGAGCTGACTCCAACCTGTCAGGAACGGATTTTTAAAATGTCAGATAAGCTCAAACGGTAATATTTTTGTTTCACCTAACTTCTAACGGATATATTTGTATGGAAAAACTTTCCAGGTACATCGCAATGGCTAGTTTCTCACCAAAAACATGGATTAAGAGAAATCTATAAAAGGGGAAGAACGCTCATTTGAAAAAAAAAAGAAGAAGAGGGAAAAAAATAGAGTAAAAATAAATCAAAAATTCGAGAAGTCTTGAGCTTAAAATCCAAGAGAAATAGTCCAAGTTTAAATCCATCTACTCCAGAAAGCTCAAAGAGAAATCCAAGGCATTCAAAATCAAAAATCGGAGGATTTCCCAAAAGGAAGAAAAAGAAGCCAAAAGCCCTGTTCTATGATTTTCCAACTTTCATCTGCAACATTTGCAAGAATCCAAGCTGAGGCCTAATTCAACATCTCCAAAGAGAAGAGGAAAAGAAGAAAGAAGAAAGCTCAAATCCAATCTGCTTCAAACAGGCTTTTCTAACCTTGTTCATTTACATTGAATATCTGCTCATTTAAGGAGCTGTTTGTTATTGTAAACACTTTTCTTACTTGTTTTTGCTAATTCAATCAGGGGGATTGAATTAGTGGAGGTAGTATACCTCGGGGCAAGCTAGATTAACTTGTGTTTGGGTTTTGTGCTGGTAAGCCCGGAAAACCAGCTGGGTTCGTTGTGATCCCGGGAAAAACAACAAGTTTGAGTTGTGAGCTTGTAAAACAACTCGGCTGTAATCTAGAGAGATTATAGTGTGGACCCAAGTGAATCTTGGGAGTGGACGTAGGTGTTGGATGCACCGAACCACTATAAAATCTTTTGTTTTGCCGTGCTTTATTGTCTCTCTCTCTATCTCTTTGTTTGTGATTAATATTCGCTTTCACTTAATTTTATTTATCTCAAAGTCAATTGTTTCAAAGTCTTAAATTTTTAAGAACCCAATTCACCCCCCCCCCTCTTGGGTTGCCATCTGGGCCAACAATTGGTATCAGAGCAAGTGCTCATTTAGAATTTGATCTCACGATCAAGGGCTAAAGATCCATATGGCAACACAAACTGGTTCATCTTTTGCTGAAGGTCATTCTACGAATCGACCTCCTTTGTTTAATGGAACCAACTATTCATATTGGAAAGCTAAGAATGAGAATATTTCATTCAAGCTTTGACTATGAATTGTGGAGATTATATCAATGGACCTAGTACACCCACACTGCTAGTTAATGGCATAGTTCCTAAGCCCGAAAGGGATTGGAATGATAATGATAAAAAATGGCACAACTTAAATGCTAAAGCCATTAAATGTTTTATATTGTTCCTTAGACTCAAATGAATTCAACCGAATCTCAACATGTAATTCCGCAAAAGAAATTTGGGATAGGTTGGAAATTACCCATGAAGGGAACAAACCAAGTTAAAGAATCAAAGATAAATATTTTGGTTCATAAATATGAATTGTTACATGGAACAAACTGAAACCATCACATGCATGTTCACTAGATTCACTGATATTGTGAATGGTTTGAAAAGTCTTGGTAAGATTTATACTAACTCTGAACTTGTGCAAAATTCTTAGGTCACTTCCAAGATCGTGGGAAGCAAGGTGACTGCTATCCAAGAAGCCAAAGGACCTAAATGTTTACCTTTGGAAGAGCTTCTTGGATCCTTGATGACTCATGAGCTAACAATGAAACAACATCAAGAGGAGGAGTCAAGAAGAAGAAGACATTGCCCTCAAAGCTGCAGAAAGTGAAGGAGAGCAGCAGATGATGATGATGATGAAGAAACTGCCTCCTTGCAAAAAATTTAAGAAATTTATGCAAAGAAGGAGCCCTTCCACAAGAAAAAGTTGGAACAAAAATGGAAGGAGAAAAAGAGAAAGAGAAGGACAAAGAAAAAGAAAAAGAGCCCTTAGTATGTTATGAGTGCAAAAAGCCAGGGCATTTAGATATGACTGTCCTTTAAAGAAAGCCTACAAGAAAAAGAAAAGGCATATGGCAACTTGGACTGATAGTGAAGAGTCTTCTTCCGAAGGAAGGAACAAAAGGAAGTTGCCAACATTTGCTTTATGGCGAACGACGATGAGGTAAGTACTAAAACCCCTTATGATGATTTACATTTGATGAAATTTATGAAGCCTTCAATGAATTAATAAGTGATTTTAAGGTTTGAAAAAGAAGAACAAATCTTTAAAAATTGATAATTTAAATCTTGAAAGAGAAGGATAAATTAGTCGAAAAGTTAAAATTGAAATCAGAAAATGAAGTTTTGATTGAAGAAAAAGGCAATTTAAAGAAAATGATAGATTAAAGAAAGAAGTTGAAAAATATAAAGACATTGTTGAGAAATTTACTAAGCTCAACTAAACTTAATTGATATTGATAGTCAAAAAGCTATTTTGACAAAGCAGGTTTAGGTATAACACATTAAAAACAAAAATTTAAAAATATTTTTATAAAAGAACAAGTAAAGATAACTTTTTGTCAAATGTAACAAAAAGGTCATAAATCCTTGAATGTAATGCAAAAATAAGCAACAAGAAATTAAATGTTAAAGGAAAGAAAATATGGGTTCCGAAAGGAACAATTTTTATTGCTACTAACCATGAAGGACCCAAGAAAGCTTGGGTACCTAAACATAAGTTTGAATTGTTGCAGGAATGTCTTGTAGCCAAAAGATCAAAGAAAAAGTGGTACCTTGATAGTGGCTGCTCAAGACATATGACGGGTGACAAAGATGAATTCATCACCCTGGAAGAAAAGAAGGTGGAGTTGTTACGTTTGGCGATAATGGTAAAGGTCAGATCATGGGCCTTGGTAAAGTTCGTATAACTCCATCTACATTTATTGATAATGTACTTTATGTTGATGGTTTGAAGCATAATCTAATTAGTATAAGCCAATTATGTGATAAAACTTTAATGTTTCATTTAAATCTTCTATATGCACTGTAACTAATTCTATTGATAATAGCATTGTATTTACTGGTTATAGACATGGCAATGTTTACTTGGTTGATCTAGAAAATTATCTTGAGTGATCATTGCTTAATTGCTGACAATGCTAATATAAATGAAATTAGTTGGTTGTGGCATCGTAGATTAGGTCATGCAAGCACACACCTTATTTCAAAATTAATTAAAATGGATTTAGTTAAAGGTTTACCTAAACTAGATTTTGAAAATAACAAAATATGTGATGCATGTCAATTTGGAAAACAAACTAGAAGTTCTTTCAAATCTAAAAACATTGTTTCAACTTCTAGGCCACTTAGAGCTACTTCACATGGATCTTTTCGGACCAACTAGAACCACAAGTCTAGGAGGAAAGAAATATGGTCTAGTGATTGTAGATGATTATTCTAGATATACTTGGGTAATGTTTTTAGCTCAAAGATGAGACTTTCTCGATATTCCTGAAATTCTTCAAGAAAGTCACAAATGAGAAAAACACTACCATAGTATCTCTAAGAAGTGATCATGGAACTGAATTTGAAAATCACTTATTTGAAAGTTTTTGCACTGAAAATGGAATTAATCATAATTTTTCAGCCCCTAGGACTCCACAGCAAAATGGTGTAGTTGAAAGAAAAAATAGGACTCTAGAAGACATGGCCCGTACCATGCTATGTGAAAGCAACTTACCAAAGTACTTTTGGGCGGAAGCTATTAACACAGCATGTTACATCTTAAATAGAGCCTTAATAAGACCAATCTTAAAGAAAACACCTTATGAATTATGGAATGAAAGAAAACCAAATATAAAATACTTTCATGCATTTGGATGTAAATGTTTCATTCATAATAATGGTAAAAACAATTTAGGAAAATTTGATGCTAAATCTGATGAAGGAATTTTTAGGATATTCAACAACTAGTAAAGCATATAGAGTCTTTAACAAGAAAACCTTAGTAGTTGAAGAATCCATTCATGTAGTTTTTGATGAATCTTTAGCAACTGGTTCTGAAAAGATTGATGATGAGGAAGATACAAACATAATTGAAAAAGATCTTGAAAAACTTAATATTGAAGTATCTTCTGATCATGAACAAGAAGCTAAAGATGATGATTCACATAAGGACGATGATGTCAATGATCATAATGATATAGATCTTCCAAGAGACTGGAGATATGCCATAGTCATCCAAGGAATTGATTATAGGTGATCCATCTCAAGGAATAAGAACTAGATCATATATGAGAAATATTAGTAATCATCTTGCATTTGTATCACAAATTGAACCTAAAACTATAGAAGAAGCTGAAAAAGATAATAATTGGATGTTAGCAATGCAAGAAGAATTAAATCAATTTACTAGAAATAATGTTGGACTTTAGTTGAAAGACCTAAAAATCATTCAGTAATAGGATCAAAATGGGTTTTTAGAAATAAACTAGATGAAAATGGCATAGTAATTAGAAACAAAGCTAGATTAGTTGCAAAAGGATATAATCAAGAGGAAGGTATTGATTTTGATGAAACCTTTGCACCTGTAGCTAGATTAGAAGCCATTAGCTATTACTTGCATTTGCATGTCATATGAATTTTAACTTATTTCAAATGGATGTTAAAAGCGCATTTTTAAATGGAATGAAGAAGTTTATGTAGAACAACCACCAGGTTTTGAAGATCACGAATTTTCAAATCACGTTTTTAAATTGCACAAAGCTTTATATGGTTTGAAACAAGCACCTAGAGCTTGGTATGATAGATTAAGTAAATTTTAATTGAAAATGATTTTACAAGAGGAAATGTTGATAAAACATTATTTTTGAAAAGAAAAGTAAGATTTACTTGTAGTACAAATATACGTTGATGATTATTTTTGGTGCTACTAACGAATCTCTTTGTCAAGAATTTGCAAAGTTAATGCAGGGAGAATTCGAGATGAGCATGATGGGAGAACTCAACTTCTTCCTTGGACTCCAAATCAAACAAAGCAAAGAGGGAATTTTCATCAACCAAACAAAATACACAAGAGAACTACTCAAAGAAGTTTGGTATGGAATCAATGAAACCCCTCGGAACACCAATGAGTCCTTCATGCAAGCTAGACAAAGATGAAGAAGGTAAAAAGGTTGATCAAAATATTATCGAGGTATATCGGATCCCTTCTTTATTTAACAGCAAGTAGACCAGATATTATGTTTTCTGTATGTTTATGTGCTAGATTTCAATCTGAACCTAAAGAATCACATTTAATAGCTGTTAAAAGAATTTAAGATATCTAAATGGAACTAAAAATGTAGGTTTATGGTATTCTAGAGACTCACATTAAACCTAATTGCATATTCGGATTCTGATTATGCTGGATGTAAATTAGATAGAAAAAGCACAAGTGGTGCATGCCAATTCTTAGGAAGTAACTTAATCTCATGGTTTAGCAAAAAGCAAAATTCAGTTGCATTATCAACTACTGAAGCTGAATATGTAGCAGCTGGAAGTTGCTGTGCGCAAATCCTATGGATTAAGCGACAACTTGAAGACTATGGTATCACACTTGATAAACACCCATAAGATGTGATAACACAAGCGCAATCAATTTAACTAAAAATCCAATTCAACATTCAAGGACAAAACACATAGAAATTAGATATCACTTTATAAGAGAACATGTAGCTAATGATGAAATTTGTCTTGATTATGTAAACACTGAAGAACAATTAGCTGATATTTACAAAACCTTTAAGCGAAGAAAGATTTTGTTATCTTAGAGGAGAATTAGGGATTTGTGATCCTTTGGAATAGATTTTGAAACCTTTAAGGAATGTATCTAGATTCTTTCAATTTCTTAAAATTTTTCAAATTTTAAGGAAATTTATCTAGTCATTCAATTTGATTCTCATATCCAAAGATTTTTCCAAAATTTATTCATTTGATTTTGAAACTCTTTATTTTTCTCTGAAACTGTCTCGGAGTCGAACTCAGGAGGAGTCGACCCTCTTCTGAGTCGACTCTCGGTCCTTGAAGTGGGGAGCCGACTCCAGTTTGCGCGACTGTGAGACTTGGAGTCGACTCCGACGGGAGTCGACACAAGTTGATTATTTCGTTCCAAACTCTTTCCAAATCTCTCAAACTTTCCCAAAAACCTCAAATCCATTCCCAAGATCTATGGCACCAAAACCCGTGGAGGATAGTTCGGCGCCCGTGAAGAAAGACGACGCGACGTCCGCGAGCCGTCTCCGGATTTCCTCTACTCCTTCGGCTCCTGCTCCCTCCACTCTTCAGGTAGATCACCTTAGCCAGTAGAGTTGTTACAACAGGTAGAAAGGTTGATTTTGAATTATTTGAGAATGAAGGATTTATAATAGGTAGACAACTAATTGAGATGGGATTTGAGAAAATATGTTCATTGGATGTCCCACCTATCCTGCTCTAGTTAAGGAGTTTTACAAGAATTTGTCAAGGGGTGATGGTTAGTGAGGTTAGAGGGAAAAGGTCCACCTTACTTTTCTATCTAGATTTTGAATTCTTATCTGGACCATCCACCTTTGCCCCAAGGAGAGGTCTCCAGCCCTCACAAGGATATTGAAGAGAATTTTGAGGATTTGAAGAAGTTTTGCAAGTCAATTGCCTTTGGAGCTTAGATTACTTCACAATATCTGCAGTAGAATTTTGTTTCCCAAGACTGGCAGATTTGACTATGTATCTGAGAGAGATATTTTGTATGGATGTGTTTTTGGGAAGCCATTAACCTTGCCTGGATGATGATTTGGTACATGGCCGATTGTGGAGGAAAAAGGAGATCTTTGCCCTATGGCATGGTTCTAACTAGGTTTCAAGCCAAGGGATTTGATTTGGTGATAGTGAGCCCAAAGAACTTAGGCATACTGATTATTACTCTTTGGCTACTATCATCGAATGGGTTTGTTAAGAAATGGACAATTGGGAAAGGAAAGGCAGTCTGGATGAGAGAGCCCCTGAGCTTGAGACATTCTCACCTGAGGCTGGTCCTTCTGCAGCATCCTTCTCCAGAGCAGCAGTCCTGCTCCTGCTCCTGCTCCTGTTCAGCTACCTATGTCTTTTGTCTTTTCTGATGTTCAGTTAGATCAGCTCAAGATTTATTCAAATCTGAGAAAGTGAGCATGAAATGAAGAAATTTAATAAAAGTTTATGAATTTGAAAGAGCCATTTACTCAGTGATCGGGTTGCATCGATTGAATCTACTCTTAGTTCCTTGCTCCTTAAAGACTGATAAAGAATATTTTGGAGAACTTAAGGATATCTGTGGTGACTCAGAGACCTACTCCAATGCAACGCCGAGCTTCAGATAAGATTATGACTGCTTGTTCTTTGTTGATAATAAGATTAAAAGATTTGTAGACTCAATGTGAAGGGATGAAAGATTTTGATCATTTACAAAGGATTATTAGAACTAATCTTGTCATGTAATGAAGTATAGTTTTTTTCAATGAAGTATTGTTGTTTGATGTTTATCTTTTTAATGTAATGAGAAAGTTTGATGCATTACAAAGTTCAATTTCATTTTGTAATGCTTGATCTTATCAATACTTAATGATATCTTTTGAATTGAAAAATTATTTGATCTAAATTTTGTCATTTTATTAACTTCCTAACCTTTTTGTTGATTACAAAAAAGGGGGAGAGTTTAGTTATTCGTATATGTTCAATTAAATCCAATCATATATTGAAAACAAAAAGAGAAAATTGAATTTAAATAAAAGTTAAAATTGATTATCTAGTTTTTGGAAAAATTTTGAAAAAAGATTTTAAAATTAAGGTTCATAGGGGGAGCTACCTCATTAGGGGGAGCCTTCCATGAACACAATATTTGATTTTGGACAAATCAATTTTATATGCATATACTCAATGTTTTTGTCATCATCAAAAAGGGGGAGATTGTTGCCCCAACTTTATTGATTTTGATGATTTCCAAAAGATGAGTATATTCATTTTATTACTAATAGATTTAACAAGTGTTTCAGGGCTTAAAAATGTTGATCAATCAAAGACAAAAGAAATGTGTTTTGAATCAATTGCCAAAAGAAAGTTTCAAAATTTAGATCCTGGAGTCGACACCTAGGAATCTGGAGACGATGGCCAATCAAATGTCTTTCTGATTTTTGGCACGGTCCGGAGCCGACACCCAGAGTTTCGGAGTCGACACCCAAGTTTCGAGTCGACACTTACAGTGTCTGGAGCGACTCCGATGCGAACAGAAATTTTTTGACTACTCTGGAGCCGACACTTACAGTTTTTGGAGCCGACTCCCGAATGTGGCGAGTCGACACTCAACTTTTTTGGAGCCGACTCCTCAACGTTTTACTTTCTATTTTTGGATAATCGACTTGGAGCCGACACTTGAAAAGTTGGAGCGACTCAACCTGG
Organism: Calamus simplicifolius; assembly: GCA_900491605.1. Classification (NCBI taxonomy): domain Eukaryota; kingdom Viridiplantae; phylum Streptophyta; class Magnoliopsida; order Arecales; family Arecaceae; genus Calamus; species Calamus simplicifolius. The sequence continues at coordinate 2,637,939 of UESW01003949.1, forward strand.
GAACGGTTTTTTAAAATGCCAGATCAGCTCAAACGGTAATATTTTCGTTTCACCTAACTTCTAACGGATATATTTTTTGCAAATTATAAATAAGGGCTCTTTTCACCAAAACAATTAAGAGAAATCTATAAAAGGGGGAGAATATCATTTGAAAAAAAAAAAAAAAAGAGGGAAAAAATAGAGTGAAAACAAATCAAAAAGAGAAGTCTTGAGTGAAATCCAAGAGAAAAGATTCGTTGCTCCATCTACTCCAAAAGTCAAAGAGAAATCCAAGCATTCAAAATCAAATCAAGGATTTCCCAAAAGAAGAAAAAGAAGAAAAGCTTCATTTTCAACTCCCAACAGCAAGAATCCGTGCTGAGGCCTGATTCAACACTTCAAAGAGGAGGAAAAGAAGAAAAGAAGCCAAAGCTCAAATCCAATATGCTTCAATCAGGCTTTTCTAACCTTTTATTTACATTTGAATATTTGCTCAAAGGAGCTGTTTATTATTGTAAACACTTTTTTCTTGTTTTTGCTGATTCAATCAGTGGATTGAATCAGTGGAGGTAGTATACCTTGGGGCAAGCTAGTTAGTTGTGTTTGGGTTTTGTGCTGGTAAGCCCGGAAAACCAGCTGGGTTCGTTGTGATCCCGGGGAAAACAACAAGTTTGAGTTGTGAGCTTGTAAAACAACTCGGCTGTAATCTAGAGAGATTATAGTGTGGACCCAAGTGAATCTTGGGAGTGGACGTAGGTGTTGGTTGCACCGAACCACTATAAAATCTCTTGTGTTTGCCGTGCTTTATTTGTCTCTCTCTCTATCTCTTTGTTTGTGATTAATATTCGCTTTGCACTTAATTTTATTTATCTCAAACCAATCGTTTCAAAGTCTTAAATTTTTAAGATCCCAATTCACCCCCCCCCCCCTCTTGGGTTGCCATCTGGGCCAACATATACTTTGCTTGGTTGTTAGTGGCGAGGAAAAGGAACGGAGAGCATACTCCACCGCCTCTCTCTCGAGGCTTGCGATAATGAGCCCGGGTCCACTCCCCTGGGGGTTAGATGCACCATCTACATGAAAGATCCAGTCTTCTCCTGCCTCTGCCGCCATGGGGAACTCCGAGCATGGTTCCTTCGGTTGCTCCTCAGCCCATGTGCACTCGACCAGGAAATCGGTTAGCACTTGGGACTTCATTGCATACCTCAACTGGATGAAAAAAATCAAACTCTCCTAGCTTGATGGCCCACTTCGCCAGTCAGTCGAAGGTGTCAGGATGGGATAAGATCATCCGGAGAAGATGGTCCATGAGCACCACAATAGGATGTGCTTGGAAGTAGAGCCTGAAGCACTGAGCGAAGACAATAAAGGCAAAGATGATCTTTTTGGTCCTGAAATACCTGGTCTTTGCATCATGAAGCACCTTACTGGTGTAGTAGACTGGCTTTTGCATCTCGTCGGCATTCATGCGAACAAGCACAGAGCTGACGGCCTCGGGAGAGGCTGCAAGGTAGAGAAAGAGCTCCTCCCTGCCCCTCGGCTTGGACAGCAATGGTGGAGTGGATAAAAACTCCTTCAACTCCTCGAAGGCTTCTAGCACTCCATCATCCACTCGAAGCCGTTGACCTTGCACAGTGCCTTGAAGAAAGGCAAACACCTCTCTGCTGATTTGGACAAGAAACGGCTCAAGGCTGCCACCCTTCCAATCAAGCATTGCACCTTCTCCTTGCTAGCCGAGGTCTCATGTCAAGGATGGCCCGGATCTTATCTAGGTTTGTCTCGATCCCCCGCTGTGTTACCATGAAGCCTAGGAACTTGCCTACGGTCACTTCGAAAGCACACTTATGGGGGTTTAGCCTCATCTAGTACCGGCGGAGATTGCTGAAGGTCTCCATAAGGTCGGCAACATGGTCAGCGGTATGGATACTCTTGGTTAGCATATCATCCATGTATACCTCCATGTTGCATCTGATCTGGTCCTCGAAGACCTTATTCATTAACCTCTGATAGGTAGCCCCAGCGTTCTTCAATTCGAATGACATTACCTTGTAACAGTATATGCCCTTCTCGGTTACAAATGAAGTAGCATCCTCGTTCGTCGGGTCCATCTTGATCTATTGTATCCTGAGAAGGCATCCATGAAACTAAGGGTCTCATGGCCAGATGTGGCATCCACCAGTTGGTCAATCCGAGGCAACGAGAAGCTGTCCTTGGGGCATACCTTATTGAGATCAGTAAAATCCATGCACATCCTCCAGCTCCCGCTAGCCTTGCGGATCATCACGACATTGGCTAGCCAGTCGGGGTAGTGGACCTCTTGGATGTGGCCAGTAGCCACTAGCTTATGAACATCCTTGTCAGTGGCCTTTTATCGATCAGGGGCAAAGCTCCTCTTCTTTGCGGATGGGCCGGCATCCCAGTTTGACGTTGAGCTGATGGGTAATTACCTTCTTGGGGATACCCGACATGTCGAACGCTAACCATGCAAAGATGTCGGAGTTGGCTCGCAGGAAAGCGAGAAGCTGATCGCGTGCCTCCTCCATGAGTAGGGCTCCAATCTGGATGGTCCTCGTCAGGTCCTCCCCTAATGGAAAGGTCAGCAGGCACTCAGCTGGCTCCCCCCTCCTCTCCAAGTCTTAGGGGTCGAGTGATTCTGGTGCTGGTGCAGACACCACCCCCTGCGGGTTGGGGGCCATATGATAGCAAAGTGGCAGTGGGTTCTACTCCCTCCGCATCTTTCTAATTCCTTCGCTGGCAGGAAACCTCACGAGCAATCTTTTAATGGAGATGACGGCATCTAAAAGGTTCAGACCAGGTCTTTCGAGGATGGCGTTATAGGCCAGGGGAACCCAGACAACTAGAAAGTTCATGAAAACCGTACTCTGACACGGTGGTGTCCCTGCTGTGACAGGAGAGTGATCTCCCCTTGATCCTTATAGAATCTCCCATAAAACCCATCAAGGGTGTGGTAACAGGCCGAGGGATCTAGGAGATAAGTTCATTCGAACGAATGCATTGTAACTCAAACATCAACTGAGCTTCCACTGTCAACTAAAATTCTTTTTATAGGATGTTTTGCGATCGTCATGGATATGACGACGTTGTCATCATTCTTGTTAACCATCCCCTGTAGGTCCCTTTTAGAAAAGAAATTATAGAATCTAGTCCCTCCTTCCTCCATGGCCTCTTGGAGGCACTGCCTGCCCCCGAGAAGATCATGGCCATCGTCTTCTTGGTTGGGGCATTATTAATGCTGACCTTAGGAGGCGGAGGTACTGACGGGCCGGGTGCACTCGGGTTACTTCTCTGAACGAACTTCCCTAGGTGGCCACGCTAGATAAGGTCCTCAATCGCCTTCTTCAGTTGGCAACAGCCTTCAGTATCGTGGTCATGGTCCCGATGGAAGCGGCAGTACATATTTTTATTGAGGGGAGTCCTAGGGTTCAATGGAGGAGGGCACTGAAGATATGGCTTGCCCTCGATCTCCATCAGGATGTAAGATATCGGGGTGAGCAGGGAGTGAACAGACCCTCCCTAGGAGCAAGTGCTTATGGGCGGTTATCTAGTCGGCGGGGAGGCTCAGAACTCCTGGGGCAAGCCTTAGCAGGCTCGGACGAGTCTGCCTCTTGCTGGAACTTCCATCCACCTCACATCGGGAGGAGTCGGCCTCATCAGACGGATGTACTTCTGTGCTTGGCTCAGTAGTTCGGTGTAGGAACCGGACGGCTTCTTGTCAAGGGAGTAGGCAAGCAGGAGGGACGAAGCCCTCGCTTCAAGGCCAAGGTGGCCACAGAGTCCTCGAGGTTGTAGACCTCAAGGGCAGCTTCTTTGAAACGAGCGACGAAGTCACTCAGTGGCTCACCGCTCTTCTGTTGGACAGACAATAGACTGTCCGCCACTCGTGGGATATTTTGGTATGCATCAAAATGAGCCAGGAAGGCCCTCTCAAGCTGTCAGAAGGAATTGATACTGCACGGCGGCAAGCGGGAGTACCAAGCTCGGGCAGCCTTCCTCAAGGTGGCGGGGAAGGCGATGCAAAATAAGGAGTCAGTTGCCCTGGACCTGCATGACAACCTTATAGCTTTCCAGATGGTCCAGGGGATTAGTGGTCCCATCGTATGAGTGGTGCGGGCACCAGGATCAAGCAGAGGATTCTTAACCCTCTGTGGATATCTAATTAGTTATGATTCAAGTCTTGAGTTAGGAAATAAAGTTTAGTTTATTTTGAGTCACATCCAGTTCATTTTATTCTAAATTGAGTCATATCTAGTTCAATTTATTTTAATGTGAGTCCTATAGTAAGTTCATCAGCTTACAAGAGGAGACATCAGTATTGGAGCAGAAGATAAGACCATCACAGTCAGACAGAGCAGCTGCTAAATTCAAGTTGGTGCCATACCTACTTCAAGCAGCCTACATGCCACCTAGCATAGCAAGCAACCTTCCGATCTGGATGATCATTTTCCTTATCTGGACGCCACAGATTTCATGCCGAATCTAGCTGCCACTGATTGCATCTAGAAGATCACCTTTCTCATCTAACGCTGCAGATTTTATGCCAAATTAAGCTGTCGCTGATTGCATCTCAATCATATCTAGAAAATTACCTGCCTCATATGGATGCCACAGATTTCATGCCGAATCTAGCTGCCACTGATTGCATCTAGAAGATCACCTTCCTCATCTGGATGCTACAGATTTTATGTTAAATTTGATTAGGTGCCTTTTTTTCTTTTCTCTCTTTTCATATCTGTATTTTCTTGGGCCCAAGTCTCTAGCTCTATAAAAGAGACCCTCTTGTATGAATGATGTATCTTTTATTATTAATCAAGCAATCCAAGTTTTGAGTTATTGTGATTTTTGATAATTGGTTCTCTGGTGCTCTTATTTCCCTCCTCCTGCGCATGCCAACATCCCAAGTCTCTAGGAGAAACCCTGGCCACCACCTTTGTCTTCCAATAGTGGATGCCTAAGAGCCCTTGGCCGGCCTTCCCTTTTCTCTACTCCTTCCTTGTCTCTTTGCCTCTATTTTAAATTTTATCTATTATTCTTTAATCCTTGCATGGTGATCTTGCAGATCCCTCAATAGCCATGAATCCAAGATTCAAGGTGATCATCATCCAGGTCAGCGGATACTTGGCCGCAGATCCGTGGGCTCAAGGCTTGGTCATCTAGGGCGCATCCGCCAGACAGAGCAACCCCTTCAACACTTTGATCTTTTCCCTCTTACCAGGTACACCCCTCTAATCTACTAGTAACTTTATTGTAGGAAAGCAAGCCCTATCGGGGCTTCTTAGCCTCGACGGTCCTTGTTCCTTATTTTTTAGGAACTGTTTCGCATGCGGATTTACTGTGAATTTTTCTGAATCCCTCTTAGGCTATTACTTTGAGAGAATAATCAACTGCAATTATTAATCATTAAAAAAAATTACTTGCATGCGAATCGGTCCTGCATCAGTTTGGTATCAGAGCATAGTTAGGGATTAATTTTAATTCACGTTATTATCAGTATATCATCTGTTAATTAAATTTTTGCTTGCATACACATTAGACAATTACAAAATTTATTTCTCTTCATTATAATTTAAAGTATTTTTCATTATTTTTTGAGAATTTAATTCGATCTGTGAAAAAGAATTCTGAGATTTATTGCTATTTACAGATTTCTGGATTAGGGTTTGTGTTTTACATGTCATTCATCTGTATTAAATTACTCTTAAGGGCTTTCATTGATGTCAGATAAGGGAGGGATTGAGACCCCTTCCTTGGCCCAAAACAACCACCGTACATTCCGATCCGAAGCCTCTAATCTAAAACTGAGTAGCAACTTAATTGACATTTGCCCTAGAGGGCTAGGGACACCAACAGTCGGTTTAGTGTACTGTAGGAGACTAGTACAAATCAATCTGGCATGTGCTCTGAAATTGGTGTCTAGAAGGGAGGTCAAATGTCAAACGACTTAAGCGGAGTGTTGGGGTTATTCTAATTAGGCACCTGCAATTTGCAGGACGAGCCTCCCCCCTTCCACCTGTCCCAACTGGCCAATTAAAGAGTTACTATTAGATTGGCTTGCATTAAGCCAAATCCTTTACTCTGGATGACTAGGTCTAGCATACCATAGTCCGAGTCAGTCTGAGTCTTGTATGCTTGATTGTGCTTGCATGTGCACTAGATCAGGAGCATCTTTTCGCCCGTCACCACCTCCATTACAGGCTGAACCCATGGCTAATCAAAGCATTGATGGTCACTTAAGGATCATCACTGAACAACTAGCCCAAATGAACCAAGACATCAAGCAATCTGAGGCTAGATTAGGGTCCAGATTCGATCAAGTCGAAACTAGGTTGGGCGTCCTAGAAGAAGCCCGTGAGCCCCAAACCGAGTCTGATCATGAGACCCTACCTCATCCTAGGAGAGCCCAACAGCCTGACCTCTACATAAGGCCAAACCCTAGGAGACCACTTCGACCTGATCTAGTCCTAGATGTCCTCCCTAGGAGACCCAATCATAAGGCAGTAGATCAAGAAGAAAGAGCCCTTAGAAGTGTCAGACTTGAAGCACCTACTTTCGATGGCTCTATGGACCCTAAGGACTACCTAGATTGGGAGAAAGGGATGGACCAGTACTTTGACTGGTATGACATGTCTGAAGAGCGTAAGTTTAAGTTTGCCAAGCTTAAGTTAGTACGACAGGCTAGCTTATACTGGGCCACTTTAGAGCGAAGGCAATTATTAGAGGGAAAAGACTCCATAGTCACCTGGCACGCCATGAAGGCTAGACTTAGGTCCAATTATGTCCCCATATCGTATGAACAGAGCCTATTGGACCAGTGGTAGGGATTAATTCAGGGTAGTAAAACTGTGAATGAATACATTGCTACATTCCAAGAGTATACCATGAGGTTAATATCGTTCAGCCTGAGGAAGTCACCCTATCCAAGTTTAGGTATGGCCTGAGAGCAGATATTCAAAGAGAACTCTACCTAAGAAGGGTACACGATTTAAAAGAAGTTTACCAAGTTGCTAGAGATTATGAACATTTTCAGAGAGGGCCATCCTATCCTAGATCAGAGGCTACCAAGAGCCCTAGCCCATATCCAGTATCTAGCCAGGCCTATCCTAGTCGTCCCAAACCTACCTAGTACTATACCCCCGCCAGACTTTTTCGAGTCAACCCAACACTAGCCGACCCAGTACAAGCCGAACTGAGTTGAGTCGACTCCAGAATAGTACCCCTATACCCCAGAGAGAGGATAAGGGCAAATCTGTAGAGGTCCAAAGAAATTTCAACCCCCAGATCAAATGCTTTAAATGCAACAAACCAGGACATATGATCAGCCAGTGCCCAGTCATATCCCTTCATATAGATGAGTTACCTAAGACTGAATCCGAGTCCCTAGTTGAGCCTGAGGGAAGGTCTATAAGGCTGATACCCATCTAATAGGTGAGTACGATGAGAAGGAAACATTTGAGTCTGAAGACCTACTAGGAGTGGTTAGATGTATCTTGACCCAGACTCAAACTAAGGACCAGGAAGATTGGTGTAGGACTAACATCCTACAACTTTTGTTAAGATAGGGGATAAGGTGCTCAAGATCATAGTGGATAGCGGGAGTTGTGTCAATGCCGTCTCTACCAATACAGTTAAGTCATTAGGATTGACCACAGTTCCCCATCCTAGTCCCTATAAGGTCTCGTGGGTAGATTCCACCTCTATCCCAATCAATTCCATATGCCAAATACTAATCAAATTGCAAAATTATGAGAAAAGGTCTGATGCGATGTAATTTCTATGGGTGTTGGTAGTATTATATTAGGTCAACCTTGGCTTTACGATCACGATGCCACCTTGTTTGGTCGATCCAACATCTGCTCTTTTAAACACAATGGGAACAAGTATGTGATACATCCAACTCCACCTAGGGACCCAATCAAGAAAGGATCTAACAACCTTAAGGATAGCAAGCCAAGAGTTAATCTGATTAAAGCTAAGGAATTAGAAAAGGACATCACTGAGGGTAATCCTGTTTGGATTTTGACCACTAAAGAGATCTATGAATCCAAAAGGAACAACCCCCAGAAGTAATTGAGATCCTAGAGGAGTTTAAGGATGTCTTCCCTGAAGAATTGCCTGATCAGTTACCACCCCTAAGAAACATCCAACATGCCATTGACCTGATCCCAGGATACACCCTCCCAAACCTTCCCCATTATAGGATGAACCCCACTGAGCATCAAGAACTACAAAAACAAGTGGGAGAATTACTTAAGAAAGGTTTCATTAGGAGAGCTTAAGTCCTTATGCAGTTCCTGCACTATTAACCCCTAAGAAGGATGGTACCTGGAATGTGCATGGACAGTAGGGCCATCAACAAAATCACTATCAGTATAGGTTCCTTATCCCTAGACTAGATGACATGTTGGACATGATGGCGGGTGCCACTATCTTTTCCAAAATAGACCTTAAGAGTGGCTACCATCAGGTTAGAATTAGACCAGGGGATGAGTGAAAGACTGCATTTAAGACTAGAGATGGTCTGTTTGAATGGGTCATGATGCCTTTTGGGCTGTCAAACGTGCCTAGCACATTCATGAGAATCATGACCCAAGTCCTGAAAGAGTACACGGGAAAATTCTTAGTGGCCTATTTTGATGATATATTAATTTATAGCAAGACCAAAGAGGACCATCTTAACCATCTCAGATTAATCTATCAGACCCTTAGAGAGAATAGCCTATATGCAAACCTTAAGAAGTGTGATTTTATGACGCATAGGGTTATCTTTCTAGGTTTTGTGGTAATCCCAGAAGGTGTTTCAGTGGATCCTGAAAAGGTTAGATCGGTCGTAGAGTGGCCGGTACCCATGAACGTCCACGATGTCCGCAGCTTCCATGACCTAGCAACCTTTTACAGGAAATTCATTAGGGTATTTAGCACCATCGTTGCACCCATCACTGATTGTATTAGGAAGGGTAATTTTGAGTGGACTAAGTCAACTAATAAGGCCTTCCTAGAGCTTAAGGATAGGATGACTCATGCACCCATACTTAGACTTTCAGACTTTTCTAAAGTGTTTGAGGTTGCATGCGATGCGTCGGGAGTAGGCATAGGTGGAGTGTTAAGCCAAGAAATCACCCCATAGCTTTCTTTAGTAAAAAAATAAATGAAGCTAAACTTAGATATTCCACCTATGATAAGAATTCTATGCGGTAGTACAAGCCCTTAAGTATTGGAGACATTACTTACTACCGCAGGAGTTTATCTTATTTTATGATCATGAGGCACTCCGATTTCTGAACTCCCAAAAGAAGCTAAATTCTAGGCACGACAAATGGGTTGAATACATTCAGGCATACACTTTTGTCCTAAAACACCGTGCCGGTATAGAAAATAAGGTAGCATATGCCCTAAGCCGTAAGTCTTTGTTGTTGAGTACTGTTAGCACCGAAGTTATAGGATTCGACCGGATAAAAGATGAGTATGAAACATGTCATGACTTTGGTAAAATTTATATGATCCTTCAGCTAGGGCCATCCAGTACCAGTGGAGATTATACCATCCAGGATGGTTACCTTTTAGGGGCAATAGACTTTGTTTCCCTAGGACGTCACTTAGAGAATTCCTAGTCTGAGAAATGCATGCTGGGGGATTAGCTGGTCATTTTGGAAGAGATAAGACTATTCTAGCGATAGAGGACCAATTTTACTAGCTAGGATTAAAAAGTCTCGTTGCCCTGATAATAGCCCGATGTCAAACTTGTGCCGTTGCAAAATAGTAGAAGCATAACAGTCTATATACTCCTTTGCTAGTGCCTGATCATCCTTGGCAAGACCTCAGTATGGACTTCATTCTAGGATTACCTAAAACCCAGAAGAAGCACGACTCCATCTTTGTAGTGGTTGATAGGTTCTCTAAGATGGCTCATTTCATCCCTTGTTCGCAAACCTTTGATGCGTCTAGGGTAGCCCGACTTTTCTTAGACAGCGTGGTCAATCTCCATGGCCTACCTAAACCATTGTTTTCGATAGGGATGTTAGGTTCACCAGCTACTTTTGAAAAATGCTATGGCATCTGTTAGGGACCAAACTTAATTTTTCCACAGCCTTTCACCCCCAAACGGATGGGCAAACTGAAGTGTGAACCGTAGTCTAGGAAACCTTCTTAGGTGCCTTGTAGGTGAACACCTAGGGACGTGGGATTTATTACTGCCTCATGTAGAGTTCGCCTATAATAGCTCAGTGAACAGGTCCACGGGCAAGAGTCCATTTGAGATAGTCCATGGGTACAAGCCTAATTGTCCACTTGATCTAATTCCTTTATCCCTCCACACACGAGTTTCAAAGTCCGCACAAGCATTTGCATAGCATATCAAAGACTTACATAAGGACATTAGCCAGAAAATAAATCTAAGTAATAAAACTTATAAAAGACTGGCTAACTCCCGAAGAAGAGCAAAAGTTTGGTGTAGGGGATTATATCATGGTTAGGCTTAGGCCTGAACGGTTCCCACCAGGTACCGTTAAAAAACTTCATGCTTGCGGAGCTGGTCCCTTTAAAATAATAAAGAAGGTAGGACCCAATGCCTATGTGCTAGATCTTCCCTCGGATTGGGGCATTAGCTCTATCTTCAATATTGCAGACCTAGTAGAATATAGGGAACCAGCAGCAATTCCTAGTGAGTACTTTGGACCTAACCCTCTTTCATGAGCGAACCTACCCAAGAGTGTCCACCACCAATTTTATGTGAGCGAGGAGAGCGGATCGAGCATATCCTAAACGATCAAGCCATTATGACCCGGAACCGCGGTTATCAATGCTACCTGGTCCGATGCAGGGTCGCCCCGAATATGACGATTCATGGATTACTCGAGAGGACTTGCAACACCTTGACCTAGACCTACTAGAGAGATACCAGAGCAGAATGACCCATACTCGATGGGGTCGAGTTCTTCCCATCCTGGAAGAATTGGTGCGCACCAAGATCAAGCAGAGGATTCTTAACCCTCTGTGGATACCTGATTAGTTATGATTCAAGTCTTGAGTTGGAAAATAAAGTTTAGTTTATTTTGAGTCCCGTCCAGTTCATTTTATTCTAAATTGAGTCCTATCCAGTTCAGTTTATTTTAATGTGAGTTCTGTAGTAAGTTCATCAGCTTACAAGAGGAGACATCGGTATTGGAGCAGAAGACAAGGCCATCACAGTCAGACAGAGCAGCTGCTAAATTCAAGTTGATGCCATACCTACTTCAAGCAGCCCACATGCCACCTAGCAGAGCAAGCAACCTTTCTGATCTGGATGATCATTTTCCTCATCTGGACGCCACAGATTTCATGCTGAATCCAGCTGCCGCTGATTGCATCTAGAAGATCACCTTCCTCATCTGGACGCTACAGATTTCATGCCAAATTAAGCTGCCACTGATTGCATCTTAATCATATCTAGAAGATCACTTGCCTCATCTGGATGCCATAGATTTCATGCTGAATCCAGCTACCACTGATTGCATTTAGAAGATCACCTTCTCATCTCAACGCTGCAGATTTCATGCCAATTTGATTAGGGCACCTTTTTTTCTTTCTCTCTTTCTATATCTGTATTTCTTGGGCCCCAAGTATCTTTCTCTATAAAAGAGACCCTCTTGTATGAATGATGTATCTTTTATTATTAATCAATCAATCCAAGTTTTGAGTTATTGTAATTTTTGTTAATTGGTTCTCTGGTGCTCTTGTTTCCCTCCTCCTGCACGTGCCAACATCCCAAGTCTCCAGGAGAAACCCTGGCCGCCACCTTTGTCTTCCAATAGTGGACGCCTAAGAGCCCTTGGTCGGCCTCCCTTTTCTTTACTCCTTCCTTGTCTCTTTGCCTCTATTCTAAATTTTCTCTATTATTCTTTAACCCTTGTATAGTGATCTTGCATATCCCTCAGTAGCCACGAATTCAGGATTCAAGGTGATCGTCATCCAGGTCAACGGATACTTTACCGCATATCCGTGGGCTCAAGGCTTGGTCATCTAGGGCGCATCCACCAGGCAGAGCAACTCCTTCAACACTTTGATCTTCCCCTCTTGCCAGTTACACCCCTCTAATCTACTAGCAACTTTATTATAGGAGAGCAAGCCCTACCGGGGCTTCTTAGCCTCGGTGGTTCTTCTTCCTTATTTTTTAGGAACTGTTTCGCGTGCGGATTTACTGTGAATTTTTCTGAATCCCTCTTAGGCTATTACTTTGGGAGAATAATCAACTGCAATTATTAATCATTAAAAAATTACTTGCATGCGAATCGGTCCTGCATCAATGAGTCCAGTTGAGGAAGATAAAACCGAGTCAAAATTAGCTCCTCCATGATGCGGCGAGACAGTGGTGGGCGGCTGTCGTAATCCACCTTCAACGGGTTGGTGATCCTACGGCTAAGGTCCTAGCTATCCGGCCATCAAAGGACCCCTTCCTTGAAGACTCATAGGACCGAGAGGGGTGGCAACGATGCAGATGGATGCGCTCCGCCTCCCTCCCATGCCGCCGCTTAGGGGAAGTGCTGGCGTGGCGAGAAGGGGACCGGGACCTCTTAGAGGCTTCTCGGCGATGATGTTTGGGCAAAGTGCGGCGGTGGCTGACCTCCCAAAGGGCGGACCTCCCGAAGGGAAGACCTCCCTCGAGAAGAGTGCTGGATGGGTTGGACCATCCCCGGGACCGATGAGGATGGCTCTGGCTGCCGCTATGCGGCGGCTGGTTGCTGCTGCAGAACCTAGACCGCCGCCACCAGCGACTGGACTTGCATGGTGAAAGCGGTGATCTGATCATCTTGCTACTGTGGTGGTGGTGGCAATGGTAGTGCGGGGACGCCAGTCTGGGAGCAAGGGGACCGGCCTCCAGTGGGTCAACTCCCTAGCGATGCCCCTCGGCATGGCTAGTGGAAACCTCCTGTGCGTGTCACCACCATCTTCTTGAATACTCAAAAAAGGAGAATCTGTAGCTGACTGGTTCAAAGCTTTCTTCTCTATTCTCCCTACCTGGCGTGCCAATCTGTTGCCGCTAAGTCATGTTCCTCCAACGCTGGGAAACGAAGATCCTCCTCCTCGAAGAAGCTCCTGCTAGAAAGTCCCCGAAGATCGGTTGCACCGGTGGGGACCCTCCGATGCTCAAGTAAGTGACTTAGGAACAGTGAAGAAAAGAGCTAGTAGAAAGATAGCTAGAGAGCTTGAGTTCAAATCCCTTTCCTTGTTGTGAGTGTAGGTTTTTATACCTGTTCGAAAGTCTCTTCTCTCGCTTCCAGAAGATGGCTGATTTCGAGGTGCCATTGTTCGGTAGCGGACAGGTGACCAGGCTGACAATGACAGGTCGCAACTGACACTGAGCATGTCAGAGGTGTCTTGTCCTGCCAGCCACCTGCCGGGTGCGGCACCACAGGTGGCAGGTGGGCCTAGTCGTGTCAAGCATGTGTCGTTACAGATTGTGGCCACGCACAGTTGTAGATAGTTAGTGGCCACATGGTAGTGTCAGGCGGCTCGAGGTAGCGGGGACTTGAGGTTCAAGGCCAAGGAGACATGGGGTCTAAGGCCGAGGGGACTCCAAGTCCAAGGCTGAGGGGACATGAGGTTCGAGGCCGAGGGGACTCCAGATCCGAGATCGAGGGGACATGAGGTCTGAGGCAGAGGGGACATGAGGTCTGAGGCCAAGGGGACTCCAGGTCCGAGGCCAAGGGGACTCCTGGTTCGAGGCCGAGGGGACTCCTGGTCCGAGGCCGAGGGGACCTTGTAGGATGAAGGAGCCTTGGAGGCCGAAGCCGAGGGGGACTCGAAGGCTGAGGCGGGGGTTCCATCAGTTGCTTTCTCCATTAATCCTAACAAGGTTTGATTAGCCACATCAGATAATATACATATAAGTTAAACATAGCGTATGGTTATCAAAACTACTTTAAAAAGTACTGATTGATAAGGACATAAAATTGGAGGATGAGAATGCCAATACCACTGCCAGCCATGAATGATCCTTCCCTTGAGTTAGCCATTTACATTTGATATGCCAAATACAAGAAAGTATCTATAACAATTGTATAGGAACTATTGATTATAAATCTAAAAGGTTAAAAAAAATAAAGATAATTATGATTATTACATATAAGATCTATTACAAAAGCCATAATGTCAATATGACATTTTCATGTCTTCAAATTAATAGAAATGCAAGTAAAGAAGTATTCAAATAATAATTTGATTGTTGAAATGCATTGCCTTCTAGTTTTGATCATGTAACATCTCTTAACAAGAAACAAATCTTGTATAACCATAAATTGCTCTGAAACTTAAAAATCTAACCATATAGAAGGGCCGTCCGAAACGAATCCTTTATGAATTGCAAATGAGAAATAAATCGTTATGTTTTACAAAGCAATGCGACAAAGCACAAAACTTTACAAGCACTTTGCTAAATCTCATGTGCCATCATGGTCTTCCATTGGAAAGGATAATTGGTATATGCTAAACTTGCATATTCTTGTTGTAGGATTACTACGTCAGCATGAGCATGATGGTGCGTATGTTCATGAACTCACTATTTCATACGCACTATCATTGCATAATGATGCACTTCCACTAGCAAACAAAGGCACGGGAAGTTCAGTGCAGCGAAATGAAGCAAGTTGGTTTCAATGCTTGTAAGGTCATTTGATGGAAAGACAGTGATATTAATCACAAGAAGCGCATCTCATCTCATATGCCAATAATGGTTGATGGATAGAATATAAATAAGATCAATCAAAGAACGCTATATCAATTATATATGTGTGTGTGATACGAGATAAAATCATTATTACGTTGATATTTGTGCATGGGACGAAAAGGTTAGAATCATTTTTTATTTCTGCCCGCCTACTATCACATCCGAAAAAAAGATAAATTTTCATGCCTCAGCAAGACCGAGCTACTTCTATGTCTCGGTGGGACCGAGCCATTGCCATGCCTCGACATAACCAAGCCATTTTCATGCCTCGGCAAGACCGAGCCGTTTCCCTACCAAGGCGGGGCCAAGAATACACTACAAGATTTTTGACTTTCAGCAATGAATTTTGAAATTCGTTGATGAAAGTGAATATTTGCAACGAATACAAAAATTTGTTGTTGAAAATTCGTAAATAATTAGGAAGGACTTTCTGTAACAAATATTTTTCATGATGATTAAAAAAATTATTGTTGAATGTTTTAGCATCACATAATATTCATTTTTGCGGGACTAAGCGATTTCTCCATACCTTGGCAGTGCCAAGTAAAATATAATCTTTCTCCAAACCTCGGCAGGCAGAGTAATTTCTTCGTACCTTGGCAACGCTAAGTAAAATATAATCTTTCTTCAAACCTCGGTGAGTCGAGCGATTTCTCCATACCTTGGCAGCGCCAAGTAAAATATAATCTTTCTCCAAACCTTGGCAGGATCGAGCGATTTCTCCGTACCTTGGCAGTGCCAAGTAAAATATAATCTTTTTTCAAATCTCGGTATGGCCGAGCAATTTCTTTGTACCTTGGCAGTGCCAAGTAAAATATAATCTTTTTTGGACCTCGGCAGGGCCGAGCAATTTTTTCGTACCTCAGCATGCTCGAACGAACTTCTTCATATTTTGGCCGATCCAGATATAATCTCTTCGAGCAAATATTCTTCAAGCAACAATCACCGCACCTTGATAGAGCGAGATAAAATTCTCTTTATCCCTCGGTACGACCAAGCAATTCATCACAGTTTCAGTAAACTGAATAAAAATCTTCAAGGAGGTTTGGCATGACCGAACTTCCATGGAGTGTCAGCAAGACTGCTTAAGACTTCATCTGATCTAAGATGAGTCAAGCGCTTCACCCCTGAAGGTTCAACATAGTTCGAAGAATGTCAATGGGACTAAACTAAATCGGTAAAATACTTGGCAAAAGTTTAAGTCCCTGAATGTTCCTAACACTACAGAATTTTATTCAGTCGGGTACGATCGACTAAAACTTAGAAAAACTAAGTGTTTGCCCTCCTTAACAAAGAGGTGCCCTCTTGGATATCCCTATGTCTTGTAGGTCTGAGCCCTTTTTCTGCACTTTGTTCGAGTTGAAGAGACTAATGTGCTTATGCGCAATTTTTATCAGAATAAGATAAAGGCGTTGGTCCACCAAAATTATGAATACTTAGCAAAAAAGAAAAAAATGACAAAAGGGAAAAAGCAATTGGAAGTTCTTTTATTTCGAAATAATTCATTATAGCCCATTACGAAAGATTACAAGTGCGTTACAGCACAGAAAATTCTAGAAAGTGCTCAAACAAAATAAGTTTGTTGAATCAAAAAAGAAAACTTTGTTGAATTGCGATCTCCGAGGCACCAGACAAAGATATGGAAAGAAGAAAATAGCCCGATGGCACTTACCTTTGGCCTTCTTTCCCCTTGGAAGCCATCTAATGGATTTCAGGTAGGTCGATGGCTACTATGGTTGACAGAAAGCCTGTGGAAGCCGAGGCCCATCAGAAATTGTATTTTTAGTAGTCTTTGTAGCCCTACAAAAGGCGGATAGAGCCAAGTATAAAGCATTCGCGTGCGCTTCCCATATGGCCTCTATGCCCCTTCTGCGCTTCGCATATGATCTCCATGGGTTCTTCCCTCTTCTTTCCTTCTCTTTCTTATCTTGCTCCCTATGCTTAAACCCCAAGGAGGGAGCGCACTCCATAACCTTTTGGAAGTGGTTTGCTTTCCAACAACATCCCCATTTGAACTATTAGAACCAGGTCAGATCTCGAAAGGAAAAGCTAACCTTACGGCCTTTGACTCCGACATGAAAAGACCTCAAAGGCTCTCTTCCTCTCTTAGAATAAGGGAATTTTTTTGGCTTCGCTCAATATCCTCCACTCTTCCACTTTTTATAGCCATTAAGCGTGGGGTGAGTTGTCATTAACAAGGAGAGAGCTTCCATATTCAAAGCGTGACTATGGCGGTGATTAAACGATGAAAATCACGTGTCGCCATCTTAATGGACCCATGCCGTGCATCAAGAGTCTCCCCTCTCCCAGCGAAGGAAATCAAAAGATATCCCCTTGATCTCGAATTTGGAGACTTGAATGCAAAGGGATATTTTTGACTCCCCATAATACAAATAAATATGGGAAACTCCCCATGAGAGGACACGAGATTTAACAATAACCGATTGCTTGACGTATGAAAGAAGTAAACCCATATTGAAAAAGATGCTCATTAATTGCGAGAAGAAGACCTCTACAAGGCTTAGGAGGAACGACCTATTAACTAGTACATCCTTTCATCTCCGCAAGGTCGGATGACATGCATGCCTTGGTAAACCCAAGCGATTTCCCCTATCTCGGACAAAGACGAGCCAATTTTTTACCCTCGGAAAAATTGAACTATCAATTTGCCAAAATCAGATTGCTAAGGACTTCCTAAGCTCCTAAGCTCTGGCATAACCGATCTGCCCACTCTACCTAGTAAAAATTACCGAATATCTAACATTTCAAACAATGGGAGATGTTGGGAAAAACAGGATTTCATTCATAAGAACTGACCACACAGAGCATAGAAGTCTTCCATATTACAAAGAGGAGAAAAAATGCAAAAAAAAAAAAGAATCTCTAAGGCCCGGCTTCATCCTTGGAAGCAATTTCGATAACACTCAGAATGTGCTGACCTGACTGATCTCCCTATTGGTCCATCTTTCAACAGCCAGGGAGACATCGGTCTCTTCGTGGTTTGGCCCCAAAGCCATACCCTTGTCAGCAATTGGCTAAGAAGCCTCAACCTCCCCACTGATGAATTGCGAAGCCTCGGCTCCTTGGGTAGACTCTGGAGGATCCTTGATCAGATCTCCCTTCGAAACAACCATGAAGTCGACGTCGGGAGCGTCTTCATCGCCAGCATCAACGGATGAGGGGGTAGCCGCTGAGATTCGGCTGCCAATGACAGAAAACAATACCTCTCATCCTCCAAAAATGAGAGATCAATGTTCGGATACTTTTGGATCACTCTCGCCCATACATCATCTGCCCCGATTTGATATGCCTCCTTTAAAAACTAAAGTTGCCCTTCAACAAACTCTTTCGAGCTTTTGTACTTCTCAATCGCCAAAGCAATCTGATTATCGGCTTCGATTACCTGATGCTCGAGCTCGAAGAATTTCTTTTGGCTCGAGGCTAAATCCTCAGTCAGAGCTTTTACTTTATCCATCGCCTCGGCCTTAGTCTTTTTCAGCTGAAAAAATAAGATAACAAACAAAATGAACGAACAAGTTGGCTCTAACTAGAAGGAAGAAACGGGCCAATACTTGGGAATGCAAAGAAGATACACCTCTTTGACGTGACGAACCACTTCATCCTCCGCTTCCTTGGCCTCCTTTGAGTCTTTTCTTTTTCTTTTCTATACTTATTCATGTCCTGCTAGGAGCGCTCGAGGTTCGCCCGATCCTTGTTGGCATCAAGTCATGTCTGGCATAATTTGGCCAAAAGGTCGATGATTTCCTTCTGATAATATGCAAATCGACTCTTGAACCGGCCTTTCTCCTCAGCCATCTTACCATTTAAGAAGTCAATCTCCCTTATAGCTTCGGCTCGGAACTTCGATAACTCTGACCAAGCCTCATTAGGTGATTTTCGAGCCTCCTCAAGCTCAGTTGCCTCAGCTTGAAGTCTTAATGCTTCTGATTGAGCTTCTCGATTGATCTCCGGTCTTCTTCAAGCTCAGCTCGCATCTTTGTTAACTCTTCTAAATGCTAACCGACTGAATTTATTTCCTTGTGAAGCACCTGAGCTTCGCATAAAATTTCTTTGTTGCATTCATTGGCAGAAATTAAACGCCTATAAAGCACCCGCTGAAGGAGGGTTGCCTACAATAGGACAAGATAGTTAAGCTTGAGGAGTTGTGCGGAACATCCAAGAAGACAAAAAAAGGAAGAAAGCTCACCCGAATGCAAAAAGAATTCATATCTCTAAGGATGTGTTGACAGGGGATAGATGCGTAGTCATCTAAGTTGAAAGGCATTTATTCCTTCAATCTTAAAGGTGACCCTTCGATGCTCATCCTCCCCGTCTTCAGAAACAATAACATGTTCCTTTGCATAAAAAAGGTTGAAGAAATTGTCGATCCAAGATCGCAATGCTTCGGTAGTGCAATCCGAAGGATCGAGGAGAGGGCTAAGCCGACCTATTCCCCCCTCCTCATTACCTGCCAATGTTCCCAAGGCCCTGGTTCCTCCATCCCAACCGAGGGAATTCCCTCTTCGCCCGATGGATCTCTCCTTTCTCCCTCTTTTCGACAAAGAGAAGATTCCACTGTGGGTGAGACATCATGGGGTTCATTTGCCGCAAGAGCAACTGCATGACTTCCAGAGGGCAATTCTTTTGACTTTCGTTGACCCTCGGGGTCATCTTCTTCGAAGTAATATACATCAGCGGCCACAAGGTAGTGAAACTCTGTCACCTGAAAATTGTCATCCACTAATTCAGGCAGATTACCGGGCCCCGGCTCTTACCGAGCCACCACTTTTTTAGCTCCATCCCTTGACGTCTGCTTCTCAAATTCCAGTGCCAGGATAGGGGCTGGATTCGGCTCCTCCCCAACGTCTCCCCTTGGCGGACTTGAGGATCATGATCTGATTAGCTCCTGTGAATGGCTTGGCAGAGCCGGCTGAAGCTTGGAAGGAGATGAAGAAGATGGCTTCTGTTCAAGCCTAGCTCTCTTTCCTTTTGTAGGAATCGACAAAGCGGTATGATGATGCTTCGCACCCTTCCCTTTGCTCAGACTGCCATAGTCGACTTCAAGCATCTCTCTCATTTGGGCCCCAAGCTTGGACCTAATAACTCCAGTACAAAAACCATCCGATGGTTGGTTGTGCCCCGATCGGCATATCGAAGTATGGGGAGTAATATAGAACTCACGTTAAGGATCAATTCTACTTAGTCCAGCGTTGTAAAAGACTTTCTTGGACAAGAGAGTACCGATCAGAAGCACCTTGCTACCATAAATAATGTCGAAGTCTTCTTTCTCCTGCTTTAACAATTTTGGAAGCTCATTTGGATTCACCGGAAGAGGTGCCCATTGATGGGGAAAATCATATTCGGCATCCCATTCAACGAGAAAAAATCAAGATTTTCATCCTTTGATGGAGGTCAGAATTTTTGACATCCTCTTGAAGTTCTTCCGTGGCCCGATGTAAGGCCAGGCTGAGTCCTTTACGAATGTGAGACTATAGTAGGCCCAGAATAGAGGAACTGTCGCCGTTGCCCCCACTAATGTGCACATGGAAATGAACCCAATGACATGACGCCAACTATTCGGTGTGACCATGGTGGGGCAAATGCCATAGTAGTTCATTATACCTTTCACTATGGGATGAAGAGGAAAACGAAGATCTGCTTTGAAGCTCTCCTCGTAGAAGAATGTCCCCATTTCCAGTTCATCGAGTACCCTTGCTCAGGACCAAGTGCTGCGGCCGGATGTCACTTGTAATCCAGTAATTTCGAAGAATGCTCTCCAGGTCCACCAGAGTTATCATCGAGGCAACATCAGCCGGACGCTCCATATCCTCAGGATTAGCAGAAGAGGTACTAGCCATATTGCTCTCTGGATGAAGATGCTCGATCTCTGGGGAAGAAGATAAAAGAAAATGCAACCAAGGATAGCGCTGCTCAATCTCTTTTAAGCTATCTCGGCGAGGATCTCCATGCATCGCGGAACCTTGGCCCGAACGTTATTAAGCCCCAAATCTACCATGTCATTCCGCTACGGTCAGCAGTGGGGGACGAAGGGTTTCTTCTCGTACGACTGAAAGAAATAATGAAACGATGACCTGGCATTTATGAGGACAGCGCGACATGCCTCAACCAATTTGAATTCCCCGAATCAAATGAAGCCACATGGAACTCTACTCCCTATGCTCGAACCTATGCTTCAGACTAGGGAGTGGGGGCATGTAATATGGGATAAAATTGTCATTGCATTGATATCTATGCATGTAACGAAAAGGTCAGGATCATTTTTGATTTTTGCCGCCTACATCACATCCAAAAAAAAGATAAATTTCCATACCTCGGCAGGACCGAGCTACTTCTATGTCTCGGTGGGACCGAGCCATTGCCATGCCTCGTATAACCGAGCCATTTTTATGCCTCAGCAAGACCGAACCGTTTCCTACCTTGGCGAGGCCAAGAATAATCTTCTGGAATGAGAGCTAAAAGCCAAATATGACCCTCCAGCCATGATTGACAAAAGCTTAAATCCCTAATTACATGGCAGAATTTCGGTCACGTCAGCTCCCGGCACCTCAAAAGGGAAATAAAGTTAAATATGGTTTGTTGCCTATAAATAATCGAGTAGTCAAATCTTAAAGCTCCAATTAGCTTCCTCAGCTGTGGATCCTTGTAACAAACAGGATTCAATCTCGTCAGCCTCATAACAAACTTGATTCGAATCATTTCGATTTCCGACTTTCTAAGATACGTTCGAGGAGTTAGGTGAACAACCCAATATTCAGACAGTCTATAAATATCTTGTCTTAAAATTTCTTCAGGTACGCACACTTTTTCACTAAGAATTTATTAGAGCTCAAGCAGAGTTTTTACCTTTTGAAAAGTCATTCTTGAGGGACTCTTCTGCATAAGCTTTCTTTTCATATCTGATTGCTGTGAATCTTTATTGATTTGAATATCAAAGAGTCTTTTACATGATCACATTAACTTTTTCTGTATAAAGATTATCTATAGATTCATCCAGATAAGAGATCATCGTCTGAATCCAAAGATTGGCTGCATCCAAGCCAGAGAAAAAATTTCAACCGTGTATATATATATATATATATCTCAACAGTCAACAGATTAGTCCGATCGCTAGGCTTAATGGGAGATTCGGTGCACCTGGGAACTGGGAACGCTCTGGTTGACGCCTTTATTTTATTTTTTAATTTAATTTCCCCGGTGACCAACGGGTCGAAGGTAGAGGATTCAAGGTATGCAAACCAAAGCGGTAGTACATGCCGCGTGTCCGTTCCCTCGCTGTCGTGGTCGTGGGTCTCTGGCTGACAGTCGAATCTATGCGTAAAGGCAATAAAGGGCGGAAATGAACTATAAATAACGGCTTCTTCGTTCTCGTCACCTCTTCAACGGCCGTCCGATTTAAGGATCCCTCGCCTTCGGTCGCATACCATCCTTCTTGCAGAACCTTCTGCCCCGCCGCCTTCCCTTCCGCTTTTTGCGGCGGCTGCGACGATCGAAACCCTAGCGGATAGAGGGAAAAGATGAGCGGATCCATGGAGGATAAGGCGGCGGCCAAGATGAATGGTTCGGTGACGGAGGAGGGGGTGATCCACGGGGCGACGAATCCGATGGTGACCCCACTCTTCACGGACCTCTACCAATTCACTATGGCCTACGCCTACTGGAAGGCCGGGAAGCATCAAGACCGAGCCGTGTGAGTATCGTCTCTCTATCTCTTGTGCTTTCCTCTGTTTCTTCTGATTAAAGGCCGGGTCTTCTTCACCTTTCTTGTTATGATTTGGTGATTGATTGGATAATAAATTAGGGAGACGATATGAGCTCTTTTTGTCGAAATGATGCGGTGTTTTTTTGGTTGGTGATTGGAATGATTTTTTTTTTTTTTTCTCCCTTCTCTAAATCGGTTGAATTTAGGGCTTTTCTTTTGGAAAGATGGCAAAATAACATGTTTCTTATATTGAACTTTCTTATTGTTTTGTTGATTGTTGTACCTACTACTTTTACCTGATCTGTTGGGGAGAAGATATAGATTGTGGTGTTGTTGATTGATGTTCATATTCTATCTTTTGGCTGTCCTTGTTACCATCGTCTAGTCTACCGGAAGACAAGGAAACGTCATGACCGGGACGTGTTAATCTGGCGGCTCGTGCTTTCTTTGTTTCTTGGGATGAAAGTTTGGTCTTCGCTTCTTGTTATGATTTGACTACAGATTTAAAGGTCTAGTTTTGATGGAGAAATAGATTGGTATCTGTTCTTTCTCTTTGCTGTGGATCAGTTTGGATTCTTTGCCAGCAGAATCAGATACTTGAGCTTCTTTTTCTTTGGAGAAAGATGTAAAAACAACACATTTATTGCATTGGAATTCCTTGATGGTTGTATTGTGCCGGTGTCTAGCTGATTGGCATAGAGTAATTGCTTTGTGCTTTTGTTTTTTTGGTGGAGATATTTGTTTATTACGTGACTGTCCTGACAGCATATTTACCCTTGTTTGCTTGTTTCTTTCATCTTGGATATGTTTATATTGTAATAGTATACAAATAGATGGGACAAAGTCTTCTTGGTTATGTTTATTCATCTAATTACTTTGTACTTTTTTTTTGGTTTGAGATTTTTGTTATTACGTGACTGTCTTGACAACATATTTACCCTGGTTTGCTTGTTTCTTTCATCTTGGATAGGTTTATATTTGTAATAGCATACAAATAGATGGGACAAAGTCTTCTTGGTTATGTTTATTGATCTAATTAAATGTACAAACTAGACAAGGGATTCTTACTCTTTTCTTTTATAATCTACTCATTTCTCCAAATCTTTCAATCCAAACATCTTAAAGTCGAATGCAGAATTAGATATGGTCAAATACACCATATGAACTTTTTCTTTTCTTTTATTATTTTTTCATTTTGAAACATCCTTTTCTTTTGACTATGGAAGTTTGATATTTTTTTAGCTCAGCTGAGACTTAAAGTTGTGTTGTTGTATTTTCATTAGTAAAATCTCTCTCTCTCTCTCTCTCTCTCTCTCTCTCTCTCTCACACACACACACACACACACACAGACCAACTGTGCATATTGTGTATTGTGTATGTTGTGTAATTTTCAACTGCATAATGGATGTAAGGTATGGCTACTGTAACATAAGCAGGATATGGAGTTGATTCAACAACATAGAAGTTCTTGTGGAACTGTCAGAAAGAAATCGTAGATTATTTACTCTTGTAGTAGTGATCAACACAATTTCACCATGGTTTTGCCACAAAACAGGGGAAGGCATCAGATATTGATGCTTCATTGATCAGTTAATGATATTAAATAGACTGAATAACATTGCAGATGTGTTTTCACCCTTAATAGGAATCAATGTCAAAGAATGATACAAAGGTCAAGGCATGCATGTTGGGATGAGGCTGTTGGTTATGATTATGGTTATTGAATATTTTTCTATCTCAATCTAATTGTGATCTGAAATTTATAAATATACAATAGTAGATTAGTCAATTGGTTTGGAAGGTAGCCATTTGAATGTTGTGGAAGGAATATTGGTGCTTAATATACCCAATTTGCAGGTCATTTTCTTGTAGAAGTGACTTTGTGCTTAGTATTATAAATTAATTGTAGGACTCCATCTTTGGTTGCACAGGATGATAAGGTGCAGTTAAAGCTACATGTCTCAGCTGTTGAATAGCAGAATTAGTATAACAATAAATAAACATTTTCATTAGTGCTTGTCCTTTTTGCTTTTTTTTGTGTTGTTATTTGAGGTCATCATATATTTGTAAAGCTGCTCGGAGCTAAGTTCTTTAAAAGCATCGGTAAGCTAGATATGTGTATTAAATTACTGGTTAGTCGAAAAATGTAAAGCATAAATCTACAAGCTATCCTATGAGAAAGGATCTTTGCATAAGTTGATCTTAGGATAGGGAATCTCTTTCTCTCCTTAATCTTAATATGTTGCAGGTTTGATCTATACTTCCGAAAGAACCCCTTTAATGGTGAGTACACAGTCTTTGCTGGTTTGGAAGAATGCATTCGGTTTGTTGCTAATTTCAAATTTATGGAGGAGGAAATTTCTTTCCTGCGTTCAGTCATGCCTCTGTGTGAGGTATGAAATATTAGTCATGCTGCTGATATTTTGACTTTTTTATGCCTTTTTATTAGCTAAAGATTGCCTCATACAAGGTGCAAATTATCTCTCTTTTTATCTGTCATGCATTTAACATTCTATTGGTGTAATTGAGCTAGAACAATAGTTAAATTTTAGTGTGCTTAAGTTTGTTAATTTTCTTTTGGCTGCAAACTATTCAAATCAGGGCAGTGATAAAGACATTTTACAAAGCATTATTTCATCGTCCGGCATCTATGATTAGCTATGGGTTTTGTAACAGTACTTAAATGTTATTATTATGAAAACTATTGGACAAATCCTAGCTATTCCACAATAAAGGTATTTAAGGAAGATGCACAGGAATTGGTTAGCACTTTACAATTGTCCTTTTCTTCTTCTTTTTTTCTTCTGTTTTCAGCGATTCTTCTCAACCTTTGCCTATCTTCTTCTTCTTTCAGAAAATATCTTAAGATAGCATTTCCAGCCATTCTTCTCAACCTTTGCATTGTTTCTCTTAGCAGGGATTACTGCTTGCCGCTGACCATCCTCAGTATCTACATTTGTCTCACTCCCTATCTCAGCCTACTATCTGCAGCATGATCCTCTCTATCCCTACTCTATTCCCCTCCCTTGTCCTATTGCCACTCACCACCTCTATCTGACTCTCCTACCTTAGTCCACCATCCACCACCTCACCTCCTTCCCCTCCATCTTGTTACCCCTCCCTTAGCCCAACTTAATACCTCTTCCTTCCTTTTTCTCCTCCTTTCTTACTACTTTGTTCCCTCGCCTTCGCTTCAACATGCCTAGTGACCTATTTGAAGAAACACCTTTCATGTATGATAATCAAAGAAGACCTGCAAAAATATAAATAAAATTTGAGCTAGGCATACCATTCAAGGCACTTTTTAAAGACAATTATTTTCTCACTTTGCGAGTAGATTTCATGCAAATAATCCCTATAGTACAAAACCTACATGCTTTTACACTTTAGGCTCCACCTTAAAAGATATCATATCAATATCCACACACTTTTTCTAAAAAGAAAACATTAAAATTATTAATTGCTGAATCGAACCGAATTGACCACTTTGGGCCAAACAAACCATTTGGAAATCGATACAGAAATGTCCTTTGGTTTGGTTTTAGGTGCGAACCAATCCAAATATGGTAAACCGCCTAATTTGGGTGTGGGTTGGCTTGTGGGTGGGCTAGAATGGATATGGACTCTTATAAGCTTACATAATAGGAAGAGGAGACTAAGAACCTTCTGTAAGATCTCATCTTCTTTTCTCTCTTGATTTGCATTCAAAAATATTTAAGTAAATATTATAAACTTTTTCTTTCCATTTACTTAAGATTTTTTATGCAAATAAGAAAAATATCCTCCATTTGAATTCAACAAAAATATTAAAAAATTAATTTTTTAAGAATAAAAAGTCAACCGTTAGCTCAGCAATAAATTTGAAGAATTTTAAGAAATTTCACAAATATCAAATTAGGGTACTTCCACTCTGAATAAAATTCCAAAAATTAACTTAACTTAGAAATGATGTGAAAATAAAATGCTAAAAATTATTTAAAATACAATTTGTAAGGCTTTAACCAATACTTAGTCAAATTTACAGTTTTTAGATTTAGATAGGATCACATTAACAGTGAATTGTACACTGACCTATACTGATTTAATTCGTAGCTCATTAAAATAATAAAATTCTCCAACTTTATATTTGCTGAACTGAGATTTTCTAAAATTCTTGGAATTTATTCTTGAAAGAGAAAGTTGACTTTTTATTCTTAAGAAATTTGATGTTTCTATATTTTTGTTGAATGTAGATGGGATATTTCCATTATTTGCATGAGGATTATTAAATAAATGAAAATAAAAGGTTTATGATATTTACCTAAATAATTTTAAATGCAAATAAGAGAGATAGGATGAGAGTTTGTGGAAGGCTCTTAGCAAAAAAAGAAAAACAAGTTGAGAAACTATAAATAAAAAAATTTAAAAAAAAAATAAAAGGGTGTACCACCTTAAACCATCGGTATGCTGCTAGTTTAGTTTGGTTTGATATCAGTATGTGATTCAGGGTACCTTGGTTAAAATAAATAAAAAATAATAAAGTAGGTATTATGTTCTTGAGAAAAAAGATGAAGTGGTATGGTAGAAAGATTGAGAGAGTATTAGCCTTTTTAATCAAAAAGAGAGAGAGTATTGGAGTAAATGGTTGGAATAGAACAATAGAGAGGACAAAGGAGTTCTACATTTCTTTAAGAGTTCATGGTATACATGGGAGTGAAATGACATCTAGCTACCTTTTGGATAATGGAACCAAATGGTCAAAGTCTAAAAACATGTAGCTACTTCCCAATGGTTAAGAAGAGTAACTATCATAAAGGGCTAGTTATTTTGAAAATCAAAGTTATTTTAAAAAAATCTAAAACATGTAGCTACCTTTTGAATAATGGAACCAAATGGTCAAAGTCTAAAAACATATAGCTACCTCCTAACGGCTAAGAAGAGTAAGTATCATAAAGGGCTAGTTATTTTGAAAATCAAAGTTATTTTAAAAAAGGGAATAAATATAGCATAATTATTGATAAATATATTAAAGTGTGGGTATGATACAACCCTTCATTCTATAATTTGAATGTATCTTATGAGGTTATGAGAACAAAAGAATTAAACCCTGATCATTTTATTATAGTAGTTGTCTGGGAGATTATATTCTTATTATACTTGGGTATTGGTGTTTAAAAGTTCATGCTGTTAAAAGCCATGCACTTTATCCTGTATTCACAAATGCTACAAGATTTTGCCAATTAAGTCCAAGGAGGTGACCCTAACCTCCACGCTTATATAGTAATGCTAATCAAGAGCACTTTTATTCACTCTAACATATATATCTATTAACTTGTCAAAAGTCTATCCTTCCAATTCATACGTAAGAGAAAGTAGTTACCTCATAAAAGCAAAATTTTCTTTGGAATCTCAAATATCAAAGATTTAATGTACTCAGAAAATGTAGCCTCGTACAGATCCAATTGGATACACCTATGGAAAAATTTCATTTGAACTCTTGGCTTGTGATATTCAACTAATATCACTATTAAAAGTAAGCTACAGCATGGTAATCCCACTATATTGGTAATGATTCCATTTCTCTCAAGGTTTCTGTATCTTCTCTTTTGATGTGGCTTTCATAAGAGGATCAAGTAGCATCTCTTCGGTTAGTAGATTGTCTAACATGACTTTGTCTTAATGTAATAATATTTTCTTGAAATATGTTTAGACTTAATTGTGAATCTCTTGTTATTTGTCAAGAATAACAACCTTGTTATCACAACACATGATTACCAATTATCCATCCCTCCATAAAGGAAATGTCTTAGAAATCATCTTATTCAAATTATATCCTTACCTGCTTGTGACTATTCATAGTCATGTATTGGTATTGATAACATTGAAGACATTGCAACACATGTTTGCTTGTTAGATGATCAAGAAACAGCCTCTCCACCAAGTATGAATAACTAACCTCTAGTAAACTTAGGTTTTGTTTGGAACATAATTCACTAAGGAATTCATTTCTAAATAAAATGAATTCTTTGGCCCACCATTCATAAAACTATGGAATTAAAATGAGTTCTTGTGTTTGGAAGAATTAAAAATTGAATTCAATGTTCTATTTTCTTAAATTACCCTTATGTAGTAATTAATTAAAATGATGGACGATTTGAGAATTGTTATGTTAATTATATCTTCAAATCATGTTTAATTATACTAATTATTATATTTAATTATAATTTAATATAATTATATCAAAGTATAATTAATAATGCTAATTTGTATTAACATATAATATAATTATAATTCAATAATTATAATAATTATTTAGATCATTACTATAATTATTATCATATAATAATAAATTATTAATCCATAATATTATGATATATATTATTATAATATATAATAATATCATATTTTTAATATTTTATTATATTTATTTAATATTATATTATAGTTATTATATTGTATAACTTATCATAATATTACAAATATATTATAACTAATGTAGTATCAATTATTTGTTATAACATTTATTAATGTAGTAATGATTTATCATAATAATAATAGTAATGCCATAAACAAAGGGTAATTTTGTCTAAAAATTCTATTTCCTTCATTCTCTAGAATTGTTTTGCAAATCCTATCAAAATTGATAGGTTTGCAACAAAAAGAAGCAATTCTATGATTTGATAGTTGGAATTTGAAATCCATAATTTTTTGTGTTGCCAAACA
This sequence comes from Calamus simplicifolius, assembly GCA_900491605.1. NCBI lineage: Eukaryota > Viridiplantae > Streptophyta > Magnoliopsida > Arecales > Arecaceae > Calamus > Calamus simplicifolius. The sequence continues at coordinate 2,667,057 of UESW01003949.1, forward strand.
GAGCAAACCATAGAATGGTAAATAAATTTCACAAAAATTGTAATTCATTTGTCCCAAACAAGATGTTGGAATCTATCTTCTCAAAAGCTCAATACGCATCATTATAACATTTTGAATTCAATTAAATTATTAGAATTGTGTAACCCTTTAAGATATCTTAGATCTCTATAAATTTATTTTTGATGCTTATAATTAGGATTATGAATAAATCTACTTAACTTACTAATTGCAAATACTATATCTCATTCAGTACAATTCATCAAGCATATCAAATTTTCAATGATTTTAGTATATTTACCATGGTTTGCCGTACTGCGTGCCGATACTAGGCCTTCAATGCAACATGTACCATGCTGAACCAAAGATGTTCTAGTCAGGTGGACAGGAAGGCCCACTCATGTCCACCACTATACTAGGTCGAATCATGTGGTTCGACATGGTACAGGATGATTCGATATGATAGGATGGGGTACAAGCAGTTCAGGACGGTATGGAGCAATTGAGTCCTTGTATTGAACCAAACCACCAAATCTACTTGATTTCGAGCCGATTCAGTATAGTTCGCCCCGAACTGCCTAGTTTAGGATGGTTCAGCCATCATTGATGTTCAAATTGTGCCACTAGTTCATCTTTAATGGTACTAAAACATGGTGAATATCTAAATGAGAATTGCTGAACTTACCATTGAAACAATTAAATTAAATTTTTTTAAAGATTTTCTTAATGTAATTCGATTGAGATAAATTATTTTATCATCATGCCTAATTACTTTAACACCTAAAATTACATCAATAGGTTCTAAATTACTTTAAATACTTGAAAATATATTTCTATCTCATTTGTAGACTCAATACTTGAAGAACATATCTATAGATTATCAACTTAAAGAGTCATCACTACACAAGAATTTTGAGTGCCTTTTACACGTACACAATTATCTACCTTATTACTTTAAAGCCAAACCTCTTATTTCTTCCTTAAACTATTTATTCTATTGTCTAAAAGCTTGTTTAAGACTATAAAAATTTATTAGTTTTTGTACCAAATGTTCTTATCCTTTTGCAACATATGCTTTGGGTTGATCTATATATTCTTCTTTTAAATCTTCATTTAAAAATATTATTTTACCATCCATTCAATATATTTCTAAATTATATACTGAAGCTAAAAGATAAAGAAAACCATGACAAAGGACAAAAGCAAAGGCTGATTATGAAAGAAAGGAAAGAAATTAGTTCAACAGAAAATGAGTAGGGATAAGAGAGCAAAGAATGTTGCATTCAACATAGGGGTAGGCGTTTGTTAATCTCAATCCCTTCTGGGACTCTCTTTCCATGTCTCAAATGAACAATATAAACAACCCAAGATGCAAGAAGTTTATGATATATATTGCACGCGCTTATGGATTCCCTTTACATACCGGTTGTTCTGACTCTTTCTTTCAATAAGCAACATCTATACTGAAGTCCCACTTCCTTTCCTCTTTAGTTCTTCTACCACTCCATCCAGATACAAATGCACAAACTCTGCCACATTCTTGTATAATTTATATTAGATTTAAGTAGATTTTGTTACTTCATGAATAGCATGAGCTCATCAACCACAATTGAATACTCAATACTATCAGTAATCATGATCCAATATCAGGTCATAGTCATTAGTAGGAAACAATGGCAGTGAGCTTGCATGAATTGTTCATAAAATATAGGTTGCCTGAGTGTGAGGAAGAAGCTTTTGAATTTTTTTCAGCTCATTGATGACCTTTATCTGACATGCATTAATATTGTACAAATATAATAGACTCACCATACACCTCAGCCATATTATTATCATAACATTCCAATATCTTGCATATTCTGTTTATGGAACATTTATACCTCTAAGCCTTTTTATCTAGCCTGGTTATCATAGAGAAGAGAAGATTTTTGCACAAATATTCAGCTTTAACTTTCTCATGTGGTAATTAAGAAATGAGTAGTGCCTTATGTTTTTAGCCCTCTCTAACATTATAGGATTTCAATGTTTTTCCCTCTCTCTCTAGGATGGGTTCTTTGATTATCTCAGGGTAGTTGACTGCTCTGATATTGAGGTGTATGCTATTCCTGAGGGTTCTATTGTTTTCCCAAAGGTGCCCTTAATGAGAGTTGAAGGACCAGTTGCTGTAAGTAATTAAATGATCACTACATTTGATATTTTCTTCTTTATTTTTTTCATTATAATTTATAATCTATGTTGGGTTCACTTTTTACTTTTCATGGCTGTTGTTATGCTTTCCATTTCATAAACACTGTTTCTGCTTTATAATTGCTAGGTTGTTCAACTGCTTGAAACTTCCTTTGTAAATCTTATCAACTATGCCTCATTAGTTACCACAAATGCTGCACGGCACCGACTTGTTGCAGGAAAGTCAAAAACTTTACTTGAATTTGGACTTCGACGAGCACAGGTCCCCCTCCCAGGGTGCTCCTCCATATTTTCCCCACTCAATTCTAAGTGCTTTTCATATGCTTCTGGATCTGAAAAACCTGTACTTCTTCTAATGTTTAGGGACCTGATGGTGGAATGAGTGCCTCAAAGTACTGCTACATGGAGGATTTGATGCAACAAGGTCTACAATGTTAACCTTATTTTTGAATGATTTTATTTATTTTAAACATAATAATTTATTGATTTTCCTAGATACTGCTAGATATGATGTATCGTGCAACTTGTGGTAGAATCTAGAAGAGTCATGCATAGTTAAACTTGGTTATGATTTTCATCACTCATTTTTGTTGTCATGTTTACTCCGTTAATTGCATATACTCTATATGTAATGTTGCTATGAAGTCCACATAATATCATGAATTCCAAGCCACTCTTGTTTGGTGGAGATTGTTCTAGAGAATTAGAATGTTAACTTTCCTGATTGAACGGTTACCGTATAAAACCTTATTCAAAATTTATATGCTTTTGTTGTTGGTTCATCATGATCAATATTTCAAAAACTAGGAGTGACAATGCTTAAGTGGAACTAAGCTTCGGTTCATATTCCTGTAGTTTGTTCTAATTCTGATAAATATCATTTTTTTCAAAATTAGTAAGCTCAGAACTAGATGTGCAACTCTACTGTTTGCATGTAAGATTGGTAGGAAATGTGATGGCATTATTATGATTGCTCATATTTTTCACAATCATATCATAACAATAGTTAAGACAATTAATTTTGGTTTTAGTTTTGGTTTAACTCTGTGGTTGATATCTTTCCTTGCATCCTTTTGCATACAGCAATGTTGCAGCTGGAAAATTGTTTGGCATACCTCTTCGTGGAACACATTCACATGCTTTTGTGAGCTCATTTACAGTGAGTAGTTTCACCGACTGATATACACACACACACACACACACACACACACATATATATATATATGCCTATGAATATATTGACAAATTTTGGAGTGTTAGCTCCATTCTCCAAACAAGTTTAATCCCATATACATTTCTTTAATGATCACAAGGTCATAGTAATTCATCTAGGTTAATTTTTGTGTACATTTCNCGCAACCTAGATCTACGTGCAGATTCCCTGTTTGACTGCTTTCTTCTCTGCCGTTTGAGTTCTCTTTCATCCTGAATATGCACAAAAAGTCACTAGAAACATCATGCAAGCCAAGTCCTCTGTGTGCGCACACGCGTGCGCGCGTGCAGAGAACAAGAAATACAGGCCAAGTATTTTCCCATGCCACATTATAGGCTCAAAACATCAGAACTAAAGATCAAGAGCAAGCATAATGCATATATGTTTTCTGAATGCGTCCAGCTGTTGTTAGAAACTTCAGTAGTATTAAAAAAAAAGAAAAAAAAAAAAAAGAAAAAAAGACAACAGGAAGATAGTAACTGAATCAACAGGAGAAGCCCATCTATAAAGAGTCATGCTTAGCTCCTAAAGAATTTAGGAACAGAACAGCAGCCATGCAGCAACTGGATAGCTTTATATTAGTCCATTTTAGGGGACTGTCAAACTTTAGTGCTCCAACCACGTAATCTATGAAATGCAAGATGGCATGATTTGCGTACAATTATCTATTTATGTAGGGAATTGCTAACTCAAATGGTGAAGCAATACACTGTAGATACTTATCGTTAAGGACAAAGGCAACAAAAATGTGGAGCAATCACCTTCCAATGAAAATCTGAAGCAAAATAAAACAACAGGCAATATGGAAACCCTATCATATAAGGCCCTCACAACTTTTCATTCAGCAATATGATAATTACGAGAGGCAAATGCCTCAAGGGCCTTTGAAAGCAACCAGGTGGTGATTGTATGAATGGCATGGCGCCTCCTCCACCTCCCTTTCCCCATTTATTGCAGATATTGATAGACCAAACCTTTCTCATTGGTGAAGTTCCAGATGGCACCCTTCATTTCCTCGTTTTTAATGTAGGCTTTCTGTTTGGGACGTTTCTCCAAGTTTGTTTTCATTTGCAGACTCTTGAACTTTGCTTCAGCATGTCCTAGCTGCACTCCAATTTCCAGTAATATACGCCAGTTTGGATTATCTCTTTTTAGGTAATGTTTGAATGAGATAACTAAGATGGGGATGTATCTTATAGATTCTCTCTCTCTCTCTCTCTCTCTTAAGGGGGGAAGGGTGTGGGGGGGAAGAAGTCTCCCTTAATATCACTAAGTTCCGAAACCCTGGTAAGGCAGAATCTGGAATCAGGTACAACCACCACAAGACTTGAACAGCCAGGTTATTGGCACTACTAGGTTTTGATTCTTTACTCTTTACCTCATGATTTGCACCTCAAAGATGAATGTAGATAAAGAGATCCATGGTAAAGTGTTGCAAATTTTTCATTTTTGTTCAGACTCTATCCAGTTCTAGTGGAATTTTGGAGATTTGCTTCGGTGTTTCTTGTGCTTATTATGTGAACAATGAGCTCTTCCTACTCATCATGTGGGACCCTAGTTTCCATTGTAAAATTTATAGTGCCTATAGTTTCTCTGAGCAGTCAAAAGGACCTTTCCTGCATAGTGAAAGGACCAATAGAGGCCACATATATAAGACATGCATTAAAAAAAGGACAAAACAACATGAATCCATATTCAGACAAAGACAGCAACTAACATGATTAACATCAAATTTGGGCAGCACTGTTTTCTCCAGCGTGCAAATGCAAGTAAGAATCTTGATTACATAGTGTAATAAGGCTTGAGGTTGTAGTTCAGCATATTTATTTGCAACTTATTTTTCTTCATAAAGGAATTGAATGAACAAATATTTGGACCAATAGATTTCTTCAGCAATTTTTCTTCTTCTTTCCCTTCTGCTATATGAGTAGCACGTTAGTACTGCGCATTGAAAACTCATTTTCATGATAATCCAATCACTAAAAAGGGAAAAGGAGGGAACTCATCTATCATGTTACAACAATAAGTCATGTATGGTATTTGCAACATCAAAGCCACCAGACAAGCTCAAAACCAAATAATGAATGATATCCTATAGAAATTAAAAGTCAAAATAGTGTTAACTGAAAAAACTGCTCAAGTTTACAACACAAAATGGTGGGAGTAGAAAAGAACCTGTATCCAAAGCTCTGAGGAAGCACCAGGAACCACAGCTCCGACTGCAGTGGGAGGCATCTTACCATGCATTGGAGGGAGAGGAGAAGAACTTGGAGCAACCCAATAGTCCATCCCTATATGCAGGTTTGTGGTAGGACCAGCAACCCCACTGGTTGCACCAGCTGCTGGCAAAGGTATGATAGGCATGGTTTGACTTAACATTGCCTGTGAAGGTGTCTGAATCACACCATTCTGAGAACCTGGTGCATGGTTGCCACTGTGGCAAGTCTCTGCTGAAATAAAATAAAGGCATAAAAATATTAATATAAAAGATATTTATCTAATTGCCTAACCAAAAACATTACTCAATATGCCCACCATCAAAAGATTCTTGCCCCCCACTCATCTTCGGTGGCAAATCCTGCACGGGATCACAAAAATAAACAAATAAATAAAATTAGCTAAAATGGTTTTACATGCAGCAGCCTTGGATCGCTTGATTATCCATCTAACAAGTGCTGAAATCCCAAAAACTAAAACAGAGAGGGAAATGGCCCAATATTAACCACCTATCAACATAATGTATAAAAAGGCAAGACACGAAAAAGAGAGAAGAGAAAAAAACTTAAGTTTGAATTCTAGATTAGGTGATGATCACTTAAAAAAATTGCAAGAGCTATAAAACTACTGAAGGGAACAAAGCCTGTAATGTACTAATTAAAAAAACTAACTAAGCAGATGCATCTATGGATCTATTTATGCATGAAAAAGCATGTATTCTGGTGTGGGTTTATTCTCCTTGCACTCTCTCCACCATTATCAATCCACTTTCATTGTTTGCACTGGCCATGGGATAAGTTTCAATTTCATACAACCACCAAAAAGAACACTTGTTTACATCAGCATTGCATAGGCCTCAAAGATACATTATAGGCAACCAAATGACTCCGATATATGTGCTTTAAGAATTTTATTAGTAAGATGTTCTACATACAAACATAAGTACATACATACATAAAGTGACTATGCCTTTTCATGCCATTCAAAGAGAATGTCTTTTAGATAACAAATGCACAGATCGACCATACAAAGCTAGAACAGAAAATTACAAGTTCTCCCGAATGCAGAATTATTGTCAACCACCAGAGTCCACATGTCTAGCACAATGATATCACTCTCATGACTTCTGTGTGAGCGGGCATTTTCTTTTCCATTATTCAAGCAAGTAAACTCAGCCCTTCAGATCCTGCTACTTGGGATATCATGTTTAAAATCTAAACTTATTGTTTCATGGCAACCATCACCTCTCCCGGAAATAGTCAGATGGGTAAATAATTACTTGTGCAGGTGTTCAAACTATAGCCAAATCCTGTAATGTTCAGACCACAAACAATGCCAGTCAGATTTAGAACAACATGTCTTTACTATCCCCACTGTCAGATGAAGCAAAAAAATAAGACAACACCATGTTAACAAGCACATACCATGACTTGCATGATAACTGATGAATAATCATGTGCATTGTGTAGCCTAACAAGATACAGATCTACAAAATAATAAAATAAAGTGGACCGATACTCACATTTTGGGAATTGACATCACTTCCTTCACTTGTACTTTCAGTTCCACTTTCACCACTGCAAAATCCATATTTCACTTACCAATTAGAGAAAGCAATAGAAATTGCATGAACGCTAAGCCAGGAGTAACAGGCACATGATGATTCAAAAATTTAATCCTATGCTATTATATACCTTTGAGAGATGACCCCATTCACCGATGCCCCTGATGTTTTACCTGGCTCATTGTTGTTCTTTCCTGTAATCATATTCAAACTACCTAAACTTCCTTTGGATCTTTTGATGGGACTTCTTTCCTTACCATCTGATGACTTACCATCCATTTCTGTTCCACCAGGAACAGCTGCCTAAAAGATGCAATATAAATCTCTCAATTTTCTATATAGATGCATGGGAATGCTAACATTTCAACAAGGTTAAAAGAAACTATCTGGCTTGGCAGGTAACTCACAGCTTCAGTATTTCCATTTGGAGAAGGCATAGCATATGGACCGAATGGGTGTGACCCCTGTTCAATGTTTGTAGGACTACACAAAATAAACTGAGACGCTCTACAATGAAAATCAGAAGGAAATATTGTGCATTCGTAAGATGAAAAAAATGGATTAAGCATCATTGTTAAGAATATACCAGTGGCATAGACGGATGGCATATAATCCACCAGGAGGATACATGACATATGGATGTGGTGAGGTCCCATATGGTGGCATAAATTGCTGCAAAGAAAAAAGAAAGGGATGAATAGATAGAAGTATGGCAACATAATTTAGATCAGTTATTACCAAAACTTAACTGTCATTTTCCCATCACTAGCCCCTTGTTTGGAACAAGGAACCTTTTATTCCATATATTCATTCTCATAATATGCCCACCAAGGGCCCAAGTAGAAGCACCAAAACAGGAAAGCAACCTAAAGACCATGCGTAGAGTCATCAATATAGCGCTTTATGTCTCAAAACAACCCAAGGAATTAGGTCCTGGTTTAGAGAAAAGTTTAATCCTGCTCTTGTAATTCCAATCCCAATTAAATCAAGCTTTATTTGTAAGGAAAGGAAAGGGAAAAAAAAAACCCTTTTCTACTTCCCTCACCAATGTTTCTTAAGCTTCAAGCATTTATTATTCAAATTCAAACCATGTTTTAAACTTTTTTGCAGGTACCACAGGTCAGGATTTTTGTCAACTTGTTGTCTAGTAATATTTATGAACTAGCCAACCACCAACTAAATGGTCCACTGAATTATTCAACAGAAACATGCCAGAATTTGTCTCAGTGTGCCATGTTATCAGATCATCTCTGTCAGAAACTGCAGGACCATGCCAAATTAGTACCATAAATAATGAGAAAAGCTAGGCTTTAATTTCTCCAGATTTCACTTATTTACAATTCTAGACTGTTGGCCATCATATGCATCACTGCCTAGTACTGCCCTGACCCAGATAACACATAGGTATAGAGATTCATACTACAAAGAAAATAATTCAGACAATCAGGATGAAAGATAAAGAGCACCTGAGCTCCCCACATGTAAGGATGAGCCTGCGGACTCGGCGCCATGGAAGAATGAAAGAATCCATGTGGCGGAATCGGGGAATACGCCTATTAAAATGAATATAACGAGATGATAAGAACCCTAAAATACAAAAAATTTTCAATGAGTAAGAAGAATCCAGCAAAGCAAAGATTTTCTACCTGAAAGCTGGTCCAGTCCGGGTACACAGTGGCAACAGGGCTGGCGCTTGTGGCAGGAGATTGCTCCTAAACAAGACGCCACAAGAAAGATTTTTTTTTTTTTAAATCATTTTCACCAACATGGAAACGAAATCACTTAAATATCAACGAATTGAAGCAGGAGGATGAGTCCAAGAACCTGAGCTGCCGAAGTCTTCGGCGTCTTGGCCGATGTGTCGGCCTCGCTGTTGACCATGATTCAAGGGCCCCTCCCAGCACCCACGCAAGCAGCGCGCGCTCTCTCTCTCTCTTCCACTCCACCTCTCAATTGGTCCTCCGGATCAAAAACTCCCAATTCCACAGATCAAAGCCCAGGAGGACTTCAATTCAGCTACCAACCTCACTACAAAACCCTAATTGGGCGAAACACTGGCGAAGAAAACGCAAATCCTACAAAGGTGAAAATTTTCACAGCATTAAAAGCAAGAAAAACGTGGAAACCGATGTCTGGTAGCTTTCTACCTCGAGAAAAGCCGAAACTCGATCTGAGATCGGTAATTACTTAAGAAATATAACTCTTACGAGGACAGACTAAGTTGGAAGCGAGATCCGACAGCGAATCAGTGCGAAATCGCTCAGATAACGGAATCGAGCTCGTCGGTCTCTTCAGAAGGAGTGCAGAGAGAGGAAGCGAGGGAAGAAGAAGAAGAAGAAGAAGAAGGGGGCAAAGGAGGAGACAGAGAGGGGAACGGAGGGGCAAAATGGGAATTCTAGGGTTGTCTTCAAAGAGCGCGTTCCGGGATCACCAGGGAAACGTCTTGCAAAATTGCAAGCCGAAACGAGAACCCTACTGACAAGGCCAAGGAAACGGATATGAAATCCTTGCTCGGATCTTTGACCTCAGAGCGGCGATAGGGACGGAGAGGCCTCCAACGAACGTTCGCATACAAATTATATGAGTACTACGACTTGCCGTCGATTTTTTCACCTACATAGATCCAAACCATTGATGCATGGCGTCATCTGAGTGAAAACGACGGCAAAGCTGGCTTCATGCATGGAAGGTCAGGATAAACTTGAGAGAGAGATTTAATGGCGGACGTTTTCTACCTGCTGAAGTTCTTACACGGACGTCGTGAGGGCTCTGCTTCGCTTGCTCGGACTTCAATGGTCGAAGGAAAAAAAATAAAAAATAAAAAGCAAGAGACCGGAGTTATCACACGGTGGATGGAGAATTTGAGAGGTTGAGAAAAGGTAAAGAAGGGAGACAAAGAAAGAGAGAAGAAAGAAAGGAGGTTGCATGCCCCTAGCCGGCCACTAGCATCTATTTATAATTATAATTTATAAGGAAGTTCAGCCCTTCTTGAACCCTAGCATCTTAAAGCCCTTATTTGAGTCAGGTCACGGGTTTTAAAATTCTAGTTAAATCCTTTTAGGATTTGGTGGTTCTTCTTTTTAGGTTTTATTCTTTTATCAACAAATTATATAAAAAATTGTTCAATTTTTTGATTGATTAATTTACTATATTCTTTTATTTTTTAAAAAAAAATCAAAGGATAAGTTGCATATGCTTTACTATTCAAAAGATGTTTAAATTATTTTTTATAAATTTTATATAATATTTTTAAAACTTTTTTAAATATACTGATCATGATTTTTTTTCTTTTATTAATATTTCTAGTTCTTTCTTTCAACTGCCTTTTACTCTCAATATATTTTTTAAAAATAAGAATAAAATATTTATAAAATATTTATGATTAAAATAAAAATATTTTTATGATATAATCTATGTTTTATAAAAATTATAAAATTATTATTTAATTAGTAAATAGCAATTATAAAAATTTATTAAAAATTTAATTTATATTTGATTAATATATATAACAAAAATATAACTAAAAATATAGTTAGGTAACAAAAATTAAGCTTCAATTGTGGAGAGAGAGAGAGAGAGAGAGAGAGAATATAATTAGTATGCAAAATAGGTATGGTAATATAAAGGGTATTATGGAAAATTGAATAGATTTTAATTTATCTAAAAAAGTTATAATATAAAAGAACATGTGAGTATTGGATGTTAGAGTCATTTTTAATATTCAAAAAAATATATGTAAATTATTTTTCTATTTAAGTGTTGCCTATATGTCACTTAGACAAATATAAATTTTTGAATAACTTTGATGCCTCCTAAAGAGTGAGGCCTTATAAGTATTCAAGATTTATATGTATCTTTAATTAAAATAGCATTTAACTTCTACAAGATATCCAATCATCGAAAATCCATTTTATGTCATATCACTCATGTTTAATTTTTTTTTTGGATACACGCTACTTTTTATAATTTATAAGGCTGGACATAAGCCAAATCAAGCCAAACTTAAGGGTGGCAATTCAGGTTGCTATGTTATTTTTGTGTCATACCAAATCTAAGGTATAATACTATATGTGTTAACACAAACATGACATGGTTAATCAATTATGTTAAAAATCCAACTACATATATGACTCGATTATTAAACAGATAATATGTATGATATAACTCATGTAACTAATTTATGTATAGATAGTATTGAATTGACATAATATGGCTAGTTAACATAAATAGATATGTCTTGCTTAACATTTACTCAACATGAATAGACACAATCCACAATCCACTTAACAAAAAAAAAGCAATCTTCTCCTTTTTCATAGTTACATATTATGTACTCTATATATAAAACAAAAAACAAATGAGAAGGTTAAAAATGTCATTAATTAAATGGGTCCTAGTCATATTATTTTTAAATTTATGGGTAAATATGTAACACAATATGATTATTTTGTATCACAATCATGCACAATTATGACCTAAATCCATGTAAGGTTAATCCAAATCCATTTATTTTATATGAAGTTTGACTCATATTCATGTGTTCAATTTTGCTACATCTATCTCGGCTCGTGCCTGGCCTAAAATATTTTTTGGGGGCTTCAAGCTAAGCTCAAGTTTTTTTTTTTGAAAAAAAATTGTAAAATTTAGGCCCAATCTTAATTTGGGCCCAAGCTTAGGTTTGACCTAAAGCTCAACTGAAAGTTGTTGAACCTAATGGTTCAATTATACATGTTTTAATGATAACAAAAGTATTACATTAGTTGTTCAATCTATGTTTTTGTTATCATCAAAATATATAATTGAATCTTTAGATTCAACAATATCCTTCTTTTTAATAATTGTAAGACAATATGTGAAATAAAAATATTACTTGAGTATACATTTTCAAAAATTTATGCTAGTTAAAACATATCCCCCTATTTCTTATGAGTATATGCAATTAATAACTAATTCCATTTTTGCCTTCATTGCCACAAATTCATTTTCTTAATTATATCAACCGATAATAAGCAATGTTATAACTAATCTTACTTCTCCCCGTTTGACATGATCAAAAAATAAAATATAGAAAGAACATTTGAATAAGGGTAGAAGTATAATGGAATCAAGATAATGTCATAAGAACCCATGTTAAAAATTATGCATTAATATAAATATTGTAATTTATTATACAAGAGGAGAATTAATGATCAATCTCATTTTCATCACAATATTGCTCGAAGGATTGATTTTTAAATTTTCCTCCATGATTGTTTCTAATACATGTAATTTTAAATTCCTTTTAATTTTAAATTCTTTTGGAAAACTTTGCAAAAGCATGAAAGACTTCATCATTATATGCAATAAATAATATCAATTGAACCTAAAAAAATCATAAATAACTTATGTATATTGCTTATAATAGATCGAGTGGTTTAGAAGTGGACGCAATATTTTTTTTATTGAAATGAGAGAGCACCACAAAATTTGTCCTTTTCAAATCTAAGTTTAGGTAAGCCCACAATTAGCTCCTTCTTATATAATTTAGAAATTTATTCCATACTTGCATGTTCAAGCCTTCTATGTCATAACAAACTATCATCATGAATAGCAGGTAAACATGAAAAAATGAAGATGATAAATCACTTAAATTAAATATATTTATACATTTTCTGCTAAACCTTAGGGTTCAATAATTCATATTTTGATCATAAAAAGACATTGATTGAATTACTAGTAGCATTCTTGAATTGTAATGACTTAGATGTGAACTCATCTAAAACTCACTTGGTCTTATAAGAGCTTAAGCCTCACCTCAGCACATGTATCTGAAGCCATACAATGTATATTTGAAGATTCATCTAGCATGTCTAGGTTCGAAGAAATGAAGGTTAATTGTAAATTTTATTTCTCCTAAGAACCATATATAAAACTGTATAGGACCTTAAGTGCACAAGGCTCTATAATTATAAAAAATGATTTAGATTAGGTTTTGAATCATAATTAACAAGAAATTAACTTAAAAACACAAAACTAAATTGGTGCAATTGATCAGACCCTAAAACGATCGATCGAAGTTAAAAAAATCCTAAACAATAAAAACTACCCACTCTCTGCCTTGGCCTGGTAGTTGACTAGCACAGGCTAGGCGATCAATTCACAAGGCTCTGATAGCCTAATGGTCATATATTTGTATAATCGTTAGAGTTGCCTAGAAGCCCTAATGACCATATTTGCTTTCCTCTATTTAATGAGGGGTTGGTGGCTAGTTTTAAAACATATATTTGGGTTTAAAATCATCGAGACATCCTTGTATAAGCTTTCTTTAAGCTTTTAGTGCACTTAGCAATCCAACCCAAGTTTAGAGCCTTATTTAAAAATCCACACCCTTTGGTGTTTATTTTAAGTTTTTTCTTCCTGCTAAAAGATTGAAACTCATTTGTGAAGGTTACTCCTTAACATGAATAAAAGAAAAAAGTGTAAGAAGGGTTTAATCTTCATCCAAAAAGAAGATTAAATGGTAGAATACATAAGTAGAAGACTTGAAGAGTGGATATAGTAAGGAGTGCCGAACCACTATAAAATCTCTTACCTCATTTATTTTTCTTGCTCTTTACATTCTTGCATTTATCTTTCTTTAAATTATGCTTGCCTTAGTTTAGGACCAATAAATAAAGTCTTTTTCTCTTCTATGCTTTCTACTAGGAAATTAGGAGGCTCAAATATAACCCTATTTCTTTTATCATATAATTTGTTGCTAATACGAAGTAAATTATATTTTAAATTCTTAACTAGCAAATACATTTTCAATAATATGGGAAGATTCATTATCGATGTTACCTATATCAATTATCATCCACTTGCTATTGTCTCCAAAGGTCATATATCATCCATTCCCTAGTGTACCTTATGAATTTAGATTTATCTCCATCAGCTGTCTCAAATAAGTGCTATCCAAATACCATTTATTCATTCATGTAAACCTTGAGATGTATCCAAAAAAAAAAAGAAGTTTGAGTTTTTGGTACCCAAATCTTTTTGAGTCCAAATGAGCTAGGGCTTGCATTCTTTTGAATTTGGGTTCCTGTTGGCACCAATACCTTCTTCACCACCACATAGATGTTTCTCCTTATAGGGCACAAGTGAAGGATATATCCCTTATTTCCATAATAATGACAAGTAACAAAGTGATCATATGAAGAAGTAGCTTTTACAAAGAAATTTTTAAGGTATTTCTTGTCTTTGAAAGAATTGTAACTTGTTCCTCTCCTTTGCAAACCATATCTTAAGGTTTAAGTAGCATGTCAAGATTTTCCTTACCCTTTATAAAGTTGCAAAAATTTTATTTAAATATTTTATCTCTTTCTTTAGATCATCATTTTCTTTTGCTACTTTCTCATTTGCATAAGAACACAATCTTAACTCATTATTTTCAATTTTAAAAAAGTTATTTTCATTTTTCAACACTTGTAAATCATGTTCAATTATTTTACTTTGTTTCTTTAATGAAACATTCCTATGCCCTAGCTTTCCATATAACCTGCAATATTCAAATGCTTTTATAAATTCATCATAGCTAGGGGAATCGATACTGATATGGCTGATCTTGCGCCGTTAGAATGAACGGCAAAGATAGCGGCAACTGACGGAAGCCATATCAACCCCCGAGACCTCCCTCTCGGTCTCGGGGCACATGAACAATATATCAACCCCCGAGACCTCCCTTTCGGTCTTGGGGCATAATGCAAGGCGATATTCAAAACGCTTGCAACTCAAGAACGATCTAATCTGCAAGAAAAGAATTCATCCAGGTTTGGTTCGAATCTTGACAAGAAAAGGGAAAAAATTTCGAATTTGATCACTCACAATCCGAAGTTTAAAGGAAGATCAATTGAATTTTCAATTCAATTGTTTTGAATCAGAAAAAAAGAAGAAAACATTGATCTGAATTCAAAAGAAAATAGCATCTAATTTTCATCATCCATCTTTCTTCTCTGCCGTCCTCCAGCCCCCAAAACCAACCTAAATAAAAGAGATAAAACCCTAATATCATAAGTTTAGTTAAAATTACAACTATGCCCTTAAAAACGAAAACAGGCCCAAAAATCCTATCAGGCGAGCCCGGATGGTCAAAATCTATAGCAGCTTATTGCCAAAGGCAATGACTTTGAATCAGTAGTCCGTTTCCATGTGACCAGCCAAGTTTGGGCCTGGTCCGACACAGTAGCTGACCGGATTCGATTGACCCAAAGTGTCAAATGAAGTCGGGTCAATTCCGTACACTCAGCCCAAACATGGAATTTCAAGCTCGTTTGTTCTGCAACCTCTTGGACCTTCGTAGACTACCTAGCGTGGGCTTCCTTGACGTGGCCTGCTGACTCTGGGTTGCTGAAACAGGAACATCCAAGGACTGGTTCGACTGACCCGAACCCTGGTCCGAACGGATGTCCTCATCACTCTCCCCTTCCTCTGAAAAGCTTGACCTCAAGCTTGAATTCTCTCCTGCATAAGGGGTCAGATGCCGAATGTTGAATACATCCGAAATGAAGACATCATCTAGTAACTCAACCTGATAGGCATTGTCACCAAATTTCTTCAATACCTGGCATGGACCTACCTTCTTCGGCTTGAGCTTCATAAAAGCTCCCTGTGGATACCGCTCCCTCGGTAAGTAAACCCATACCAAATCGCCCACTTCAAAGGACTGTTGCCGACGCTGCTGATCAGCTTTCGTCTTGTATTTGGCGTAAGTCTGCTCCAATTTGGCTCTAACAGTCGCATGTATCTCCTGCAAGTCAGACACTCTATCTTTGACCTTCTGACTCACCTTCTCTGGCGTCTCAACTGGCAGAACATCCAAAGGACCTCTTGGCAAGAACCCAAACAGTATCTGAAACGGAGCAAACCCTGTAGAACGGTTCACTAAAGAGTTGAACTCAAACTCAATCTTCGGCAAACACAAATCCCAGCTCCTGAATTCATGCACATTTGCCCGCAACAGATTACCCAAGCTACGGTTGACAACTTCAGTCTGTCCATCCGTTTGAGGATGATAAGGCTGCTGAATTTTAACTTTGTGCCCAACTTTTTTCACAGCTCTCGCTAGAAGTGTCCCATAAACTTGCTGTCCCTGTCTGACACTATGGATGCCGGTATACCAAAATGCCGAACCACTGAAGCAAAATACAGGTCAGCAACCTTTGACGCATCAAAAGTGGTTTTGCATGGCAAGAAACACGCCACCTTACTGAACCGATCCACAATCACCATAATCGAATCCAGTCCCCTTGCTGTCCGCGATAATCCTACAACAAAGTCCATAGAAACATTCGCCATGGTGCTTCTGGGATAGGTAAAGGCGTGTACATACCTTGGTTCGTGTCTGTCCCCTTCGACTCTTGACACAACCTGCACCTCTTCACAAAAGCCTTGACATCTCGGTCAAGACCAGGCCAATAAAACCGTTGTCGAATCAACCAGGCTGTTTTATTCCTTCCGAAGTGACCCTGGTCATGCAATTCCTGGATGATCAACACACGAAGAGACATATCAGGAACACATAAGCAGTTACCTCGAAATAAATATCCATCATGGAGAACGAAATCAGTTCGCTCCCTAGCCTCAATTTCGGCCAAGATCCCCTTGAAGTGCTCATCCACACGAATGTCCTCCCTTACACTCTTAAAGCCGAGAGTGTACACATGCATAGCGCCAATCAACAAGCTCCGCCTACTCAAAGCATCAGCCACTCTATTCAACGTACCAGACTTGTGCTTGATGCTGAAAGTGTATTCCTGCAAGGCACTCACCCACTTCGCATGCCTTGAACTCAGTTTATGCTGACCCTGTAAAAACTTCAGTGCCTGATGGTCTGAATACAGTACAAACTTCCGCTAAATCAAGTAGTGGCGCCAATGCTGCAAGGACCTCACAATGGCGTACAATTCCAGATCATAAACCGAGTAAGTTAGTTTAGCTCCTCCCAGCTTCTCACTGAAGTATGCGACTGGTCTTCCTTCTTGGCTAAGCACTGCCCCAATTCCAGTCTTCGAAGCATCACAATCCACCTCAAAAACTCTATCAAAATCAGGAAGAACCAATAAAGGAGCTTCGGTCAATCTGACTTTCAGCCCATCAAATGCCTCCTGTGCGGCATCATTCCATCCGAATCTGGCTCCCTTCAACAATTCCATTAAAGGTGCAGCCAGCTCACTATACCCCTTGACAAACCTGCGATAAAACCCTGCAAGACCCAAAAGGATCTCAATTCTATCAAGGTTGAAGGTACTGGCCATTCCACAATTGCATGCACCTTATTCCTATCTGGGAGAATCCCCTCTCCAGTCACAACGTATCCCAGAAAAATTAGTCTCCCAACCATCCAAATGCACTTCTCTGGGTTAGCAACTAACTGGTTCTCACGTAACACTGACAAAACCTGTGCCACATGGCCCACATGCTCTTCGGCTGTCCTGCTGTATATCAAAATATCATCAAAGTAGACAACCACAAATGAGCTAAGAAATGGACGTAAAACCTGGTTCATTACGCGCATGAACGTGCTCGGCGCGTTTGACAACCCGAATGGCATTACCAACCATTCATACAGCCCTTCCTTAGTCTTGAAGGCTGTCTTCCATTCGTCTCCAGGCTTCATCCTTATCTGATGGTACCCACTCTTCAAATCAATCTTCGTAAAGACCTTAGCACAACTCAACTGATCAAGCATGTCGTCCAACCTCGGTATCGGGAACCTGTACTTCACAGTAATTTTGTTAACCGCGCGGCTGTCGACACACATGCGCCATGTACCATCCTTCTTCGGTACCAAAAGGGCTGGCACAGCGCACGGGCTTATGCTCTCCCGTACGAACCCCTTGTCCAAAAGTTCTTGGACCTGCCTCCTCAATTCCTCATGCTGTTGCGGTGTCATCCGATAATGAGCCTTATTCAGCAACACTGAGCCCGGAATAAGGTCAATGCCGTGCTGAATATCTCGGAGAGGTGGTAATCCAGCCGGTAGCTCCTTTGATACAACATCTCGGAATTCCTCCAAGATAGACACCAACTCCTCAGGAATCATATTCGGTCTTTGCTCCTCTTCCACGCCGAAGTCTACTGACTTGCTCACTAAAGCAAAACAAACATCCTCTCCATCCAAACTCGCATCAATTCTGTGCTTGGTAAACAAATCACCGTATTCTGTCCACTCACTTTCTGAAGCGGCTTCAAAATAACTTTCCTTCCATCTGGACGCAGCATATAACTGTGGGTGTACCCGTTGTACACTGCCCTGTTATCAAACTGCCACGGATGCCCCAGTATGATGTGAGTAGCATCCATTGGAACAACATCCACCTCAATAGTTATCTCGAAATGAGGACCAAACACAGTGACAACTTACACCTTCGGCTGACCTGAATGTCTGCATTTTGGTTCATCCAACCGAGCTTATATGGATGTGGGTGAGGGTCTGTCTGCAACCCTAGCTTCTTCACAGCCTCCTCTACTATCACATTCTCCCAACTGCCGGAGTCTATGATAACACGACATGTTTTGCCAGCCACAAAACATTTCGTTATGAAGATGTCATGCCGATGCCAATCTTCATCTGACCTCGGCGCCAGACACATTCTTTGTATCACTAAGCTCTCCCCTTGAATATGGTCCGGATCAATAACACACAGCTCATCATCAAATTCCTCATCCTCAGGGAACTCTCCTCCATATTCGTCCTCCATATACTCCTCCATATACAACTGAGCTCGCGCCTTGGGGCATTCATTGGCATAGTGCCCCAAATTCTGACACCGATGGCAGCGAATGTTAGCCCTGTTGCTGCCCACTCTCGCCTGAGAACCTGAGGTTCCATTCGACCCTGTTGGTCTTAGAGGTATTGATGCCTGCGGCCTCGCTACTGGAGGCATAAATTTGCCCCCTGAATTCTGCCCTAAACTCTGGCCCGTAGTAAAACCCCCTCTGCTCTGAAACCCCCTGTTTCTCATCAAGCTCTTTTCCACTGCCTGAGCCCTCATATGCGCATCTCCTACACTATCAATTCGATGCACAGCCAGCGCATCTTGGATTGGCAGCCGCAAGCCATGAAGATACATGGCTATCAATCTTGGTTCAGCCTCAATCAACCGATTTCGTGCAACCAATCGATAAAATTTAGTCGTGTACTCCTCGACGCCCCGACTACCTTGCGTCAAACTATGCAACTTCAAATACAAAATCTGCTCATGGTTCAGCGGCAAAAACTCCCTGTTCATCTCCTGCTTTAGCGCTGCCCATGACGCTAATGGTGGTTTCCCATCAATATATCTACGATAGTACTGCGCATGCCACCAAGCAGCAGCCCTATCTCTGAATCAAATTGTGACAAGCGGTACCTGCTTGTCTAAGGGCACCTCCTTCAGACGAAAAACATCATCGACCTGAAGGGTCCAATCAACATACTCGTCTGGGTTAATTCCTCCTTTAAACTCTGGAATTTTGACTCTGAAGCTTGCTTCCCATCGATTCTGATTTTTGACATAGGGAGGTTGATCGAAATACCTTGGAAGTCCAACATCATGCCTCTGTTGCCCTCTTCGAATTGGCGGTGCCTCTAGATTTTTGAAACCCCTCTCCCTACCTCCATCAATTTCATCACGCTCCTCCACTCGAATAGGTTGTGCACAATTTTGCACCTCTATCCGCACCATCATCGCCTGCATGGTTTGCAACATCTGTTGCATCATCTGGTGCTGGTCTCGCATGGCATCTTGCATAGCATCTCTCACGGCGTCTCTCAGGGATTGATCGTTGTTATTCTGCTCCATTGGATACAAATTTCGGTTAGGGTTGATATTTGGGTTTGGTGTTTAGGCTAGGTGTTTGGCGGTAATGGAAGGAATGGATCAAGGCTCTGATACCAAGTTGATGCAGGGCGATATTCAAAACGCCTGCAACTCAAGAATGATCTAATCTGCGAGAAAAGAATTCATCCAGGTTTGGTTCGAATCTTGACAAGAAAAGGAAAAAAATTTCGAATTTGATCACTCACAATCCGAAGTTTAAAGGAAGATCAATTGAATTTTCAATTCAATTGTTTTGAATCAGAAAAAAAAAGAAAACATTGATATGAATTCAAGAGAAAATAGCATCTAATTTTCATCATCCATCTTTCTTCTCTGCCGTCCTCCAGCCCCCAAAACCAACCTAAATAAAAGAGATAAAACCCTAATATCATAAGTTTAGTTAAAATTATAACTATGCCCTTAAAAACGAAAACAGGCTCAAAACTCCTATCAGGCGAGCCCGGATGGCCAAAATCTACAGTAGCTCATTGCCTAAGGCAATGACTTTGAATCAGTAGTTCGTTTCCATGTGACCAGCTAAGTTTGGGCCCAGTCCGACATAGTAGCTGACCGGATTCGATTGACCCAAAGTGTCAAAACGAAGTCGGGTCAATTCCGTACACTCGGCCCAAACATGGAATTTCAAGCCCGTTTGTTCTGCAACCTCTTGGACCTTCGTAGACTACCTGGCGTGGGCTTCCCTGACGTGGCCTGCTGACTCTGGGTTGCTGGAATAGGAACATCCAAGGACTGGTTCGACTGACCCGAACCCTGGTCCGAACGGATGTCCTCATCAGGGCACATGAACAGTATATCAACCCCCGGGACCTCCCTCTCGGTCTCGAGGCACATGAACAGTATATCAACCCCCGGAACCTCCCTCTCGGTTTCGGGGCACATGAACAGTATATTAAACCCCGGGACCTCCCTCTCGGTTTCGGAGCACATGAATAGTATATCAACCCCCGAGACCTCCCTCTCGGTCTCGAGGCACATGAACGGTATCTCAATCCCCGGCGCATGGTCAGGCCACTCTAGGCCACCTGGCGTGCCCACATAATCCACCGCACATCCGTGGCAGAAGGTGGCCATACCTCATAACGGCATATGATCCGTTGTATCCCTATCACTATGCATGGCTATACCCCGTTACGGTATGCGGATCACCACCTACCCGTTGCTGTGCATGATCATGTCCAGTGGTGGCGCGCACCAGACACAACCCAGATGCGAGACATCTGTGAGGTCGTACTGACAGGTAACTCATGATGCATCCGGTGTGTACGATGACAATACGACATGTCATTGTCGGCCCCGTATTTTGTTCGTTATTGAACTGGGCTCCTAAAAATCAGTAATCTTGGGAATAGAAGGGGGACATTCGAACAGGTATAAAAGCACGCGCCCGCGCTGTGAGTGAGGATCCTTGAACTCTGGTTTTCTATTTTTCTTCCTACTAGCTAAAACCCTAACTGTTTCAGCTCCCTTATGCTGAGCAGTTCTCATATGATCCCAAGTGACTAACTTGAGCATCGAAGGGTCCCCACCAGAGCATTCGGTCTCCAGAGAATTTTCTTGCAGGGGTCTAGAGAGAAGGACGTCCATCTTTCCCGACACTTGAAGAAGGTGACTTGGCGTCATCAGATTGGCGCACCAGGTAAGGGGGGAAAGAGAAAGACATCGAACCAGCAATCTGCAATCTCTCTCCTCGAGCTCTTGAAGCCATGGTGACGACTCGTGCAAAGGGAGTCTCTGCCAGTTGTACTGGGGGGCAGCGCCGAGGAGCCGATCCACTCGCGGATGTCCCCTCAGCTCTCACGGCCAGCGTTCCGACATCGTTGCATCCCTAAAAGGCTGGACCTTCCGCTCCTCCGGTCAATGTCCTTGCACCTCCTCTGGGACCACAGACCCCTTGGACCACTTGGAAAGTTGTCAATCGGATGACCCCTTGCACCGATTCGCTCATGTGCATCGCCTTCCTAGCCACCCTGAAAAAGGCCGCCCGAGCTTGGTACTCCCGCCTGCCACCATGGAGTATTGATTCCTTCCGCCAGTTGGAAAGAGCTTTCTTGGCCCATTTTGATGCCTGCCGAAAGATTCCAAGGGTAGCAGATAGCCTCTTCGCCGTCCAGCAGAAGAGCGGCGAGTCCTTACGGGATTACGTCGCTCGGTTCAAGGAAGCGGCCCTGGAGGTTTATAATCTTGAAGACTCAGTGGCCACTTTAGCCTTGAAGCGAGGGCTTCATCCGTCTCGTTTCGCGTACTCCCTTGACAAAAAGCTACCCGGCTCCTACGCCGAGCTCTTGACCCGGGCCCAGAAATACATTCGAGCTGACGAGGCCAACTCCTCCCGGCGCGAGGCTAGCGGGAGCGTCTCCAAGAAACCGGCCCGATCAAAACCTGTCGAAGCTCGCCCCAGAAGACCTGAGCTTCCTCGCCGGCCAGACAACCGTCCCCAAGCCCCTGCACCAAGAGATGGACCCTACACCCCACTGCTCGCCCTGATATCGCAGATCTTGCTCGAGATTGAAGGGGTGCCTTATCTTCAGCGCCCTCCTCCAATAAACCCAAAGATCCCTCGCAACAAGAACCTCTACTGTCGTTATCAACGGGATCACGACCATGATACTGATGACTGTCGCCAGCTGAAGAAGACTATAGAAGACCTTATCCAACAGGGCCACCTGGGAAAGTTCATCCAAAGTAACAATCCAGGAGTTCTTGGCCCGTCTGCACCCCCGCCGCCGATGATCGACAACGCCCCAACAGAGAAGACGGTGGCAATGATTTCCTGGGAGGCAGGAGGCCCGCCGAAGAGGCCGAGAGGGGGGGGGAGTTGGATTCTATAATTCCTTTCTTTAAAAAGGACTTAGAGGAGGTGGTAAACAAAAATGATGACAGCGTCGTCGTGTCCATGACGATTACTAAACATCCTGTAAAGAAAATTCTAGTTGATAGTGGGAGCTCTGTGGATGTTTTGAACTATGATGCTTTTGTTCGTATGAACCTATCACCCGATCTGCTTCGGCCCGTCGTCACGCCCCTGATGGGGTTCACTGAAGATTCTGTGAAAGTCGAGGGGGAGGTCACTCTCCCTATTACGGCTGGCACAACCCCGCGTCAACGTACGATTTTCATGAACTTCTTAGTGGTTCGTGTGCCCCTTGCTTACAACGCGATCCTCGGGAGGCCCGGGCTCAATCTTTTGGATGCTGTTATATCCACTAAGAGGCTCCTCGTGAGGTTTTCTACCAGCGAAGGAGTCGGAAAGATGCGGGGAGAGCAAAATCTGCCCTCACTTTGCTACCACATGGCCCCTAGTCCGCAGGGGGTGGCACCCGTGCCAGTACCTAAGACGCTGAATCCTCAGGACCTGGAGAGAAGAGGAGAGCTGGTCGAGCGCCTGCTTACTTTCCCCCTTGGGGAGGACCCAAGGAGGATAATCCGGATTGGAGCCCTACTCCCGGAGGAGGCTCGTGACCGACTCCTCACCTTTCTGCGAGCTAATGCAGATGTTTTCGCCTGGTCGGCATCTGATATGCCAAGAATTCCAGAAGGGTGATTACCCACCAACTTAACATTAGGTCGGAGTACCGACCTATCCGGCAGAAGAAAAAGGATTTTTTCCTCGATCGACAAAAGGCCGTGGATGAGGAGGTGTGGAAGCTACTGGCGGCCGGTCATATCCGTGAGGTGCACTACCCGGACTGATTGGCGAATGTCGTGATGGTTCGCAAGGCCAGTGGGAGTTGAAGGATGTGCGTGGACTTCACCGACCTCAACAAGGCATGCCCCAAAGATAGCTTCCCGTTACCTCGGATCGACCAGCTAGTGGAGGCCACGTTGGGGCATGAGACCCTTAGTTTCATGGACACATTCTCAGGGTACAATCAGATCAGGATGAACCCAGTAGATGAAGAAGCCACCTCTTTTGTTACAGAAAAAGGGATTTACTGTTACAAGGTAATGCCATTTGGGCTGAAGAATGCCGGAGCCACCTATCAAAGGTTGATGAATAAGGTCTTTGAGGACCAGATCGGGCGTAACATGGAGGTGTACGTGGATGATATACTGACCAAGAGCACCATGCTGTTGATCATGTCGCCGATCTTGAGGAGACCTTCAACAACCTGCGCCGGTACCGGATGAGGCTTAACCCCCACAAGTGTGCCTTCGGAGTGGCGGCAGGCAAGTTTCTGGGCTTTATGGTAACCCAGTGAGGGATTGAAGCCAACCATGACAAGATCATGGCTATCTTGGATATGAGGCCCTCAGCTAACAAGAAGGAGGTACAACGCCTAACCGGGAGGGTGGCGGCTTTGAGTCGTTTCATGTCAAGATCGGCAGAAAGGTGCTTTCCCTTCTTTAAGGTGCTGTGCAAGGTCAATGGCTTCGAGTGGACAAAGGAGTTTCAGGATGCCTTCGAAGAGTTGAAGTAATTTCTATCCACTCCCCCGCTGTTGTCCAAGCCAAAGAGTGGGGAGGAGCTCTTCCTGTACCTCGCAGCCTCCCCAGAAGCTGTCAGTTCTATGCTCGTGTACATGGATGTTGATGGAGTACCGAGGCCGGTCTACTACACCAGTAAGGTACTTCATGATGCCGAGACCAGATACTCCAGAATCGAGAAGATCATTTTTGCCCTGGTGTTCTCTGCCCAATGCTTCCGACCCTACTTTCAGGCTCATCCCATCGTGGTGCTCATGGACTAACCTCTTCAGACCATCTTGTCTTGTCCTGACACCTCCAGTCGGCTAGCTAAATGGGCCATCAAACTGAGTAAATTTGACCTATCCATCCGACCAAGGTCGGCCATGAAGTCTCAGGTGATAGCTGATTTCTTGGTTGAATGTTCCTGGACCGAGAGGGGTTTGGAGGAGATACGCTCGGAGGCATGTGTGGACCCTCCCTCAACCGAGGATGCAGAAAAGGAGGACTAGATTTTGCATGTAGATGGAGCAGCAAATTCTTAGGGAAGCGAAGCCAGACTCATTCTTGCGAGCCCTGAAGGAGAAGTGGTGGAGTATGCTCTTCGATTCTAGTTCTCGGCAACTAACAACCAGGCGGAGTATGAAGCCCTGTTAGCGGAAATGAGGTTGGCTGAGGAGCTAGGCGCATGGCGTTTAAGGGCCTTCACGGACTCTCAGCTTATTTCTGGGTAGGTCACTGGGAAGTACGAAGCTAGTGACCCAACCATGTCCCGTTACCTGAGCAAGGTGCAATTCCAAGCCTTTCGGTTCTCTTACTTCCGTGTCAGCTACATTCCCCGAGCGGAGAATGCTAGGGCCAATGCGGTATCCTGTCTAGCCACTTCGGCCGATGGGACGCTGGGAAGAACATATGTGGAGCACCTCCAGGCCCCAAGCATTGATGTTGTGGATGAAGCGCTACCGGTTGAGCAAGGGCCCTCCTGGATGGACGCCTACGTCCGATATTTGACTGATGACACTCTCCCAGAGAACCCCGTTGAGGCCAGACTACTCAGGCGGAGGGCCCCGAGGTTCCTGATGATGGATGAAAAGCTTTATCGAAGATCATTTCATACCCGATCCTCAGGTGCATGGGACCAGCAGAATCAGACTACATCCTGCGGGAGATCCATGAAGGCATCTGCGGAAGTCACCTGGGGAGCAGAGCCCTAGCTTATAAGGCCCTACGACAGGGGTACTTTTGGCTGACCATGAAGGAGGATGCAACCGAGCTCATTAAGAGATGTGATAGCTATCAGCGCCATGCTAATATCCAGCGACAGCCGACGTCTCAGTCAACCCCCTTGGTGGCACCCTGGCCCTTCGCCCAGTGGGGTATGGATATCCTGGGACTATTTCCCGACCTCCGGATAATGCAAGTTCCTCCTGGTGGCCTTTGATCACTTCACCAAGTGGATTGAAGCCGAGGCCCTTGCTAAGATCATAGAAAGCAAGGTAAGATCCTTCTTTTGGAAGTCCATTATATGCCAATTTGGACTGACGTACACCCTGATCACCGATAATAGCAGGCAATTTGACAACACGCCCTTTCGAAAATTCTGCTCCGAACTGGGCATCCGCCAGAAATTCACTTCCGTCGGGCACCCTCAGACCAACGGGGCGGCCAAGGTAACTAATCGCATCATTCTCCAAGGACTGAGAACCCGGTTGGATGATTGTGAGGGACGGTGGGTAGAGGAGCTCCCCAATGTGCTGTGGGCCTACCACACAACGTCACGAGCCCCCATCGGTAAGATCCCATTTAGCCTAGTCTTTGGGTCCGAAACTATCATCCCGGTAGAGGTTGGCTCACCGAGCCCTCGGGTAGAGTCGTACAACGAGGAAGACAACCCAGACCGGCTGCGAGCCAACCTTGACCTAGTGGAGGAAGTGCGAGACCGAGCACGACTTCGGATGGCGGTCTACCGGCAACGGGCTGCCAAATATTACAACGCCCGTGTGCGTCCTAGGACTTTCTTGCCGGGATACCTGATCCTTCGATGAGCTGAAGTCTCAAAGCCGACGGAAGGGGTAAGCTGGCTTCGAATTGGGAAGGGCCTTACCGGATCACCGAAGCGCTCCGCCATGGAGCATATAAGATTGAAGAGCTGGATGGGAAACCACTTCCCCGGACATGGAACACTGACAACCTCTATCGGTACTATTAGTAGTACATCCCTTTCTTACATTAAATATCTTGCTTGTATTCTTTTGGGTCTTCACCCGTCATTTCATATTAATGAATGTGGGTTCTAGTACCTCAGTGTAGCAACTTAAGCCCGACCCCGATCGGCACAAAAGCCCTGGGCCAGCCAGGCACAAAGCCCAGTGTACCACTGGCAGAGCGGCGTGCTGCCAGCTCTCAGCAGCTTAAGCCCGACCTCGATCAGCAGAAAAGCCCTGGGCCAGCCAGGCACAAAGCCCAGTGTACCATTGGTAGATCGGTGTGCTACCAGCTCTCAGCAGCTTAAGCCTGACCCCGGTCGGCACAAAAGCCCTGGGCCAGCCAGGCATAAAGCCCAGTGTACCACTGGCAGATCGGCATGCTGCCGGCTCTCAGCAGCTTAAGCCTGACCCCGGTCGGCACAAAAGCCCTGGGCCAGCTAGGCATAAAGCTAAGTGTATCACTGGCAGAGCGGCATGCTGCCAGCTCTCAGCAGCTTAAGCCCGACCCTGGTCGGCATAAAAGCCCTGGGCCAGCCAGGCACAAAGCCCAGTATACCACTAGCAGAGCAGCGTGCTACTGGCTCTCAGCAGCTTAAGCCTGACCCCGATCGGCAAAAAAGCCCTGGGCCAGCCAGGCATAAAGCCCAGTGTACCACTGGTAGAGCGGTCAACTTAAGCCCGACCCCGGTCGGCACAAAAGTCCTGGGCCAGCCAGGCACAAAGCCCAGTGTACCACTGGAAGAGCGGCATGCTACCGGCTCTCAGCAGCTTAAGCCCGACCCCGGTCGGCACAAAAGACCTGAGCTAGCCAAGCACAAAGCCCAGTGTACCACTAGCAGATCAGCGTGTTGCCGGCTCTCAACAGCTTAAGCCCGACCCCAGTCGGCACAAAAGCCCTAGGCCAGCCAGGCATAAAGCCCAGTGTACCACTGGCAGAGCGGCGTGTTGCCGGCTCTCAGTAGCTTAAGCCCAACCCCGGTCGGCACAAAAGCCCTGGGCCAGCCAGGCACAAAGCCCAGTGTATCACTGGAAGAGCGGCGTGCTGCCGGCTCTCAGCAGCTTAAGCCCGACCCCGATCGGCACAAAAGCCCTGGGCTAGCCCGGCATAAAGCCTAGTGTACCACTAGCAGAGCGGCATGCTGTCGGCTCTCAGCAACTTAAGCCCGACCCCGGTCGGCACAAAAGCCCTGGGCCAGCCAGGCACAAAGCCTAGTGTACCACTAGCAGAGCAGCGTGCTGCTGGCTCTCAGCAGCTTAAGCCCGACCCCGGTTGGCATAAAAGCCCTAGGACAGCCAGGCATAAAGCCCAGTGTACCACTGGCAGAGCGGCGTGCTTCCGGCTCTCAGTAGCTTAAGCCCGACCCTGGTCGGCACAAAAGCCCTGGGCCAGCCAGGCATAAAGCCCAGTGTACCACTGGCAGAGCGGCGTGCTATCGGCTCTCAGCAGCTTAAGCTCGACCCTGGTCGGCACAAAAGCCCTAGGCTAGCCAGGCATAAAGCCCAGTGTACCACTGGCAGAGCGGCGTGCTGTCGGCTCTCAGCAACTTAAGCCTGACCTCGGTCGGCACAAAAGCCCTGGGCCAGCCAGGCACAAAGCCCACTGTACCACTGGCAGAGCGGTGTGCTACCGGCTCTCAGCAGCTTAAGCCCGACCCCGATCGGCACAAAAGCCCTAGGCCAGCCAGGCACAAAGCCCAGTGTACCACTGGCAGAGCGGCATGCTGCCAGCTCTCAGCAGCTTAAGCCCGATCCCGGTCGGCACAAAAGCCCTGGGCTAGCCAGGCATAAAGCCCAGTGTATCACTGGCAGAGCGGCGTGCTGCCAGCTCTCAGCAACTTAAGCCCGACCCTGATCAGCACAAAAGCCATGGGCCAGCCAGGCACAAATCCTAGTGTACCACTGGCAGAGCGGCATGCTGCCGGCTCTCAGCAACTTGGGCCCAACCCTGGTCGGCACAAAAGCCCTGGGCCAACCAGGCACAAAGCCCAATGTACCACTGGTAGAACGACACGCCATTGGCTCTCAGCAGCTTAGATCTGACCCCAGTCGGTACGAAAGCCCTGGGCTAGCTAGGCACAAAGCCCAACGTACCATTGGCGAAGCAATGTGCAAGCAGCCCGGGAGGCTCGGTTTATCTTGACCTTTCGAGTCCTACGTTCTGTTGGGAACTGGGAGTTCGTACCTCCCGACCCCAAGATTCGGTCCTACGAAGCCATGTCGAGGCTATCCAAGAGTAAGTTACAGATTGCTCGACACCGATGAAGCCCCTAAGGGTCCCGCATCGGCTGCCAAAGAGTTTGAAGTGATAGTTGCAATCAAGTGGAGACAAATCTCATTGAAAGGAGTGTATTTCATTAATTTGAAAGTGCTTACAAAATGCCGACCAAGTCGGACTCACAAAAATAAAATGATAATACAGTATAGGGCTCATAGGTCGGCAGGTGCGTCCTCATCATCAGAAGAGCCCATCTCGGAGAGGCGGTCTGGCTCCACTTCAAGGGCCTGGGGAAAATTTAAGTCTCTAGCCACCTTTTCCTTCCCACGTTGGAACCCTTGAAGATATGCCCCCGTCGAAGCTTCGGTCAGCTCATCCATGAAATGCTCGACGCCCGAAATTCTTCAATGACTCTGGCAGTCCTGACTTCGACAGCTGCCTCCATCTCAGCCGCTAGAGCTCCCCTCTCAGCAGCCAGGGCTGCCACTACTATCCTTTCGGCCTCCAGGGCTAGATTTCTTTCCTCCTCCGCTCCCTTCGCCCTTTCTTCGGCCTCCCTCACTTTCTCCTCCGCCATCCTTGCCTTTTCTTCGGCCTCACTCACCTGACTCTCGGCCGCTTGGATGGTTGCGACCACTTTGGAGATGTGCAGGTCCCTAGCTGCGACGACATTCTTGGCCTCCATGAGCTGGTTGAGGGTCACCCGCAGGCGGTTGGATTCAATCTCTGCCCGGTTCTCGGCCGCTTTTATTTCATTAGCCTGGGAGGTCTTGGCTGATTCTAAGGCCTTCTCGACCGTTTCTGCTCGAGCGCGAGCATCCTCGGCCTCTTTTTGGGCCTCCCGCATGATGGTCTTTTCACCATGGATAACTTCCCTGGCGATAGCCAGGGAGTTTGCAATCTGCATGCAAGCACCATGTCAAAAAGAAAAGGAGGAGCAAAAAGAAATTTGAAAGCAGAGAGGATAGTCTATTTACCTTGACTAAGGCCGCGTAGGATTTACGAAAGAATGTAGTCGCCTTCAAATGGCTGAGCTCTTCCTAAACCTCCGGTATGAAGATTGATGAGATGAGCCGCTCCACCCGGGCCCATCGTCTAGGACAGAGTCCCGAGACAGCCCCCGCCTAGCCCTACTCCCTCTGGCAGCTCTGGCGATCTCTGATTCGGTGCATGGAGAGCTACTCACTGGTGTCCTCTCTAGGGGCGGGCCTGCTGTCTGCGATGGTCCCTCGCCCCAGTCCCTTGCAGCTTCGGTGGGGGCTGGTTCGCAGGGGGCAAGAGGCCCTTCCACCGCCATTGGCTCCTTTGCGGCCGGCTCCTCCATGGCTGGCTCCACCTCCATAGCCGACTCCCCCGTTATCGCCGGCTCCCCCGCGGCCGGCGTCTCTATTGCTGCTCCACCACTTGCAGTCCTTTCAGGTAGGGTGTCGGCTGTCAAGTCGATCTCCGGGGCGACCGGAGGCTCCTGCGGTGCGGATGGCTCGAGTGCCCACACTGTCGGGCGTTTTGAGTCTGGTGCTCGCCGCCCCTCGCTCGGTCCCTCTCGGGCCTTCCTTTTGGCGGCGGCCTTCATGAGTCGGCATGCTGGGATTTTCATGGCTGCGTAGTATCGACCGGGGTCAGCAAAAAAAAAATGATGAGCGAGAGCAAAGGCAAGACTTTGGTTAAGTACAGGGAGACTTACCAAACTGGGAGTAAGACCCGCAACCGAAGGTTTTCCTCTGTCAGGAGCAGGCTGTACCGAGGAATTTCGGTGGACAACAGCGGCCCTAGTGCCTCTCTATCTCCGGGGTGGACAGTGGAATTTGCATTGCCTTGGGGGTCAGGGTCTCCCCATCGGGACTTTACTTGGCCAATGTTGGCGAAGAAAATTGGGATTTCCAGCCTTTAACTGAAGAAGGGAGAAGGAGTTTAATGACGCGGTTGGGCCTGGGCTGGAACAGCCACCAACCTTTTTGAGATCGGAGGATATAAAAGGAATGGAAGAGAGAGACTCGCGGGGTGATGTGGAGGTGATGGCAAAGGATAACAAAGGCACAAATGACACGTAAGGAATTTGGGACAAACTGGGAAGGAGTTAAAGAATAATAGTCAAGGAGGTTAACGAAGAAAGGATGAAAGGGTAAGCAGAGGCCCACCCTCAGGGAAATCTCATAGATGGCCACCCGGCCCGGTCGGGATGAGATCACCCTATCGTCAGGGGTCGGAGATAGAGCTCAATATCCTAAGGAATTTGGTAATGGGCCCGGATGTTTGCCAAATCGTTGCCCGTTACCATGGAGACGGCCCCTTCCGGGGATTCCGCCCCCACACTCGAGGAGGTGCCGGCCCTCGCCTGGCGACCTCTCAGCGGATTCCGGCCAGCCGCCGCCGAGCGCCTCTGTCACGCCCCAGACCCAAAAATTTTGAGCTAGGGTGACAACCCGCCGCGTGCCGGGCACGCAAGGCGTCCCGAAACATGACACTGAATTCAAGAAAAGCAACAACCTATATATCATTCAAGTCCATGTCTTTAATACAATCCATAACTAAAGATTTGGGCTACAAGCCCTACACATAAGCATTACAGGGGTTACATCAACATATGAATCCACTTTATTTTAAATAGAAGCTCCAACGAACCTATGGTTCCTTACACACCACCATAATATAGTCTGGGCATCAAGCCCTACACATAAATACACTGGTATAGAAATAAAATAAAATCTATATTTTATTTGAGTTGAGGTCCATCACTCCAACATGTTATTCTCAAATCTCATGGTCCTGTAGCAAAAACATTATAATATTCTTATGAGATTACACTCAGTAAGTAAACCACGTTATACAGTCAAATCATAGCATCACAATCAATAAGCATGTAAATGATCTGCATGCATAAACATTTCACAAATACTCAAACATGCAATGTAAGTAAACCCATCATTGTTATATTATATCATATGTGTCCCATGGCCCTGCAATGCCCCATAACAAAGGAGAGCCGCGGCGGCACATATAAATATAATTCAAATCATTTGCACTCATTATTGTTGTATTATATCATAGCAATTATCAGTGCATATAAACAATTCATTGTCATATTATATTATATGTGTCCCACGGCCCTGCAATGCCTCATCTGAGCACATCCTCTAGATGTGTGGCCTCTACATGCCCTAACAAAGGAGAACCGTGGTGGCACATATCAATATAATTCATTCTTTTGCATTCACAATCACTCCATTATGCAATGTAAGTATTATATCATGCGTGTCCCATGGCCCTGCATTGCCTCATCTGAGCACATCCTCTAGATGTGAATGGCCATAGCAAAGGAGAACCGCGGCGGCACTTATGAATATAATACCAATCATTTACATCCATAATCAATCAATTGTACTATATAAGTAAACCCACTGTTTATACTCTCAATGGTAACTGTAAATGTGACCCACGGCCCTGCAATACCTCAATAGTGTACCAACCAGCATCCCCTTAAAGCATCCCCCTACTGAAAGGTCAAGATACCAGGGTCACGCCAATAACGTACCAACAAGCATTCCCTTAAAGCACCCCCCTACTGAAAGGTCGAGATACCAGGGTCATGCCCATAATGTACCAACAAGCATTCCCTTAAAGCATCCCCCCTACCGAAAGGTCGAGATACTAGGGTCACGCCAATAATGTACCAACAAGCATTCCCTTAAAGCATCCCTCCTACCGAAAGGTCGAGATACCAGGGTCACGCCAATAACGTACCAACAAGCATTCCCTTAAAGCATCCCCCTACCGAAAGGTCGAGATACCAGGGTCACGCCATGTCGAAATCCACCCGAACACGTCCTCTGGATGTGTGTGTGGTATGACAGGATAAAGGAGAGCCGCGGCGACACATAACAGTACCTCACATCACATGCACTCATCATATCAATAACAACACAATATTGTATAAACAGTGGATTATACCTACTGAACAATTGCATGTAATACATCATATCAATTTCATAATAACTGCATCTCTCATGCATATAACTGCATCTCTCATGCATAGCAACTGCATCTCTCATGCATAGCAACTGCATCTCTCATGCATAGCAACAGCATCTCACATGCATAATAACTGCATCTCTCATGCATAGCATCCACACATGAAATCATAGTACATAAATAGCCATGTATTCAAAATATTCATCTACTTACAAATTTAGCCAATACCAATTCACAATTTAACTACGCATATCCTGAAATAAATTATTTAATAAACTGATAACTGGCTTACTTACCTCAGTACGCAATCCAACAGGTATAAATAAGCTAGTCAGATGTCTGAGCACCTACAGGATTATTTACACAATTAATTGATTAGCAAGGAATATTAAAATGACCCTTAGAATTTCTACCCAGACTAGTTCACGGGCCCTACTTTGGGCTCGAATATCTCCCACTACACACACCCGATTGGGGAAGTAAAAATACCCAAGAAACTAGAATTCACCCAGATTCTAGCCATATAATTATTTTTCTAATCCGGCCCGATACAGAGCCCAAAATCCAGCCCAAAGTTAGCCCACTGCATGGCCCAAAAGGCCTAAACCGGCCGGCCCAGCCGGCCCGGTTCAAACCAAATCCCACCCGATCCCCTGTTTCGCCGAACAGGGGATGGGGACATGGCCGGCGGCCGGGGCCGCCGCCGGCCAAATTGAGGGCGGCCCGGCCGCCGGTGGCCGGGCCAGAGCCGGCCGCCGCCGCGGCCGGCCGCCAAACCCCCTCCTTCTCCCTCAATTTCTCTCACTCTCTCTAACTCCTCCGTGCGGCACGGAACTGCCGGCGGCACGACCGGCCACCATGGCCGGTCGGACCTCCACCGGACGCACGCCCGGCGCCGGTGGAGGCGACAGGCCAAGTCTCGGGCCCGGCGAGGCGGCGAGCACGCCGCCGGGCCCGAACCAACTAGCGGAAGCCGAACCGGTCGGCTTCCGCCACCGCGCGAGAGGAGGGCCAATTGGCCCTCCCTCTCCTCTCTCTCTCCACCACCCCACCGGATGCCTCCCCCGGTGCCGGCGGAGTCGTCGGCCAAGTATCAGGCCCGGCGCGGTGGCGAGCACGCCGCCGGGCCTGAACCAAGGGGGACGACCATGTTTCCTGCTGTCTCCCGCGCTCACTCTGTATTTCTCTCTGGTTCTCTCTCTCTCTCTCAGGCTCTCTCTCTCTCTCTCTCTGGTTCTTTCTGCGATCTTTCTCTCTCTCTTTCCTCTCTCCTGATACTCTCTCTCTTCCTCTTTCTCCCATGGCAACTCACTCTCTCTCTAGCACTAAAAGGATGGGCAGAGAATTATCTGGAGGGGACGCGGACTCTGAGCACCAGGAGGGAGGGCACCCCCTGCCTTTTTAATGTCGCAGCGAGACGCTTCGGTTATGAGATCTGGAGAACCAAAGCGTCATCGCTGCGAGCGAAGCGTTACTCAATACATTAAATCAACCCAGACCTGGTTCACATGAACCGGGTTAGAATTAACCAACCTGGTTCGCATGAACCGGGTTAGAATTAACCTAAACCTGGTTCGTAGGAACCGGGTACTACATCCTCCCCTCCTTATAAGAATTTTGTCCTCGAAATTGATATACATCCAATAGAATATAGAATCCAAATTTTCCCTCTCATAATCAATTAAATTTCGTTAAAAGTCACGGTCATCGATACCTCATTGATCCATCATAAGATACAAATAATTATGGATTTTTCTTTCCCATTTCCTCCTTAGGCTCCCAATAGTCTCTCTCTAAGAATGATTATTCTACTGATCTTTGACATAAGGAATACTACACTATTTCAGAACTTGATTCTTACGGTCCATAATGTGCACAAGATGATCTTCATAGGTCAATTCTTTCTTAAGCTAAATTGGTTCAAGTTATAACACATAACGGGGTTTGAAATATACTTCCTCTGTCATAAAGATATGAAACACATTGAACACTACAAAGAGTAATGAAAGCAGTGCTAAGCTATAAGACACTTCCTTTATCTTGATCAAGTTTCAAATGACCCAATGTTTTGTGGCTAAGTCACCTCTAATACAGACCTCATAACCTCATTGGTTAGCAAAACTTCCAAATGATCTTTAACCTGAAATTTCAAACATAACTTTTCTATTAACTTTGAGCTACAAAAACTGCTTTAATTAATGATACTTTTCATAGCTGCTAAACAAGCTCAGTCCAAAATTATCGCTCTCACATCATCTCAATATGAAGGAAATCTATACCTTATATCGTAGACAATTGAAATGAATCCATTTGAATATTGGCTTGGTAATCAATAAATAAGCAATTTCATTAAGGTTAAGAACAATACCAAGCACCTCTTAAATCCATCACACAGGCTCACAGTGTAACATCTAAAATCTTATTGGTTTCTGCAGTTGACTATTACATGTATAATGTCTTCCATACTTAAGGTTAGCAACATATCAGGTACTCTCGATTCCTTGATAAGATAGTTCAAATTCTTGTGAATTAGATATAAGATAATTTTCTTTCAATGCTCTCTCAACTCTTGAATAGTTGAATGTACCATTAATCATTACGACACTTATATCAATCATCATAATATACTTGGTTTCACTCTTGAATACTTCAAGCTAACATCAATGAACATTATGCCAATCATTTAAGATATCTTCATAATTATCGTAATTAAAATTCATTTTCTTTGAATATAGATATGCCACTCATGGCTGATTGATAATTTATCCATCCAGTCTCGAATTCAGAAAGTACTCAATTGTGATTAATCAAAAACATGTAATTAACTATTCCATTCCCAAAATATCATCAATATTAATCATCCCTATAACCAGCAGATGAGTTCATAATCTTACAATATCAATAATGTAAGTTCTACAATTAAGATTCATTATATTCATCCACATTCTAATTCAGATTTAATACCTCAAGATCCATATCAACTCAATTGCAATATGGACATAATGGTGTTTAGTATATTAGTCATCAATTGCAATTTTCAATTACTATATCATATTCCATATATTCATCTGTCTTTTATTGTATATCCAATTAAAATTTCATCTACCCATATTATTTAAAGGTCTAAAATTGCTACGAATCATTTCCAACAAGTTTAATGGAGCTAAAACCTCCAGAAGCCCCTTGACCTCCTTACTGATCAAGGCTACCAGCTAGGGAGCCCACATAATATTATTGACTTGCGATGGTTCATTCTCAATTCCTATCAGACTTGTAATTCAATTAATATCTTGATAAACTTTAAATTTCAAGCTCCCAAAGCATAATTCATGAAATTCCTTGAAAGTCATAATTGTCTCAATGTCATCCAAGTATTTTGCCTAGAGTGTCATTATGCATATGTCCCTAAGATCATAACCTGGGTCTTGTGGGTTATGGGCCCACCATGCTTCCGCTGCGTACTCTGATGCTGCATGTCCTGCATAGACTGCGCCATACCCGAGAGAGCTTAAAGCATCTCGGACTGGAATCACTGGTGCTCAGTTCCTACTGGGTTGGCAGGGGCCATACCTCCAGTAGTTCCTTAACCCACCGGCAGATCAGCATTACCGGCCAGAGAGTCCTCCTCATACTGTTGGCTCCTAGCGAGCCATATCTATTTTCTGTTAAATTAGATGTGGTTAATATCATAAACTAAAGTGTCAGGTGTCTCAAAATATGTTCTCTATGTAATATCATGTCAATATGTCTGTGTCCCTAGGGTCATAAGTTCTCTACTTGTTATCATGTCAATATGTCCGTGTCCCTAGGGTCATAACCTATGCTCTGATACCATAAAAGCTGTCACGCCCCAGACCCAAAAATTTTGAGCTAGGGTGACAATCCGCCGCGTGCCGGGCACGCAAGGCGTCCCGAAACATGACACTGAATTCAAGAAAAGCAACAACCTATATATCATTCAAGTCCATGTCTTTAATACAATCCATAACTAAAGATTTGGGCTACAAGCCCTACACATAAGCATTACAGGGGTTACATCAACATATGAATCCACTTTATTTTAAATAGAAGCTCCAACGAACCTATGGTTCCTTACACACCACCATAATATAGTCTGGGCATCAAGCCCTACACATAAATACACTGGTATAGCAATAAAACAAAATCTATATTTTATTTGAGTTGAGGTCCATCACTCCAACATGTTATTCTCAAATCTCATGGTCCTGTAGCAAAAACATTATAATATTTTATGAGATTACACTCAGTAGTAAACCACGTTATATAGTCAAATCATAGCATCACAATCAATAAGCATGTAAATGATCTGCATGCATAAACATTTCACAAATACTCAAACATGCAATGTAAGTAAACCCATCATTGTTATATTATATCATATGTGTCCCACGGCCCTGCAATGCCCCATAACAAAGGAGAGCCGCGGCGGCACATATAAATATAATTCAAATCATTTGCACTCATCATTGTTGTATTATATCATAGCAATTATCAGTGCATATAAACAATTCATTGTCATATTATATTATATGTGTCCCACGGCCCTGCAATGCCTCATCTGAGCACATCCTCTAGATTTGTGGCCTCTACATGCCCTAACAAAGGAGAACCGTGGTGGCACATATCAATATAATTCATTCTTTTGCATTCATAATCACTCCATTATGCAATGTAAGTATTATATCATGCGTGTCCCATGGCCCTGCAATGCCTCATCTGAGCACATCCTCTAGATGTGTATGGCCATAGCAAAGGAGAACCGCGGCGGCACTTATGAATATAATACCAATCATTTACATCCATAACCGATCAATTGTACTATAAGTAAACCCACTGTTTATACTCTCAATCGTAACTGTAAATGTGACCCACGGCCCTGCAATACCTCAATAGTGTACCAACCAGCATCCCCTTAAAGCATCCCCCTACTGAAAGGTCAAGATACCAGGGTCACGCCAATAACGTACCAACAAGCATTCCCTTAAAGCACCCCCCCTACTGAAAGGTCGAGATACCAGGGTCATGCCCATAATGTACCAACAAGCATTCCCTTAAAGCATCCCCCCTACCGAAAGGTCGAGATACCAGGGTCACACCAATAATGTATCAACAAGCATTCCCTTAAAGCATCCCTCCTACCGAAAGGTCGAGATACCAGGGTCACGCCAATAACGTACCAACAAGCATTCCCTTAAAGCATCCCTCCTACCGAAAGGTCGAGATACCAGGGTCACGCCATGTCAAATCCACCCGAACACGTCCTCTGGATGTGTGTGTGGTATGACAGGATAAAGGAGAGCCATGGCGACACATAATAGTACCTCACATCACATGCACTCATCATATCAATAACAACACAATATTGTATAAACAGTGGATTATACCTACTGAACAATTGCATGTAATACATCACATCAATTTCATAACTGCATCTCTCATGCATAGCAACTGCATCTCTCATGCATAGCAACAGCATCTCACATGCATAATAACTGCATCTCTCATGCATAGCATCCACACATGAAATCATAGTACATAAATAGTCATGTATTCATAATATTCATCTACTTACAAATTTAGCCAATACCAATTCACAATTTAACTACGCATATCCTGAAATAAATTATTTAATAAACTGATAACTGACTTACTTACCTCAGTACGCAATCCAACAGGTATAAATAAGCTAGTCAGATGTCTGAGCACCTACAGGATTATTTACACAATTAATTGATTAGCAAGGAATATTAAAATGACCATTAGAATTTCTACCCAGACTAGTTCACGGGCCCTACTTTGGGCTCGAATATCTCCCACTACACACACCCGATTGGGGAAGTAAAAATACCCCAAGAAACTAGAATTCACTCAGATTCTAGCCATATAATTATTTTTCTAATCCCGATCCGATACAGGGCCCAAAATCCAGCCCAAAGTTAGCCCACTGCACGGCCCAAAAGGCCTGAACCGGCCGGCCCAGCCGGCCCGGTTCAAACCAAATCCCACCCGATCCCTGTTTTTCCAAACAGGGGACGGGGACATGGCCGGCGGCCGGGGCCGCCGCCAGCCAAATTGAGGGCGGCCCGGCCGCCGGTGGCCAGGCCAGAGCCGGCCGCCGCCGCGGCCGGCTGCCAAACCCCCTCCTTCTCCCTCAATTCTCTCACTCTCTCTAACTCCTCCGCGCGGCACGGAACTGTGCCGGCAGCACGGCCGGCCACCATGGCCGGCCGGACCTCCATCAGACGCACGCCCAGCGCCGGTGGAGGCGACAGGCCAAGTCTCGGGCCCGGCGAGGCGGCGAGCACGCCGCTGGGCCCGAACCAACCGACGGAAGCCGAATCCGGTTCGGCTTCCGCCACCGTGCGAGAGGAGGGCCAATTGGCCCTCCCTCTCCTCTCTCTCTCCACCACACTGCCGGACGCCTCCCCCGGCGCCGACGGAGTCGTCGGCCAAGTATCAGGCCCGGCGCGGCGGCGAGCACGCCGCTGGGCCTAAACCAAGGGGGACGACCGGGTTTCCTGCTCCCCAGTCTCCCACGCTCACTCTGTATCTCTCTCTGGTTCTCTTTCTCTCTCTCTCAGGCTCTCTCTCTCTGGTTCTTTCTGCGATTCTTTCTCTCTCTCTTTCTTCTCTCTCCTGATACTCTCTCTCTTCCTCTTTCTCCCATGGCAACTCACTCTCTCTCTCTAGCACTAAAAGGATGGGCAGAGAATTACCTGGAGGGGATGCGGACTCTGAGCACCAGGAGGGAGGGCACCCCCTGCCTTTTTAATGTCGCAGCGAGACGCTTCGGTTATGAGATCTGGAGAACCAAAGTGTCATCACTGCGAGCGAAGTGTTACTCAATACATTAAATCAACCCAGACCTGGTTCACATGAACCGGGTTAGAATTAACTCAAACCTGGTTCACATCAACCGGGTTAGAATTAACCTAAACCTGGTTCGTAGGAACCGGGTACTACATCCTCCCTGCGGGAGTCTCCCCGGCGACCCGCCACTGGGCTAGAGGGACATGATCCTCCGGATTGGAGGACCACTCAAGGGGAGAAGAAGGAGGAGGAGAAGGAGAAGCTTGAGGCCTCTCGGGCGAGGAACGATTCTCTGAATCGTCCTCCGCAGACCAAGACTGGGAACTCATTGCAAGATGAAAGATTGAAGAAGCCTAGGAGGAACAAAGAGCTAACCTGGGAAGGAAGGTGACGAATGCGAGCTCTCGAGTGCAGAGGGAACCAGGAAGCAGAAAACCAGAAAGCAGAGGGAGAAGAAGATAGCAGGAATAGAATGGCCGCTTTCAACCCTCTACTCAGGTTTTATTCAGTTTCAAACTGTCCCGCCACGCCTCGACCGCCACGCGGGCTCCCACAGCAAGCTGGATTGCCTAGGTAATCGCTGAGCACGAGATACGATTCGCTTCCGGCCAATGGTAGGACACCGATGACATTGCCGTTATGATGGATAATGATGGCGTGACTTTCCTCATGGACTTTGACAGATAAACCCTGCTTCGAGGATGATCGCCGCAAATCGGGTAGACAACATTGGCCGCCCTATCACATCCCTGTACTGCCTGCATAAAATCATCACAGCGCCTATAGACACGTGTCTGGAGGCGGTTCGCAAAGGGTGAGGATCAGCCATTTGGGAGGTGACACCCCTTTCACTTTACTGGGGCAGGCCCACTCCGAGACCTCCCTCTAGGTCTCGGGCACATGAACAGTATATCAACCCCCGAGACCTCCCTCTCGGTCTTGGGGCACATGAACAGTATTTCAATCCCTGAGACCTCCCTCTCGGTTTCGGGGCACATGAACAGTATATCAACCCCCGGGACCTCCCTCTCGGTCTCGAAGCACATGAACAGTATATCAACCCCCGGGACCTTCCTCTCGGTCTCAAGGCACATGAACGGTATCTCAATCCCCGATGCATGGTCAGGTCGCTCTGAGCCACCTGGGTGCCCACATAATCCACCGCACATCCATGGCAGAAGGTGGCCATACCTTATAACGGCGTATGATCCGTTGTATCCCTGTCACTGTGCATGGCCATACCCCGTTACGGTATGCGGATCACCACCTGCCCGTTGCTGTGCACGATCATGTCCAGTGGTGGCGCGCACCAGACATGACCCCAGATGCGAGACATCTATGAGGTCGTACTGACAGGTAACTCATGATGCATCCAGTGTGTACGATGACAGTACGACCTATCATCGTCGGCCCTGTATTTTGTTCGTTATTGAACTGGGCTCCTAAAAATCAGTAATCTTGGGAATAGAAGGGGGACATTCAAACAGGTATAAAAGCACGCGCCACGCTATGAGTGAGGATCCTTAAACTCTGATTTTCTAGTTTTCTTCCTACTAGCTAAAACCCTAACTGTTTCAGCTCCCTTCTGCTGAGCAGTTCTCATCTGATCCCAAGTGACTAACTTGAGCGTCAAGGGTCCCCATCGGAGTATCCGGTCTTCGGGGACTTTTCTTGTAGGGGTCCGGAGAGAAGGACGTCCATCTTCCCCGATGCTTGAAGAATGTGACTTGGCATCATCAATACCTTTACCATGAGATATAGATTGGCAACCTCAGTGTTGGAATCATCTTCAGCGGTACTAACCTCACAATTGCTCCATGTTGATGCCAATGCCTTCTTCTTTGGCCTCTTACAAGCCTTCTTGAGCTAGGGACAATTGGCTCTAAAGTGCTTAACTTCTTGTATTCATAATAAATGAGGGGGTTGTAACCCTTCTTGATCGATTCTCCCTATATGCCTTGTCTTCTTCCTTTTTGTTGCCATTGCTTCTCTCATTTTTTAAGAATATCTTGATTTCCTTTAGGAGCTAAGAATCTATGATATTAATCTCGTTGGTTTTTTTTAAGGGATCAATATCATATTAAATTGAAAAGTTTATCTATTTTAAGAGATTGATTATGAAGAGTAGAAACCTATTTGCTTTATGAGTCAAGAATCTAGTTTTAAACATTAAGATATCTATCTCTTTGATCTTCTAAAGAAATCAATAACTTACTAAATTAGGAAGGTTAATTGTTTTAGAAGATTGGTATTTTATGAAGAGTAGAAACCTATTTGCTTTAGAAAATCTCTCTATAAATAAGGTTCAATGGAGATCTTTTGATATCAATTCAATAGTTAAAAAGGATGAAGAAGGTGAAGGTTCAACATCAAAAAGTTTGATGGAGCTCCAGAGCAAAGAATAGTTTCTAATAATTTTATCTAGAGAGGTAAGTAGTGATTACCTTCTAAAATTTATTATTTTTAAATAAATAAATATGTATCATCCTATGATGCTTATTATATGAATATTGTATGCTTACATATTTATTATGATTGCTATAATTATATTTGATATTAATTATTTATTACTCTTGATGAATTAATAAATATGATGAACTAATCATAATTAAGATTTAATGAGAGATAATAAAAGTGAATTAAAAATTCTAAAAATAATTATATTGTATGACTTGGGATGCTTGACCATGGGGCTGTACCTTGTGATACTCTGCCATAGTGGTAAAACACTGGTGGATGCCTTGACCTAGAGGCTATGCCTTGGTGATATCTTACTTGTGGGGGGTAAAACACTGATGAATGCCTTAATTATGGAGGCTATATACCTGGCAATACCCTACCTATGAGGGTAAAACACTGGCCACATGATTCTAGTATAGCAAAATTATAAGACAAGGTGCAATGAGAACTATGATTAGATGACATGACATAATGAAAACTGAAAATATGATAATTGTAGCTTATTTATTTTAATCAACAAACCATACCTATATATTAATATTATATCATATTTTAAAAAGCTAATTATTACTTGCTAGGTTAGCGAGCTCATTATATTTTACCTTTCTTTTTTCAGAAACGGTTATAACAGATATGCGGGGATGCTATTAGGAGAGTGCCTAATGCATAAAAAAAATAAATGATTTTTTATTAATTAGTTGTTGAAAACTTAGTATATTTTCAAAATAATGGTTTTATAGTCAAGTTTTATTTTACCTAAGAATGCTTTTTAAATGATGATTGAAATTTTATATTTTTTATTATGATATCATGAATGATGCCTTACATGCTAGAAATTTATTTTTCAGTGTACGATGGATGCTTTAGATATCTATTTAATGGGTTTGGAGAGTTACAAATGGTATCAGAGTAAGCTAACCTAGGCAATGAGATAAGAATTGAGTATAGATGGATAGATGATAAAGATTTAAGTGAAATAATTATATTATTAAATAAGAATAGACATACACTTAGAACAAGGTTAGCAAGAAAACTTAATCATTAATTTTGTTGTAATAGGATCACATGGCCCGATGTAGAGGAAGAAGGACTACTAACTAGGGGTGCAACTCGGGCTCATGAAACTCGGGTTTTCCTCAACCCTAACCCTAACCCTATTTGTAAAACCTCAACCCTAACCCTAACCCTAACCCTATTTATAAAACCTCAACCCTAACCCTATTTTTAAAAATCGGGTTTGGATTGAGTTTTGGGTTGGAATTCGGGTTGATGAGGAAAAAAAAAAGCTTTTTTCAAAGTAAATAAACACCGAATTATAGATTCCAAAGATGGAAAAACAAAATCCCTTGCCGAACGCATAAGCTGGACTCGGAGCTTTAACATTGTATTAAAAAAAATCTTATCTGAAATAAAGAAGAGGAGGAGGTGCTGTAACAAAGAAGAGGAGGAGACAAAAAGTGAAACGAAATGTACGAATGGTCCGCCTTTTATTTATCCTTTTTACCGATGGCCTTGCCCTCCTCGTCCTCAAGTTGGCCATCTCGTTCGATTCAATTAGCGCCTTCAACGTCCCCAAAAATCTGGCCGATAAACTACCCCCGTTCGAATAACCTCAGGTTCGGGTTATCTCACAACCTAACCCGAGTCAATTGTAAATCGGATGGATTAAATCCGAATCTTTCAGGTTCGGGTTGGGTAAACATGAGTTTAAACACTGCTGTAAATCGGGTTCAGCAGGCTATTTGGATTGAACCCGACCCAAGTTGCACCCCTACTACCAACAATGCTGTCACGAAATCTTCATCTTCAAACCGACAAGTTGATGAAATGAATGAGCAATTGTCCCAAAATAGATAGGCTTAAGGCATTACAAATAACATCAAAACCAACTCAAATGCATGACAATTGATAAACAAAAAAAAAGAACTGCTCATAAAATAGTGATAGAGTTCCATCATAATGTGAAACCATCCTTGTAGTATAAACGACCTGGCTTGGGGTGGATACTATCTAGCTTGTGACATGTGCCAAGAACGCCACTTGATAAGAAAGAGACATTGTAATACCATAAAAATATTCTCACATCCGATGAAAAAAGAAAAATTTTAATAACTTATAACTCAAATTTATGTGCCATCATTACTCAAAATTTACTCTCACCATAACACAAGCAAACGATACATCATTCTCAGAGCAGCTAAATGCACTTTAATTCTTTACTTTCCAATCATTCTCCCCAGACAACAGCTGACAAAATAAAACGCCTATCCACTCACAGAACAATTTTCA
Organism: Calamus simplicifolius; assembly: GCA_900491605.1. Classification (NCBI taxonomy): domain Eukaryota; kingdom Viridiplantae; phylum Streptophyta; class Magnoliopsida; order Arecales; family Arecaceae; genus Calamus; species Calamus simplicifolius. Next base: position 2,711,452 of record UESW01003949.1, read on the forward strand.
TATTCACTAAAGCAACTTTTCAGCAATCTGGATTGCATTTAGCGCAGCTCCTTTCCGAATCTGATCACCACAGACAAATATGTCCAACCTGTATTGAAATTTTCCGAGTTATGATTTCATGCAGCCTGATGACATCAGTAACCACATAAAGTAGCGACAGAACCAGTAGTATAAAGTACATCACATTGCTCAAAAGACTGATGACAGTAATATCAATAATCCCGCCAGTAATGGCAGCTAGAATTTTAGTTAGAGGAAGGTCATATTACCCAAGGTTGCCATCTTGAGATAAATCTTGACGAATCCGTCCTACTGCAACATCATCTTTGTTTGATACCTGCAGTTGATGGAATTTTCTTCTTTAAACTTGAATCATCATCAGTTGTTCAGTTACAAAGTAAACAAATTTTGTACACTAGTTCAGCATGACAATAATCCATGGCGGTCCATTGCCCTTCTCATTATAATGCTTAATGGTTATAATTATATAAATCAATAAGAGAACCTCCAAGGGTGTAGGGAAGTTATTGCATGTCCGGTCATCAATTATCACCACACCAGGAGCTCCATTAAGAATTTGCCTTGCAGTGTCCTATCCACTCAACAAGAAAAAGAATTCAGACTCTGCCCACGTCTAACCATCTTCCAGGATTTCATATGGTAAGAAATGAAAGCTAGAAGCTAAGATAGAAGGTAAACATACAAACTTCAAAGGCCGCACACATGACAATGATGTAAAGAACATGTTCCCAAAAATTAAACTGTAATGTAGAGAGTAAGATAAATCCATTCATCAAAACCTTGCTGACAATAAAAATATTGATTACAAGCCATCATACCACTCATAAGTGGCAAAAGAAAGGTCGGGCAAGACCATTAGCTCAAATGAAAGGCCTGTCTAACATTAGGCAACCTTCAAAGCTCTAATGAGCACTTATTGGAAACATCAGGTTGATATCTTCTCAAATAGTTCACCAAAATTTGAACTCACTCTCAGTTTGTCAGAACTGGCCAAATTCGTTTGTAGGACAATAGCATCAGAGAAGCAGGTTGATAGATATAATGGTCTGAACTTACCCATGCATTAAGAAGCAGGTCCTTAGAACTTACCTTGAGGCTCTGAAAAACTTGAAAATCAAATGACAAAAAACATGGAAAAAAATGGACCTTGTAACATTCACTAAAGGTGAAAAGTATCTACAAATTATTTCCATCAAGTAGCAAATACCAAGTTGCTGGCTGACTGCTAACAAAATGTGCAACGAATCTGAAATTGTGATGATAGGCAGAATAAAAAGAAGTGCATCTACAGGACAAATGAACTAACTTGTTGCAATGAAAAGTGAGCTTAAGCAGGTTAGAGCATACCGCAAGAGTCAGCTAAAATTTTTTATTCTAACCCTGATCATAGCTATCGATTGTAGCATTTACCAAACATCAGGGCCCCACCATCTTCTTTCCTCACGAAACTATGTAATCTCAATCAGTTCTCCATTACTTTATCTTCCATTGGCTCAATTAGTGAGACATTTATAGTGCATGCCCCCTAATCCAATCCTATAGTTTTCCATTTTCCATACACCCACTTCACCACTGACATCTTTGTTATTCTTGATATGGTTATTTAAAGTTCAGTTCGATATTTAAAAGAACTGGAAAAATACAACTTTCAAATAAGCCCTCATAGAGATGAGATTCATGCTTGAAACACAGAAATATGACTTGCCTCTTTACAAGAGGCCTTGTATATTGCTTAAAACACTGAGATCACATTGATCTCAGGAGATAAAAAAGAAAAATGTGAAAGCTTTCAAAAAATAGTACTTCCAGCATCAGCGCTGAAGCAACTCTTAACCGAAGCATAACCCTACCTCATTCATAAATGTCTTGTTGCACTAAAGTTCCAGTAATCTAGTGACAAAAGAACTTTATTGAGGAAAATTTTAGCATGTCAAATAGTCGCCAAAAATGCTAGCAGCTGGTGTGACCGTACGCTGAAGATTAAGAGTGATGACCAATAGCATCAGCCATATCTTCAACACCAATTAGGCAATTACAGAAACAAAGCAACCATCAAGCTATAGACACAAGGGGAACCCATGAGGCCATTGCCTAACAAGCATGTAAAGTCTTAGCATGAAAAAGGAATGTCATGGTAATAAATAAATGCCTAAAACCAAGCATTCTGATACACAAGGAAGGAATAGAACACCAAAAAGAAATGATCAATAAGTACATATCTTGATGGTCAGTTATATATGTTCTGACTCTTAATTTATCAACATGAACCATGTTGTTACAAAATGCTAAAGTACACAAGTTTACGAACAAGTCCCCATATCTACTTACTCAACGTCAATGCTTGATTTCAATGTACATGTGTATGCATAAATTTAACTATTTTGTTTTGTTTGCAACCAAAATTCATGAGTAATTGAAGATGAATCCAAACTCCCTTACCCTACTAAAGGTATGACTAAAGGTATTCCATAACTGTATAACGTAATTACACCTTAGGTTTAAGTACTCTTCCATGGAAGGCGGACCAAGATCAACATCAATGATGATCATATGACAACACAAATTCAAAACTTGGTATCTACACTACTTATTGAACTATTTGCTAGTTTCACCACAAGTTATGCCTCTCCAAATTATATTATCTCAAAAACTAGATGTTTACTATAGCAATTTTATCCGATTAAATTTTAGACTGCTTATAATTATGCATAACTGTACAGCATGGTACCTGTAACAACACAAATTTGTGCAATAGTTAAGCACAACAACATGGGAAAAACACGTATAAATATCCACCAAAATAGGTTTCAGACAATTTATTGTCAACAGGACCACCCATATTATGAGCACACCTCTAGCAACCAGGATAGCAGATTATAAGATTCCATTGTCAAGTAGATCACATTAATTTTCCCAACTCACCTCATCAAGTGGCTTTTCAAATTGGAGATTCACACTTTCAGCATGCGCACGCATTACAGGAACTCGTATACAAGTTGCAGTCACTTTGACATCCATGTCATTCTAAAACAGGTCCATTTGAAATATAAGACAGATGAGGCATGCAAAAAGTACCAACTTAAGGGGGAAAAAGACAAAGAAACAATAAGACAAAGAATGAAGAAATGTATCCATATACAAAATTCTAAAAGAGGTACCCAGATTTTTCTTGTCTCCTTCATCATTTTCATTTCTTCTTCATTATATCCATTTGACAGAACTTGTGCATTATGAGAGAACAGGTTAAATGCATACTGCATGAACAGAAATTAAGCAGTAATTTGGCACCATCCAGTCCATTCATCATAATTTTTGATTCAAGGCAACCCAGACGGAAAAATAAAAAGAACCTGTTGTTTAAAGATTTTACACGTGGGTTGCTTTCCATCCAGGACCTACAGAAAAATATGCACCATAATTGAGCAGTGTTAAGGAAAAAGGAAAAAAAGCAGAGTGAAAGGGAGAATCAAGCAGAATACCTCACGAGTCTGCAGTTCAAGCTCTTCCATTGCTGCAGCACCTGCACCACTGGCTGCTTGATAGGTACTGACAATCATTCTCACCACCTTCCACATGCACAAAGCCAAGCTGACAGATTAGGTGGCACTAACCATCATGACATTAAAAAAAGAATTTGAAAGTGTGAAAAGGACAGAAATACTCTCAAAATTGGAATTCAAAATTTATTTCAGCAAGGGCACCAAATTGAAGCCTTATCAAATTCCCAGAATTCAGTCAAACGAATTCTAAATGTGGTATAGCTTGCAAACTAAATTCAACAGGATCCTTGAAAAAATTGCAGTAAATAGCATGGTCTTCTTCTTTTAAAGAAGATATTTTGCTGTTTCAATAATTCATGCAAAATTCATGGAAGGAGACCTTAATCAGTTACAAATTCTTCTTAAATTAATGGATTTTGTGAATGTGGTGCATATGACCATTTTAAGTCTATAGCCTATTAAATATGGAGCTTTTGCAGTCCCAAAAAGCTATCTTGTAATATGGAGAAAAAAAAGAAGAAAAAGAAGAATGGACCTACCCAAATTTACTAAATTCCTCTAATCATAATAAAACAAAAAGAAAAAAGAAATTTTCTTCTGCTTTTGCAAGATGAATCATCAGCTAGCTTAATCTTTTAGCTCCTTGACATGTTTGGAATTATTGGCTAAGTATGAGAATGAAGCACTGGCATCCTAAAGAGCAGTAGGTGATACTTGGAGACACATACTTTCTGAACAACTAGATCGACTGATTAGCTGCAAAAGTGACGCTCTATGACAAGATGCACAGAAATACGATCTGGAAGAGAGCAGAAATTTTTAAACATATAGAAAGAGGCCTTGCAAACATGATTCCTTGAACTTTCTTTAAAAAAAGTTAGAAAGAATGCCAAGGTTGCCACTATATCGTTCCTTTTAAATAGATAAATATATTTAAATATCTATATATAGAGAGAGAACTAGGATCCGATTATCTCTTCTACCCCTAGATCTATACGGATCCTAAAGCTACTCCATCTTTTCCACTTTTTCATCTTGGGATTGGATTCATGAATTGTGTGGATCCAAGGATAGGTGACGTGACCAAATTTAGGCTTGTCTACATTTGAATGTAGCCAAGTCTAGCTATAGGTATGTATATATGTATGAAATGTACGTATGTGACGTATGTATGTATGTATTAAATCTATTTGGATGGTTAGAAAATTACGCAGTAGATGCATGTGGAATGACTAAGTACTAAATCAAGACTCGAGGCTTGTCATTTGTGAGACCATGATATGCTTTAGTAGTGGGTTAGACCCTTCTTTTGAACAGCAAATAGAATTTTGATAGGGTGTATGACTGAATAGTTATCAACAACATAGGAGATTAAGGATAAAAATGCCACGAGAATGTCCATAGATTTATTATCATTGTTGCATGGTACATTGGATGGCCTATCAATCTAATAAGTTGCTCCTTTACATAGAGAGCTTATGGATGTGAGAATTGTGCCAAAATAGATGACAAGGAAGATGAAATGAATATGATGTCAACTATATGACACATGATAATTCATGGCCACATTGCTTGCAGTTCTTATAGGACAATCATTGTGCTAGTTTTCAAGGTTTGATGACATTGCCACAAATGGAATAACTCCAAGACCAGACTTTTGTTGGAAAAAATAATAATTAAGCTGTATAAAAATTTCTAGAAATTCAAATGTGAAAATTTAAATGCAGAAATTTAAATTAAAGAAGTTGAAAACCGTGTATCGACCAAGGCATGTTAGACACTACCCTAAGAACTAATTTTCACCCCTTCGTGTAGGTTATAGGCGATTTATGCCCAACGTACAATGATCTCACTCGATTCGAACCTTTTACCACAAGCACGATCGCATGGAGGTGCAGCCCAACAACTCCTTCAAGTACTCAAAGGTAAAATCAGAAAAAACAAAATAATAAAAGGAAAAAATAATATTAAAGAAAAAGGATGAGGGAGCTTTTTTTTTTCTTAGTAGGGCTTCTAAGACACAGGCTTTTTCTCGCAACACAATCTCATAAATTATGGAGCTTGGCAGGACATAAAAGTGGATTCAAGTTTGGATTGCCTACAACCCTGGATCTTCGAACCAATTTATAAGCTTAGTCCAAGTAAACCCTAACGGCTCAGCCCTTTATGACCTTAAAGGCCCAATGGCCATTATTCCCAAATCACCAAGAAAAACGATAAAAATTTAAATTAATTGAAGGTTTCTAAACGCTCAAAACTCACACTTGCAATATATTCGCACAAGCATTCATGAGCAAAAGTGTTCCGATATCTAAGGGAAACACTTAATCTCTTTTTGATGTTCACTAAACACTTTGAGGTAGTTGAGGGTTACAATGATGTTAATTGGGTCAACGATTCTCTTAATCTTAAATCAACTACTGGATATCTCTTTTTCTTAACGATGCTGCTATTTCCTAAGGATCATTTAGACAAATTATTATCTCTAGAAGTGCCATGGAAGGCAAGTTAATACTTCTCGATACCACCCGTAACAAGGCAAAGTAGATTAAGAATTTAGTATCAGAACTACCTTTGTTACCTAAGCCAGTGTTAGACATATTGATCCATTATTATAATAAAGCCATAATCGAACTCACTAATCAGAAGAGTACCAATAAAAAGATAAACCATCATATAGGCTTCATCGTAAGTTTATAAAACAACATAAAAAATAATATTATCTCCTTCAAATTCGTTAAGTCTGAAAAAAAATTGGTAGATCAAGTAACTAAGAGACTATCTAGAAGTGGAATCCTATAATCATCGAGGGGAATGAGGCGTAAGCCCATTATTTCATAATCAGTAGTGGATACTCAACCTTTGTGATAGAAAATCTTATAAAAGAGGCTCAATGTGGTAGAAATAAAGGTGATTGCATGATCGAGTTAGATCATAATCTTCGAAGAATTTTTTCTTCCATCCCTATAATGAATGAGCTTATACAACAACAAAATAAAATTATATATGGTTAAGTTATATTCTTAATGGATTCAAGGTATGTTATCCGTAGGGTATTAGTCATAAATACCTTTTGAGGATTCATTTATGTCAGAATTGTCGTATTAAGCCATGACTAAAGGTTTGGGTTAATTGTAAGAAATTTTCATGAAAAATCAGATATTAAGCACAAGGCCTTTAATATGCGCTGATCACTTAAACCGATTTGATCCATTCTATATGTATGATTAATAGAAGTTTAAGTCAAGGACCTAATTTAAGGTATAATCTATTATAATTTCTTCAAATGTATACAATCAACACTAAGTGAATTTAAATCCACTGAACATCTTACTTATTGATAGTATAAGATGCCTAAAATTTATATTACATTACTTTTATTTTTTTTTGTAAATTTAAAAACTGCGTGGGATTGTTGACCTTTTATGTTAAAAAAAAATGAATTTTTAAAAAAATGCCAATGAGCACTCCGCTCATGTGAGCGCTGACACAAGCGTTCGAGCGCACAAGCGATGTGAGCATTCTACAAATGCTGGTGCAAATGCACTACGAGCGCGAGTAATGCTTGTGAGTGTTCATAAATGCTCCAATTAATTTGAATTTTTACCCCTTTTTACATGATTTAGGGATAATGGCTATTAGGCCTTTAAGGCCGTAAAGGACTAAGCCATTTGGAGTTACTTAGATTGAACTCATAAATATGATGGAAAGAATCCGTGTACGAGCAAATACTAGCAGACCGTAATACGCAGCGGAATAATAAATAAAAATGCGCAAACCACACAATCACAGAAACACCAAGATTTACGTGGAAAATCCCTTCAAGATAAAGGGAAAAAAACCACGGGCAAGCCAGAGAAGAAGATCCACTATAAAATAATAAATATCCAAGTCTCAAAGTCCCTTGCCAGAACTTGAGAAACAATCACAAGAGAATAATAGGGATATAAGGATTACGTCACCGAAAAATACGGTCTCCTGCGTTACCTCCTTATTTTCTTCCCTTCTCTTCTTCTTCTTCTCTTGTTTTTCTTCTGCAGCACCTTCACGTGATTCCTGGAGTGGAAGTCCTCCCACGTAGTTAAGCACCAAGCAGCAGCCCTTCCTTCTCTTCCCCTAGCAATCCATGCTCCTAGAAAAAAGAAATACCTGCTACATGCTTCTCCTCTTTTTTTCAGACGGCTGCTCCTTAAAAAAGAGAAAACCAAAAAAGGAAGGCGGCTACTCCTTTTATAAAAGAGAGAGAACAAACCCTGGTAGAAAAAGGAGTAGCGCTCCCTTTTGCCCTAATGGGCTGAATAAGTGGGCCATGGGCCCAACAACCTCCCCCTTCAGCCCATAAGGGAGGCTGTCTCATGCTTCCTTAGTGTGAAATCATGCCGACCAGCTGTCGGCATATCTCTTGCCTTTCTTTTGATAAGGTCTTTGTCAACATGTCTGCCCCATTTTCATCTGTGTGAATTTTCTGAAGCTGTAACTGCTTCTCTTCAAACACATTTCGAATCCAGTGGTATCTCACATCTATATGCTTTGACTTGAAATGAAAAGTTGGGTTCTTGCACAAGTGGATGGCGCTCTGGCTGTCACAATGTACCACATAATTTTTCTGTTTCAATCCCAATTCATGTAAGAATTCTTTCATCCACAGCATCTCCTTACAGACCTCGGTAGCAGCAATATATTCTGCCTCTGTGGTAGAGAGAGCTACACACCTTTGCAATCTGGATTGCCATGACACAGCTCCCCCTGCAAAAGTAAGTATGAAACCTGATGTGGACTTCCTTGTATCAATATCTCTCGCCATATCTGCATCTGTGTAACCAATCAGCACAGCTGGACCACCCCCAAAGCTTAAACAAACTTTGGAGCTTCCTCTGAGATATCTGAAGATCCACTTCACTGCTGCCCAATGCTCTTTCCCTGGATTTGCAAGAAATCTGCTAGCAACACCCACTGCATATGCGATGTCTGGCCTCGTACATACCATCGCGTACATCAAACTTCCGACTGCTGAAGCGTAAGGAACCTTCTTCATTTTCTCCTTCTCCTCATCACTTGAAGGACTTTGCTCTGAGCACAACCTGAAGTGACCTGCAAGAGGAGAACCAACTGGCTTTGCATTGATCATACTGAACCTATCCAATACCTTCTCAATGTACTTTTCCTGTGACAACCATATTTTCTTGATTCTTCTATCACGGAAATCTGCATACCCAGTATTTGCTTTGCTGGTCCCATATCCTTCATTTCAAATGAATTGCTCAGCTCCTTCTTCAACCTGTCAATCATAGACATATCTTTCCCAAGAATAAGCATGTCATCAACATAAAGTAGGAGTATGACAAAATCCTCACTAAACCATTTGATATACACACAATGATCTGAAGCCATTCTTTTGTATCCATTTTCAGCCATAAATGAATCAAATTTCTTGTACCACTGCCTTGGAGCTTGCTTCAGCCCATATAAGCTTTTTTTCAATCTGCAGACAAGATTTTCTTTACCTTTGACTTTGAAGCCTTCTGGTTGCTCCATATAGATTTCCTCCTCCAAATCACCATGAAGAAAAGCTGTCTTCACATCTAACTGCTCAACCTCCAAGTCTAGACTAGCAGCAATACCTAGAGCAACACGAATTGAAGACATTTAACAACAGGAGAAAAAATCTCTTCAAAGTCAATACCTTTCTTTTGACCAAAGCCTTTCACAACCAATCTGGCCTTGTACTTTGGTTGAGAACAATGCTGTTGAGTCTTTAACCTGAAAACCCACTTGTTCTTTAAAGCCTTCCTTCCTCTTGGTAGTTCCACTAAATCATATGTGTGGTTCTTCTGTAAGGCATCCATTTCTTCCAGCATACCTACTAACCACTCCTTTTTCTGCTCACTTTCAACTGCCTCCTGGTAACATTCTGGTTCACCTGCATCAGTAAGCATTATATATTCATCTGTAGAATACCTTTTGGAAGGTTGACGTTGTCTGATAGATCTTCTCAGCTGAGGCTCTGTAGGAGGTTGCTCCTGATCTCCTTCCTGCTCAACATGTCCTACAGGTGAGTTAATACCTGCTCCTGCACTATTTTCTTGCACATCTCCCCTATCACCCTGATTTACTAGAGGAGTAACTGGATCACAGTCTGTTAATCCTCCTGCAGAAGACTTGACTGACACCTCCTTCTTGAAGTCTTGAAGGGTTTGATCTTCAAAAAATACCACATCTCTGCTTCTGAATACCTTCTGCTTTTCTGGATCCCAAAGTCTATAACCAAACTCATCATGTGAGTAACCAAGCAAAGCACATTCTTTTGTCTTACCATCCAGCTTGGACCTCTCAATGTCTGGAACATGTGCAAATGCACGACAACCAAACACTCTCAAGTGCTTATAAGAGACATCTTTTCCTGACCATACACGCTCTGCAACATCACCATCTAGAGCTGTACATGGTGACAAGTTTATTACATCAACCGCTGTCTTCAATGCCTCATCCCAAAATCTTTTAGGTAACTTGGACTGTGAAAGCATACATCTGATCTTTTCCATGATGGTGCGGTTCATTCTCTCTGCAATTGCATTATGCTGAGGAGTACCAGGAACTGTCATCTCATGTTGAATGCCATGTGATCTGCAATAATTATCAAATAACCCTGTGTACTCACCACCATTATCTGACCTTATACATTTCAGTTTCTTTCCTGTCTCTCTTTCAACTCTGGCATGAAACTCTTTGAAGACATTAATAACCTGATCTTTAGTCTTCAAACCATAGACCCAAACTTTTCTAGAAAAATCATCTATAAAAGTGAAAATAAAGTGCACCACTGATGCCTGGAACATTAACTGATCCACTAGGAGTTTTTGTCCTCAGAGGACCACAAACATCTGTATAGATACGATCCAAAACATGCATTTTTCTAGATAAAGCAGGACTAGCAAAAGAAACTCTATGTTGCTTGCCAACCAAACAATCAACACATGGGTTCAGATGTACACCTTTGAAGTCTGGTAGAACTTCTTCCTTGGAAAGAACTTGCAGCCCCTTCTCACTCATGTGTCCCAGTCGTTTATGCCACAACTCCATGCTGAAGTCGTTCTCTGTAACATTCAACTGTTCACCATAAGCTTTAGCCTGCAACCTGTATAAAGTGTGACATTTCTTCCCACTGGCTACAACAAGTGAACCTTTACTGAGCTTCCATTGCCCTTTATGAAATCTGCTATCAAAATCTTCATCATCAAGTCTTCCAACTGAGATTAAATTTAGCCTCAAGTCAGCTACATGCCTTACATCCTTGAGCACCAACTTACAGCCAAGATTGGTCTTCATGTGGATGTCACCCATGCCAATGATGTCTGCTGTGCCTTGATTTTCCATCTTGACAACACCAAAATTTTCAGTCTTATATGTAGAAAAAAACTCCCTCCGTGGTGTAGCATGATAAGAAGCACCTGTGTCAATCACCCACTCATGATTCTGACACTCACATGAGAAGATACCATCAGAAGTAGACAAAATCAAATAATCATCACTCTGCACAGTAGCTGTGATATTCTCCTTTGACTCTGTATCCTCCACTTCTTTTCCCTTTTTCTTACTCTTCTTAGGCTTCTTACACTGATTCTTGTAGTGCCCTTTCTCACCACAGTTATAGCAAGTAATATCTTTTCTTGACCTTGATTTGCTTCTACCCTTGTATGAATTGTCTCTATTTCTAGACTTTGACCGTCCTCTATTCTCTGAGACAAGTGCCTGTGAATCAATCTGAGAAGTTGCTGAATTTTTCCTTCTTAACTCCTCATTCAACAAACTGCCTGTTACTTGACTCATGGTGATAACACCGTCTGGTGCAGAATTACTGAGGGAAACTACCAGTGTCTCCCAACTTTCTGGCAATGAACTGAGAAGTAACAATGCCTGCAACTCATCATCAAGAGACATTTTCATAGAGGATAACTGGTTATTAATACTCTGCATTTCATTCAAATGCTCAGCAATAGAAGCACCCTCTTTATATTTCAGATTCACTAGTTTTCTGATCAAGAAAGCCTTGTTGCCAGCTGTTTTTCTCTCATATAGACTTTCTAACTTTTTCCAAAGAGAGTTTGCAGAAGTCTCAGTGGAAACATGGTGAAAGACACTATCATCCAACCATTGCCGAATAAAACCGACTGCCTTCCGATCTAACATGATCCAAGCATCGTCTGTCACTGTAGCGGGCTTTGCTTTGACCCCTTCTAAAGGTCCATATAGATCCTTGCAATATAAGAGGTCCTCCATCCTTGGTTTCCATATCATCCAATTGTTTCCGTTCAGACTGATCATGCGGGAAACATTACCGGCCTCCATGCTCGCACACACAAAAAAAATTCACAGGCTCTGATACCAGTTGATGGGAAAGAATCCGTGTACGAGCAAATACTAGCAGACCGTAATACGCAGCGGAATAATAAATAAAAATGCGCAAACCACACAATCACAGAAACACCAAGATTTACGTGGAAAATCCCTTCAAGATAAAGGGAAAAAAACCACGGGCAAGCCAGAGAAGAAGATCCACTATAAAATAATAAATATCCAAGTCTCAAAGTCCCTTGCCAGAACTTGAGAAACAATCACAAGAGAATAATAGGGATATAAGGATTACGTCACCGAAAAATACGGTCTCCTGCGTTACCTCCTTATTTTCTTCCCTTCTCTTCTTCTTCTTCTCTTGTTTTTCTTCTGCAGCACCTTCACGTGATTCCTGGAGTGGAAGTCCTCCCACGTAGTTAAGCACCAAGCAGCAGCCCTTCCTTCTCTTCCCCTAGCAATCCATGCTCCTAGAAAAAAGAAATACCTGCTACATGCTTCTCCTTTTTTTTTCAGACGGCTGCTCCTTAAAAAAGAGAAAACCAAAAAAGGAAGGCGGCTACTCCTTTTATAAAAGAGAGAGAACAAACCCTGGTAGAAAAAGGAGTAGCGCTACCTTTTGCCCTAATGAGCTGAATAAGTGGGCCATGGGCCCAACAAAATAGGCTCAAAGATCAAAGATTGTAGGCAATCCAAGCTTGAATCCACTTTACTTTTGAGATTATATTGTGAAAAGAAAACCTATGTCTTATGAACCCTAATGAAAAAGCTCTCATTATTTTTTAATATTATTTTTTTCTTGCATTATTTTGTTATTGGGTATTTGAAAGAGTCGTTGAGTTGCACATCCATGCAACCATACTTGTGGTAAGAAGTTCGGATCAGATTATTATACCTGGGAAACAAATTAGCTACAACCTACATGAAGGGACCAAAACTAATTCATAGGCCTCGGTTCTAGCATGGTTCTCAACTTCTTCGATTTAAATTTCTGCATTCAAATTTTTTACATTTGAATTTCTAACAATTTATTGACAGTTTAATTATTGTTTTTTCTAACAACTCTTAGTGGGAATGGAGTATAATATTGAATGGAGACAACACGAAGATTAGATTTTGGGAGGCAGGGGACTCGTAGTAGTACCTTGGCGTGACGATGGAGAGGCGTAGCGGCCATCAAACAGATGATGGTGGAACAATTGGGATTGGCGATGAGGGCCCCATTCGACCTTCCCTTGAGCCTGATGTGTGCCATGGCGTCGGGGTTCACCTCCGGGATGACAAGCGGGACCTCCGGGGTCATCCGGAAGGCTGAGCTGTTGTCGACCACGATGGCGCCCCTTTCCACGGCGGCCGGGCCCATCTCCCTGGAGATGGAGCCGCCGGCGCTGAAGAGGGCGATGTCGACGCCGTTGAAGCTCTCCGGGCGGAGCTCCTCCACGACGTAGTCGCGGCCCTCGAAGGGGATGATGCGGCCGGCGGAGCGACGGCTGGCGAGCATGCGAATGCTGCGGTAGGGGAAGTCGCGGTCCGAAAGGACGCGGAGGAACTCCTGGCCGACGGCGCCGGTGACGCCGACAACCGCGAGGGCGGGGCCGTCGTCCCGGAGGTTCATCCGGACGGCGGATGACGCCGGAGATCGGCTGCGGGCCCCGATTCGAATCGTTCGGAAGAGAGGCTGGGAGGAGGAGGGGGCGGTGAAAGAAGAGAAGAGGTGGTGACGATGAGCGGACGCCGTTGCTTCCATTTTTTTGTGTCGGCGCTGGCGGCGGCGGGTGGCGGAAAGACGTGGAGATCGGGTGGAGAATGGAAATAGAAAGGTCCATCACGGGGCTGCAGGGTTTAGGACTTCATAGAGATGGAAAATTAATTTAATGCCCAGTGGACTTGGAGAGTAATCTGAATGGAATGGGATCAAGCTAGTGAATTAGTCTAGATCAAATGAATTGAGAGCTAGTTTGAGGTAATTTGGTGAGATTAGCAATACTTTTTTTCTCTATTAATTTCACAATTAATCAATTTGAGGAAGATTGTGAGATTATTAGTAATACTTTTTTCTCTATTAATTTTACAATTAATCAATTTGAGGAAGATTCAGATTGGAGAGTAAGTCAAGTTTGGCGGGATGGATAGAAATAAATAAAAATGAGAATGTGAAATTGGGAAAATTTGATTGATTCAAAATGAAGTAGAAATCTATATGTGGACTAAGATCTCATCCATTAGAATTCAACTAATTTTGGGACAATTGTTCAAGTAAATATAGTATCAACTAGATCAATTGTATTGATATCTAAAATTAGCTTTTGAACACTAACCAATATGAGGATGGAAACTTATCTAACAGTGTTCGAACCATAAAAGAGTTAGAAGATGTCCGGAGATACTCCTTATAGGAGGCTTTTCGATGTTCAAGTCAGCATCAGAATCAAGAGAAAGAGAATAATTGGCAAGAGTAATCTAAGTCTTCTATCATACTTGTGTAGAAGGTCTTTTATATTAGTGCAGGAAGCACTCTTAATTTAGTTTGTTTAATAACAGATAAATTTGGTCTACTTCCTCCAATTGATCTTCGATAGGAAGTGTGTTTCTATTTTGATGCCTTTCTTCCTTGATGGATAATAAGTTTAGCTTATTGCTAAAACCATAACATGTACTTCTAGCTGATCCATAATAGCAAGTAGGTTCCTGTTTTGATGGATAATAAGTTTGGTAAAACATCTCACAAAGTTTTGAAGTTAAATCCATTAATATAACTTATCTTTAATTTTAACTCCTTGATTTTCTCTTTCATGTATAATCATTCATTTCAAACTAATTCAGACAATAAGCGAATAGACCAGAGAATAACTCAATTCTAGCATTTCTGAATAAAAGCAAGGTGGCTACCTTAGCCTCCCTTTTTATGAAAAGAAACGAGTAAGAGAAAATATATATCTACAATAAATTTGACTATAAGATAATAGTATGTGGATTATGAGCAGTGTTTTGCTTTTATATAAATTCATGAGGCTTTAACAACTAGTATCATGGCCACCAAGTAATTGGTTTATCTCAACCAAAATAAAAGTTTGCATTTTCCTTTTTCAAAAATGTGACATTTTTGAATCTTAGGTTGGACCTACTAAAAACTTGCATAAGATCATCTTAACTCTTACTAGTTATCATTGATATTAAAGAAGGAGGTGCCATCGGCAACACTCCCCTTAGCCCCACCTTAAAAACCACCAGATTTGTCCATGAGGCACTCAAGCTTCTGCTCTATAGCAATTATGAGGATCTGGATCCTCTTTGGTGGCTTCGCTACCTAAACCAAAGACAAAAGTGGTGATAGGTGCTTGCTTCGCTTCTCCTCCTTGCATTGTAGAGGTCATCATGGTTGCTCTCCTCGAAAAAATATTCTTCATCCTGGACAATGGAGATTGCCTCATTCTAGTGGAAGTGGGCTCAGTTTCCTCCATTGAAGCCATCGTCATCATTGATGTGGCTGGTGTAGCCATAAGGGCAATTTCAGCAAAACCAAAACATTAGTGCACCCGACATCTCCAAGCCTGCCGAGTCGGCCCCGACCATTTCTGGTCGGCCCCGCTCGGTGCGCCTGGCATCTCCAAGCCCGTCGAGTCGGCCGCGATCATTCCTAGCCGGCCCCGCTCGGCCCCGACGTCTCCAAGCCTGCCGAGTCGGCCCCGACCATTCCTGGTCGGCCCCTCTCGGCCTCGGCATCTCCAAGCCTGTCGAGTTGATCCTGACCATTCCTGGTCGGCCCTCTCGGCCCCGCCGTCTCCAAGCCCGCCGAGTCAGCCCCGACCATTCCTGATCCGCCCCTCTCGGCCCCGGTGTCTCCAAGCCTGTCGAGTCGGCCCCGACCATTCCTGGTCAGCCCCACTCGGCCCCGACTATTCCTGGTCGGCCCCGGCATCTCCAAGCCTGTCGAGTCGGCCCCGACCATTCCTGGTTGGCCCCTTTCGGCCTCGGCGTCTCCAAGCCAGCCGAGTCGGCCCCGATCATTCCTGGTCAGCCCCGCTCGGCCCTGGCGTCTCCAAGCCTGCCGAGTCAGCCCCGACCATTCCTGGTCGGCCCTGGTGTCTCTCAGCCTGCCGAGTCAGCCCCGCTCGGCCTCGACAACTCTAGGCCCGCCGAGTCGGCCCCGACCATTTCTGGCCAGCCCCGCTCGGTCCCGTGTCTCCAAGCTCGCCGAGTCGGCCCTGACCATTCCTGGTCAGCCCCGCTCGGCCCCAGCGTCTCCGAGCCTGCCGAGTCGACCCCGACCATTCTTGGTCGACCCCTCTCGGCCCTGGCATCTCCAGTCCGATGAACCAGCCCCGACCATTCCTGGTCGGCCCTGCCCCGGCACTTCCTAGTCAGCGAGGTTGGCCCCGGCCATCCCTGATCGACCCAGCATAGCCTTGGCTCCCTCGGGAGAGTCGAGACTTCCCAGTTTCCTCCAAATCTGCCCTAGCGTGGCACTGGTAGCTCAGGATGCCACCTCTCTGACCTGCGCCGCCTGACAACAACAGATCCAACTACCCACTGGCCACGCTGCTGATGGGACTGGACCCAACTACCCAATAGCCCCACTAGCTGATGGGACTTAGCCCACCAACCACCGTTTTCTCCCTCTCCGATGGGACATGACCCACCAACCAGCCCAGGTCCACACAACTTCCAAGAACTCCGTGGACATTCCCTTTTCACGGAATCTCACGTGATCATGCAAGTATCAACCCCTATAAAAAGGTGAATCCACTCAATAATCAGGTATGGTCGATAACCCCAAGAAAGCGCTATCCTAGCGCTCAGAGAGGAATCCCTCTGCTCTGGGAACACTTTTTTTTTATTTGAAAAGAGCTCATTCGAGCTCCTCCTCAGCTGAGACCTCGATTGCTAACTTGAGCGTCGGAGGGTCCCACCGGAGAATCCCTCCGGTCTCGGGGCTTTTTGCAGGCAACTCGGTGGAGCAAAGATCCTTTGATCAATCCGCTTTTTCACCCCAACGTTCAGGACCAGTGATCGGGCGTCATCAGATTGGCATGCCAGATAGGGGGGCAGTGCAGGATGCAGCAGGTATCTCAGGGCCTCCCTGTGATACATCTCACCGAACTCTACTCCCCCCTCTTTTCTTCTTGAAGCCATGGTGGTGACACGAGCTCAGGACGCTTCCGTTAGCTGTCCAGCGGGGCTTCCCCCGCCAGTTAGGCAGCAGGAGGCCAATCCCCCTACTACCGATCCTCCCGTCACCTACCCACCACCAGATGCAGCTGTTCAAACTGCAAAGCGACTAGCGACCCTCTTCCAGCAAGTCCAAACTCTCACCACTATGGTCCATGGGCTCTAGCAGCAGCAGTCCATGGCCACCCAGCACCAGACCGCTCCCCCCGCCAGTCAGCAGTCGGCGAGGGGAGGCTCTCCTCAGTGGGAGGCCGGTCGGCGGGAGGCTGGTCGTCGCTCAGCTTCCCCTAGGAAGCCTCGCCGCAAGCCCCCCAAGCGGCCACGGTCCCCTGATCATGGCCTCAGCAAACTTCCTCCTGAGCTGCATCATCAGGAGGAGCCAAAGCGGAAGTCCCAACTCCCACGTCCTTCTCCTTCTTGTTCTTCCTCTTCTTCCTCCTCCGAACCATCCCGGAGGGCCCCGGCAATCAGCCGCCAGGTGGAGGAATGCTTGGATGAGTACAATAGGTGACTAGATGAACTCGCCAAAAAAATCAATCACCAACCAGAGGAAGAGTTTGACACCCATCCTCCTTACACCCGCCGGATATTGGAGGAGCCTGTTCCCTCCAGATTCCGCTTTCCCTAGGTAGATTCGTACGATGGTATGATAGATCCTCTCGACCATCTCAAGAGCTATAAAGCAATGATCCAAGTCCAAGGCGCTTCGGATGCCCTTCTCTGCAAAGCCTTTCCCGCCACTCTATGGAAGGCCGCTCGCGCATGGCACTCGCGTCTGCCCCCTCACAGCATCGACTCCTTCCGAGAGCTGGAGAAGGCCTTTCTGGCACATTTCGATGCCTGCCGGCAGATCCCAAGGGCAGCGGACAACCTCTTCTCTGTGCGCCAGAAGGAGGGGGAGTCGCTACGGGACTTTGTGTCCCGGTTCAAGGCTACCGCCCTCGAAGTCTACCATCTCGACGATGCGGTAGCGATGTTGGCGCTGAGCGGGGACTCCTCCCATCCCGCTTCACATTCTCCTTGGACAAAAAACCCCCGAGCTCTTACTCCGACCTCCTCCTCCAGGCTCAAAAGTACATCCGTACGGATGAGGCTGACTTCACCCGTCGAGAATCTTCAAGGAGCTTCAGTCACAAGCCCGCTTACCCTGAGTCGAATGGACCCCCTTGGCATCGGCGATCTGACCCGCCTCATCGATCCGACAGCAGGCACCGAAGCCCTCTCCCCGACGAGAGCAAGCTCATGCCTCTTCTCGTCCCTCGATCCCACATCCTGATGGAGATCGAGGGCAAGCCTTACCTCCAGCGCCCTCCTCCCATGAAGAAAGGTCCTCTCTGCGACAAAAGCCATTACTGCCGATTCCATCGGGATTATGGCCATGACACTGATAGCTGCTACAGCTTAAAGCGGGCCATCGAGGAGCTCATTCAGTGGGGCTACCTCGACAAGTATGTTCAGAAGGCGCCGCAGCCACTGTCAACCCTCATGGGACCTCCACCTGTTCAAGCCGCGGTCGACAATGCCCCCACGGAATGGGCGATCGGAATGGTATCCTGGGGATCAGCCTTTGCATCTAAGCGGCCGAGAGGGGAGGAGGTGCCGAATAATGTAATTCCTAGAGGGAATCTGCTGTTATGGAAAATGTCAACAATGAAGGTGTCGTCGTCTCTATGATGCTCGCCAAGCACCCTGTAAAAAGGATATTAGTTGATAGTGGCAGCTCAGCTGATATCCTTACTTACGATGCTTTTGTTTGGATGGGATTATCTCTAGACTCCCTTCAGCCTGTGGCAGCCCCGTTGGTCGGGTTCACTGGGGACTCTGTAAGGGTCGAAGGTGAGATACCTTTGCCTGTGACAGCCGGAACGCCGCCATGCCAAAGCACAGTGATCATGAAATTCCTGGTCGTGAGGGTTCCCTTGGCGTACAATGCCATTCTCGGGCGTCCAGGTCTGAACCTTTTGGATGCAGTTATCTCCACCCGACGTTTACTGGTGCAGTTCCCCACTAGCGTAGGAGTTGGAGAGATGCGCGGTGAGACCAGTCCGGTCCTGCCCTATTATCACGCAGCATCAAGTCCTTTAAAAGCTGAACTAGCTTTAGAAGCATCCAACCCCAGAGACTCTAGCAAGGGAGGGGAACCAGCTGAGCACCTCTTAACTTTCCCTCTTAGAGATGACCCGACGAAGACCGTCCGTGTTGGCGGACTCCTTCCCCCAGAGGATCAGGAGCGCCTCTTGACCTTTTTGTGGGCTAACTTGGACGTTTTCGCTTGGTCAGCATCTGATATGCCCGGCATCCCTCTGGAGGTAATCACCCACAAGCTCAACATTGACCCACGGCACCGTCCGATCCGCCAAAGGAAGAGAAGCTTCACTCCTGATCAGCAAAAGGCTATTGACGAGGAAGTCAACAAGTTGCTTAGTGCCGGCCACATCCGGGAGGCACACTACCCTAGTTGGCTGGCTAATGTGGTCATGGTACGTAAGGCAAACGAGAGCTGAAGAATTTGCATAGACTTCACTGACCTCAACAAAGCATGTCTGAAGACAGCTTTCCCATGCCAAGGATAGATCAGCTGGTGGATTCTACCTCCGGGCACGAACTCCTCAGCTTCATGGATGCCTTCTCCGGATATAATCAGTTAAGGATGGACCCCAGCGACAAAGTGCACACATCCTTCATGATGGAGAAAGGAATTTATTGCTACAAAGTGATTCCTTTTGGCCTCAAGAATGCTGGGGCAACCTACCAAAGGTTGATGAATAGAGTGTTCTAGGACCAGCTAGGCCGGAATATGGAGGTCTATGTAGATGACATGCTGACAAAGAGCACCTGCGCCTCCGATCACATTCCGACTTGAAGGAAACCTTTAACAACCTCCGTCGTTTCCAAGTCAGGCTGAACCCCAAGAAATGTGCTTTCGGGGTCACGGCGGGCAAGTTTCTGGGTTTCATGGTGACCCAGCGGAGGATCGAGGCGAATCCAGAGAAGATCAGTGCCATACTCGACATGAGGCCACCATCCAGCAAGAAGAAAGTGCAGCGACTAATAGGGAGGATAGCAGCTCTTGCCTTTCTTCAAGGCCCTACGGAAGATGAACAGCTTCGAGTGGACAGATGACTGCCAGAAAGCCTTCAACAGGTTGAAGGCGTTCCTGTCCTCTCCGCCGCTCCTATCCAAGCCAAGAGACGGGGAAAGTCTCTTCCTCTACTTAGCTACTTCTTTGAAAGCCGTTAGCTCAGTCCTGGTGTGTCTCGATGCCGACGGAACCCAGAGGCCCGTCTATTATGTGAGCAAGGTCCTTCATGACGCAGAAGTTAGATACTTCAAGACAGAGAAAGTTATTTTTGCCCTGATAGTTTCTGCCCGGCGCCTCCGCCCATACTTTCAAGCTCATCCTATCGTGGTGCTCACGGATCAGCCCCTTCGAGCCATCCTGGCTCGTCTGGATACCTCAGGCCGACTTGCCAAGTGGGCCATCAAGCTAGGAAAGTTCGACCTCTCCTTTCAAGCACGATCGGCTCTGAAATCCCAAGTTTTAGCTGACTTCCTAGTTGAATGCACTTGGGCGGAGGAGGCGACTGAAGAGGTTACCAAGGAACAGCGTGAGCCCGGACCAAACGGTGATGGAGAAACTTGGATCCTTCATGTGGATGGAACATCAAACTCTCAGGGAAGCGGCGCCGGCCTCATTCTTGCCAGGCCAGGGGGAGAGAGGATAGAATGCGCCCTATGGTTTCTATTTGAGGCCACCAACAATCAAGCGGAATACAAAGCCATGTTGACCGGATTAAGGCTAGCCCAGGAGTTTGGAATAAGGTATCTCAGAGCTTTTATAGACTCGCAACTCATCTCCGAGCAAATCAATGGAGAATACAAGGCGCGTGACCTTGTTATGACTCAGTACTTAAGCAAGGTTTAGCTTTTGATCTCCCCACTACCTTACTTCAGTATCAGTTACATTCCTCGGAGCGAGAATGCCAAGGCCGACATCCTCTCTCATCTGGCTACCTCTGCCGACGGCATGGAAAGGGATGCTTACATTGAATATTTAGAAAGACCTAGCATAGAGGATAGCGAGGAAGTCCTCCCGCTCACCCAAGAGCCCACATGGATGGGTGCCTACATCCGCTATCTCACTGATAGCACACTCCTTGATGACCGCAATGAAGCCAGGCTGCTCAAGTGAAGGGCTTCCAAATTCATCCTCCTCGATGGGCATCTATACAGAAGGTCATTCTCCTACCCCCTGCTCAAGTGTGTAGGACCCACCGATGCTGACTACATCCTCAGAAAAATCCATGAGGGCATCTGTGGAAATCATCTGGGGGGCAGATCCTTAGCCCAAAAGGCTCTCCGTCAAGGATACTTCTGGCTCACTACGAGGGAGGACGTGGCTAAATTAGTTCATAAATGCGATGGTTGTCAGCGCCACGCACACATGCAACATCAACCATCTACCCCGCTGAACCCGCTCTCAACCCCATGGCCTTTCGCTCAATAGGGAATGGACATCCTCGGGCCATTCCCCCCAGCTTCAGGGCAACAGAGATTCTTGCTAGTCGCCATCGACTACTTCACCAAATGGGTCGAGGTCGAGGCACTGGCCAAGATCACTGAAAGCAAGGTCAAAGCTTTCTTCTGGAAGTCAATCATATGCCGATTTGGCCTACCTCACACCCTCGTCACGGACAACGGCCGCCAATTCAACAATGAAGCATTTAAAGCCTTCTATGATAAACTAGGCATTCATCACATATTCACTTATGTCGGCCACCCCCAAACCAACGGAGAGGCCGAGGTCATGAACCGCACCATCCTCAGAGGACTCAGAACTCAGCTAGATGGATCCAAAGGTCGGTGGGTGGAAGAGCTCCCCAGTGTGATATGGGCTTACCACACGACCCCAGAGCCTCGACGGGCGAGACTCCCTTCAGTCTTGCCTTCGGAACCAAAGCCGTCATTCCCGTCGAGATTGGACTACCCAGTCCACGTGTGGAGTCCTTCAACGAGGAAAACAACTCCGTGCTGATTCGGGCTAATTTGGAGTTCATCGACAAGGCGCATGATCGGGCGAGGCTGCGCATGGCGACCTTTCGTCAGCGAGTGGCCAAGTACTACAATGCTCGAGTTCGTCTCAAGGTTTTTGCCGCGGAGACTTGGTTTTGAGAAAGGCTAAGGTTTCTAAGCCTACAGAGGGAGGCAAGCTATCCCCCAACTAGGAGGGCCCTTATCATGTCACCGAGACACTCCACCGGGGGCATACAAGCTAGAAGAACTCAACAGACAACCCATTCCACGTACCTGGAATGCGGATAACTTTCGCCAATATTATCAATGATGTATTCCCCTAGGGCATAAGCAATAAAGGAGGTCCCTTCTGACGCCACAGCCTACTCTCCATCGCACCCAAAGATCAGGTCTCTCAAAAGGAGCTCACCAGCATCGTGTCTAATGGGACACCACTCAGCCCCGGCACAACGGTGCCCCCGAGTCAGTTAAGACCCTAATAGCTCCGTACTCGGTCGAGTCGCCCCTCAGATGGCACACAAACCTCTGAGGTGGTTCAAAAGGAGCTCAACGGCATCACGGCTAACGGGACACCACTCGGCCCCAACACGGCAGTGCCCCCGAGTCGGTTAAGACCCTAACAGCTCCATACCCGGTCGAGTCATTCCTCAGGGGGCACACAAACCCCTGAGGCGGTTCAAAAGGAGCTCACCGGCATCGCGGCTAATGGGACACCACTCGGCCCCAGCACGGCAGTGCCCCCAAGTCGGTTAAGACCTTAACAGCTCTGTACCCGATTGAGTTGCCCCTCAGACGGAACACAAACCCCTGAGACGGTTTAAAAGGAGCTCACCGGCATCGTGGCTAACGGGACACCACTCGATCCTGGCACGGCGGTGCCCCCGAGTCAGTTAAGACCCTAACAGCTCTGTACCCGATCGAGTCACCCCTCAGGCGGCACACAAACCCCTGAGGCAGTTCAAAAGGAGCTCATCGGCATCACAGCTAATGGGACACCACTCGGCCCTAGCACAGCGGTGCCTCCGAGTCGGTTAAGACCCTAATAGCTCCATACCCGGTCGAGTCGCCCCTCAGGCGGCACACAAACCCTTGAGGCAGTTCAAAAGGAGCTCACCGGCATTGCAGCTAATGGGACACCACTCGGCCCCGGCACGGTGGTGCCCCCGAGTTGGTTAAGACCTTAACAGCTCCGTACCTGGTCGAGTCACCCCTCAAGCGGCACACAAACCCCTGAGGCAGTTCAAAATAAGCTCACCGGCATCGCGGCTAATGAGACACCACTCGGTCCCAGTACGACGGTACCCCCGAGTCGGTTAAGACCCTAATAGCTCCATACCCGATCGAGTTGCCCCTCAGGCGGCACACAGACCCCTGAGGCAGTTCAAAAGGAGCTCACCGGCATTGCGGCTAACGAGACACCACTCAACTCCAGCACAGCGGTGCCTCCGAGTCGGTTAAGACCCTAACAGCTCCGTACTCGGTCGAGTCGCCCCTCAGATGGCACACAAACCCTTAAGGTGGTTCAAAAGGAGCTCACCAGCATCACGGCTAATGGGACACCACTCGACCCTGGCACGGCGGTGCCCCCGAGTCGGTTAAGACCCTAACAGGTCCATACCCAGTCGAGTCGCCCCTTAGGCGGCACATAAACCCCTGAGGTGGTTCAAAAGGAGCTCATCTGCATCGCGGCTAACGGGACACCACTCGGCCCCGGCACGGCGGTGCCCCCGAGTTGGTTAAGACCCTAACAACTCTGTACCCGATCGAGTCGCCCCTCAGGCGGCACACAAACCCCTGAGGTGGTTCCAAAGGAGCTCACCGGCATCGCAGCTAATGGGATACCACTCGGCCCCGGCACGGCGGTGCACCCGAGTTGGTTAAGACCCTAATAGCTCCGTATCCGATCGAGTCACCCCTTAGGTGGCACACAAACCCCTAAGGTGGTTCAAAAGGAGCTCACCGACATCGCGGCTAATGGGACACCACTCGGCCCCGGCACGGCGGTGCCCCCGAGTCGGTTAAGACCCTAACAGCTCCATACCCGGTCGAGTCACCCCTTAGGTAGCACACAAACCCCTAAGACGGCTCAAAAGGAGCTCATCGGCACCGCAGCTGGTAGGACACTCCTCGACCCCGGCACGACGGTGCTCCTCCTAATAGCTCCATATGCATTCAGGTTGCCCTTCATATAGAACCCAGACCATGGAGATAGCTCCAGAAGGCTCCGTGTGGCCCTTACAGACTCCGAGTCGGCCGGCTCAGCCACAGCCTTTCCCGGTCGACCTTGACTGACCCAAGCACCTTCAACATTGACCGAGTCGGCGTAGGCCTCCCTCGGTCAACCCCACTCATCCTTGGCGCCCTCGCGATGGCTGAATCAGCCTCGACCATCTCTGGTCAGTCCCAACGCCTCCAAAATTAATCTTGGCATCAAGTCGCCCGTGGATCTTTCCAAGCCTTTAGAAGATTCATACGCAAATGAGTCTTCTTTCGAACAGTCTATAGCATCGTGAGGCCTCTTGAGTAACCTTCCAAATGGCCGGCTTACATTTTCGGGGATGCATTCGAACATCATCCAGTCCAAAGTCGCAGTTCGACTGCAGCATGGTCAACATATGCAACATTTGAAGCTAAAAAAATGTTTCAGAAGATGCAACATTCGGCCATGACGTTCTCAGCATATGTGATTCGGCAACGGGAAGTAAAGACACAGTTAGGCATTTTTCCAAAAGAAGAAGGAACATATAGAGCAAAGTTTGATAAAAATTTCATCTTTATTAGTAATCAAGAAGAGGTACAAAATTGAGAAGCTTTGACATAAAGTTTCTTCATTAACAGTCAAGGGTAAGTACAAAATTGGGCCTGAGGCCGGTTACACAAGATAAAGAAGAAAAATGGACAGTTGGTCTTCAAGGCTCGCCGGGGCTGGGCTTCTTCTCATCCTCTGCTGGCTCCTCGTCAGGCTCCCCAGGCCGGATGTCTTCAAGTTCAACAACATCGATCTCAAGGGCCGCAGATACTTTGACCTTGCACATCTCGAAGCCTTGAACATAAGCATCAAGGCTGGCCTCGATGACTTCCTGCTTGAACTCAGCCTGCTGCGCTTTGGCCTCGGCCTTCTTGGCTCGTGCCTCGGCCTCCCAAGCCCTGCCCTCGGCTTCTTCGGCATGGGCACTAGCCTCATCGGCATAGGCCACCGCTCCGGCCTTCTTCGAAACCGCTTCCGCTGCCGCTTTCTCCGTGGCAGCGGCCCTCTCCCCTGCGGCCCGGACCTCCTCCTCGGCGCTTTGGAGCCGTTGGGTCAGCTCTTCATTTTGCGCCACGGTAGCCTTCAACCTTTATGAGGCCAACTCCATTTTGGCCTCGGCTGCGGAGGCCCGGCTCTCCATCTCCCTTAGGCGGCCGGCCATGCTCTCCTCCCGGGCCGAGGCCTCTTGATGAAGGCGAGCAAAGCTTTCAGCCTACGCCATGCTCTCCTTCTTATACTTGTCGGCCCTCGCCGAGGCCTTGATCATCGTGTTCGAGGAGTGGGCGAGTGCCTCACGAAGACCAATTGCGCTGTTGGCCATTTGTAGCAGAGGAAGCATGTTAGCTGCGGGAAGGAAAAAACATTGGGGAAAATGAGGAAGATTCAAAAAGTACTTGGACAATGGCGACCATGACCATATCCAGGAGTGCGGAGTGACTCAATCCCCGCATCTCCTCTTCGAACTTGGCGGTCCGAACTCCCGACAGGAGGCGGGAGGCTTGTGCGGCATCCGCCATCGTGCCGATTGTAGGGACCAGCCGTGTCTGTCCCTCCTGCGGACCTTCGGCTTGGCGGCGAGCCGAGCAACGAGCCGGTTAAGGGGATGAGCTCTTCGGCTCACCCCTCTGCTTCTCGGTCGCCTCCGCCCGTCCCGAGCCTTCCTGGCGACTCGCTCCCCCTCACCGGTAGTTGGGGGAGCACTCTCCCTCCCCGACTCTGCAGCAGCATGGGGGTCGACGGCGATGGTAACCCCCCCCCCGCCTCGGGCACATCGCCCCCCCCGCCTCGGGCACATCGGCGGCGGCGGGGGCTTCCTCCTCATCCAAGACCACCACCGTCGTTTTGGTGGTGGCCAGGATCTCTCCTTCTTCAACTTCAGCCCTAGCTGGCTTCGGAGCCACTCCTATGGCTGGCTTCTTCCCAGTCGGCTCCTTCGCAGGTGCTAGGGCCGTGAGGGCTGCGGCCTGCCCGGCTGGTTCCCTTCTCCGAATTCTTTTCGCTGGCCTGGATGGCTCTTCGGTCGCCTGCCTCTTCTGCCTCAGGACGACCTCAAAATCGCTGGCGGAAACCTTCATTGCTGCACAGAAAAGAATAATGGGCATTAGTGGCGACATACAACAAATCGAAGGATGGGACAGAAGGATTCAGGCGTCTAGCTCACCAGTTGCCGGGGCTAACTCGGCTTCTACCAGGTTCTCCTCAGACAGGAGTTCCTTATAGACAGGAATTTGGCAGTTGGACAGTTGGATGAATAGTTCCTTATCCCTATCTCTTACGGAGGAATCGTCGTTGGAGCTAGTGTCTGGCTCCCTCCAAGCGGCCCTTACCCCCTCGACGTGGGCAAAAAGAAATATAGGTTTCCACCCCCTAACTTTGGACGGGAGGCCTAAGGGGAAAGCTCTACCCGGCATGGCGATAAATGCCCACCAGGCCCCCTCACCTTGACGGCGAAGCTTATAGAAAGCTTGGAACAGAGATAGCCCTGGGCGGGCCCCCTCAAAATGACAAAGAATGACAAAGACACAGATGATCCGAATCGAGTTCGGAGTCAACTGTGCCGACACTAACCTATACCTATCTAAGAGGTTAAGAAAAAAAGGATGGAAGGGAAGGCGCAGCCCGCACCGAAAGAACTCCTCGTATAGAGCGACCCGACCTGGATAGCCAGAGGTCACCCTATCTTCGGGCCCCGGTGCGGACATGCCAATGAAGTCAGGGACCAGGTATTTAGCCCTAACGGCCTCTACGTCCTTAGAGGTCATGGTTGAGGCCACCCCCGCTGGACCCGCTGGATCAGAACTCACCGCCGAAGGAAGCGCCGGATGGCGAGAGGACACGGGGACTGCCCTAATAGGAGGACCGAAGGTGGACGGAGGTCCTATCGCCCCTGATTGGTTGCGGATGACGACGCCACCCACCGGCCAAGGCATTTGGCTACTAGCTATAGGGGCCTGATTTTCACTGCTAGATTGGGAAGACTCTTCTATGGGTATCTTGCCCTCCCTAATGGCACTGCGGTCCATAGGTGAAGTAAGGGATGAAACTAACATGGGAATTGGAAGGACTCAGATCGCAGAAGAACTCAGGGAAGAAGAAAGTGGAAGGAAGCAATGGCAGTGTAAAGGTTTCCGCAGGCTCTTGAAATGCTTTTATAGCCTCCATCATCGACTAACGCCGCCTGAGATCCTACCATGTGGCTCGCGTCCATTGCGTTATGGGCTGCCAACCAGAAAGGCGTGATCCCTGGCCAATCGTGGGGCATAGAAAACATAGCAGCAATGATGGTCCTTGCCTTTTTCCATCCCCCAATGAGCTCCCTCTCGGAGCGATTCGGTGCCAACGTCAGCCCCACCTAACGCATGATTGCGGGAGATCTTCGAAGCGACACAGCCTCGGGACAAAGCGCCAGCTCATCAAACTATTTAAAGCGCACTAAGGAGGCAATCATTCTTTTTAAATTTTTGCGCCCCTTTCACCCAAAGGATTGCAGGCACGCGGTCCTTAGCGCTCAGGGGTGGGGGGCATCTGATGTGGCTGGTGTAGCCACAAGGGAAATTTTGATAAAACTAAAACATTAGTGCGCCCGGCATCTCCAAGCCTACCGAGTCAGCCCCGACCATTCCTGGTCGGCCCACTCGGTGCGCCCGGCATCTCCAAGCCCGTCGAGTCGGCCCCAACCATTCCTGGCTGGCCCCACTTAGTCCCAGCATCTCCAAGCCTGCCGAGTCGGCCCCGACCATTCCTGGTCGGTCCCTCTCGGCCTCAGCATCTCCAAGCCTATCGAGTCGGCCCCGACCATTCCTGGTCGGCCCCTTTCGGCCCCGGCATCTCCAAGCTCGCCGAGTCAGCCCCAACCATTCCTGGTCGGCCCCTTTCGGCCCCGGCATCTCCAAGCCCGCCGAGTCGGCCCCAACCATTCCTGATCGGCCCCTCTCGGCCCCGACATCTCCAAGCCTGTCGAGTCAGCCCCGACCATTCCTGGTCGGCCCCGCTCGGCCCCGGTATCTCCAAGCCTATCGAGTCGGCCCCGACCATTCCTGGTCGGCCCCTCTCAGCCCCGACCATTCCTGGTCGGCCCCTCTCGACCCCGGCGTCTCCAAGCCTGTCGAGTCGGCCCCGACCATTCCTGGTTGGCCCCGCTCGGCCTCAGCGTCTCCAAGCCTGCCGAGTCGGCCCCGACCATTCCTGGTTGGCCCTTATCGGCCCCGGCGTCTCCCAGCCTGCCGAGTCGGGCCCGCTCGGCCCCGACAGCTTCAGGCCCACCGAGTCGGCCCCGACCATTCCTAGGCCCCGGCGTCTTCAAGCCCGCTGAGTCGGCCTCGACCATTCCTGGTCGGTCCCGCTCGGCCCTAGCTTCTCCGAGCCTACCGAGTCGACCCCGACCATTCTTGGTCGGCCCTCTCGGCCCCGGCATCTCTAGTCCATCGAACCAGCCCCGACCATTCCTGGTCGGCCTCACCCTGGCACTTTCTAGTCGGCGAGGTTGGCTCTGGCCATCCCTGGTCGACCCAGCACAGCCTCGGCTCCCTCGGGAGAGTCGAGACTTCCCAGTTTCCTCCAAATCTGCCCCAGCGCGGCCCTGGTAGCTTAGGACACCACATCTCTGACCCGCGCTGCCTGACAATGCCAGATCTAACTACCCACTGGCCACGCTGCTGATGGGACTGGACCTAACTACCCAATAGCCCCACTTGCTGATGGGACTTAGCCCACCAACCGCCGTTTTCTCCCTCTCCGATGAGACATGACCCACCAACTAGCCCAGGTTCACACAACTCCCAAGAACTCCGCAGACATTCCCTTTTCATGGAATCCCATGTGATCATGCAAGTGTCAACCCCTATAAAAAGGTGAATCCACTCAATAATCAGGTATGAGCGATAACCCCAAGAAATGCTATCCTAGCGCCTAGAGAGGAATCCCTCCTCCCTGGGAATACTTTTTTTTTTAATCTGAAAAGAGCTCATTCGAGCTCCTCCTCAGCTGAGACCTCGATTGCTAACTTGAGCGTCGGAGGGTCCCACCAGAGAATCCCTCCGATCTTGGGGCTTTTTGCAGGCAACTTGGTGGAGCAAAGATCTTCTGATCAATCTGCTTTCTCACCCCAATGTTCAGGACCAGTGATTGGGTGTCATCAATCATGATCCATCTTGTGAGATTACTTGCTAGGATTTTCGGGACAGTTCTAACTGGATCGATTCTCATGTGAAAGTTTAATTAAAAGTAGTCTGCCATATAAGATCTCCATATAAGCATCTTGTTTCCACCACATAAGCCTACCATCCCAATGGAAGCACACATTAATTTTTTAATGGTAGGGACCTAAGTGAACCAAAAATGATAGTTTAAGAATAACTTTAAAAAATTTATACTTCAGGGACCAAAGTGAAATTCATTCCAATGTTTAAGGGTTAAAAGTATACTTTAGCAATTTTTTTTTAATGAAGAGTTCATTGTATGTTCTATCAAGAAAGGATGCACTTTGAAGGAGAGAGCTTTAAATCAGAGTTGCCACATGATAAATCAATGGAGCAAATGCTTTGGCTATATATATATATAGATTTATCAAATATTTTTGCAAAAAAGATTTTCAATTTGCCCAGCACTATAATATATTTTGCATTATTTGGTTAAGGAAGTAATATTGTTTATCAATCTAAAGAAATATAACAAACTAATAATGAAATGTAGCTTTGAGATTGAATCCAATTATTATCACTTAAGTTTGAATTCAGATTATTTTTTAAAAGAAATTGAATTCAACTCTAGATATTATCAGTATACTTATCCTATATGATTATTTAGGATCTGTTTAGGTGGGGCATAAGTAATTGATTATTTATAAGTTTATAGTTATAAAAATAGAAGAATGTTTGTGGTCTTCATATAGAGAAAGTTAAATGCAAAATTAATTAGAGGTTCTTAATTAAGTATTAGATTGTCATTTTAGATTGCAGATAACTTTATTAGAAGCATTCAATTATATATAAAGCTTTAATTTGAAAATCCAAAATATAAACTACAAAACTTTTATGTGTTGTTTGGGTTGTGACAACTCAAGCAACCTATTAGTTGAGTTGTTAAGAAAGTCTAATGCATACTTTTGAGATTTATAGGCTAACCATACCCTAAAAATTGAGTTGTAGGATTTATGCAGCTTAGAGCTAAAGCTCTATAACTCATCTCATAATAAAAAATGACAATATCACATGTTATAAGCTTGAGTTAGTCCTCTCGATTTTGCTTATCCATGTCTTAACTTGACTCACTTCCTCTCCTACTCTTCTTATTCCTTGATAGCATCTTTCTCCACCACTCAACTCTCTCCTCCTTTTCCTTGCATCCTTCTTCCCTCCTTTCCCTTCTCCTGCAAAGTCCCCTCTTCACTACTTCCTTTTCTCTATTCTTTTATTCCTTTATCTCCTTTTCTTCCCCCTCTCCTCCACCCTTCCCTCCTTCCACTACTTCTCCTACATCCTCCTTTGCCCCTCTTGCTCCTTCCTCCTCTATTTCTCTATTACCAATGCCTTTCATCATTATCACCAGTGTGATCTCGTCAATCATTTTTTTTCCTGCAATTCCTTCACCTCTTCATTATTCTTTTACCTCTCATACAATTACATTGCATGCGATGGAAATTGTAAGCAAATTGACTTACAATGTAGCTTAAATTATAAGGTTTCAAAAATACCTTATATAAAGCAAGTCAATAGAAATATACACATATGTATGGATGTATGAATGCATGTGCGTGTGTGTACATGTGTGCGCATCACCTCAATTTAGACTTTAACTATTTATATGATCTAAACTTTGCACTCTTTTCTATATGATTAAAGGAAAACTAACCTAGAGCTTCTTAACGAAGTATTTAATCATTTGAAAGATTTTATTTACAAGTTTCATTTGAAGTCTAAATATGTGGTCTACATAGGGTTAGAGATAAATTGTCTTCAATTAATTTAGTAACTATTTATAAGGTTCCAATTTCTAAATTTCACAATATTTGTTATTTGTATCTAGAATAGGATAGAGCTTTTATGACTCTTTCTTATGATGGGAAAGGAATAATGGTACCAAAACACACTATAAAGAGAACTTTAAAGTCCATTGTATAATTCATAATGTACTTGTCTTTAAGATGAATTAAAGATTTTATATTAAAATAGGCTAGTCACTCAGTAAAATTTTATCTAAGGTCATACCGTATGACTTGATTTGAGTTGAAGCTCTAATCCATACTTAACCCATTTAATATTCAAGTCAACAATCTTGTCCCGTACTTGAATTGAAAAACCTTTGCATCATAGTTGGCCCAAATTGGGTCAAGGCTAACCAGGCTCGAAGTTGGATCAATTTTTACCATCACTAGAAGTAAGTTAAGGGAAATTATGGTTATTAGCAAGTGTATACCTATTTCTAAGTTCTAGCTTACAAATTTCATATAGAAATAGCAGAATGCTTATATTATCTATGTGAAGTGATTTAAGAGAAAATTTAGTGATCTATTTTTAATTCAGTTTTAGGTTGCATGTTTCCTAAAAAGATTATAGATGGCCTCATAACCTAGTATAATATTACATAGAGAGCATATTCAAAGTAGTTAATTATTTATAGGTTTCTAATTTATTTTACATAAAGATTGCAAAACTTCTATGTGATGTGAGTTGAAAAATTACTTATGTTGCCCAGATGTAGCAACCCAAGAGGGGGATGAATTGGGTAATTAAAAACTAATTATTAGCACAGGTATGTGCTTTAACACTAATTTAAATTTTTTTGGCAGCGGTGTAGTGAAGTGCACAGAATAATAACACAAAAATCAAGCAACCACAAACACAAAAAAGTTTATAGTGGTTCGGTGCCAAACTCAGCACCTATGTCCACTCCCCAAAAACTCTTTGGTAATTTCACTCCAATCATATCATAACGATTACAACCTCTAGCCTTCCCCGACTAGCCCTCTTGTTTATACGGCATAAGGCAGCCAAACCCCTAGCCTTACCCGACTAGCCCTCTTGTTTATACGGCACAAGGAAGCCAACCCCTAGCCTTACCCGGCTAGTCCTCTTGTTTAACGGCACAAGGAAGCCAACAAGAACCAAGGGTTAACTCTAACCCTTTTACAAATGTTCAGAATAGATAAGAACAAGTAGCTCCTACAATGAGCAAATATTCAAGATATACTTTACAAATTTTGCAACAAATCTTCAGCAATAAATGAAGAAGCTCCAACGTAGCTGAACGCTTGAAGACTTTAATGGATCTGGATGACCTTTGAGCAATGAATGATCTTCAAGATTTGTTAACTTCAATGCACAACAACTTGCTTTTCAACACTCCAAAAAATATGCAATAAAGGCTCTTTTTCTTGTATTTCTTTCTATTGTTTCTCTCTTTCAGATTCGTCATTTTGTTCTTCTAATCCCAGCTATTTAAAGCATTCTAACAACAACATATCTGTTAGACACATTTGAAATAAATGAAAATAAAAATGGGAAGAAAAGATAACCGTTGAGATTATTTTCCTTAAGCATTGAATGCACTGAATCTATTTGAGGAAGGAAGATCTCTGCCATAATCCAAGAGATCAAAAGTTAGTATAGCTAAAAATAGAAATCAATTAAAGAGGAGAGAGAGTGAGAGAGAGCACACCCAAATAACAATGAGGTAGCTGACCAGGAATTAATTCCTGGTAGCTGAGGGGCTTGAAGATGCTTGGCCAAGAAGGAAAGAAAAGCCATAGCTAGCTAACTAGCTAGCTGATTTTGCAAACTCC
The DNA here is from genome assembly GCA_900491605.1 of Calamus simplicifolius. Taxonomy (NCBI): domain Eukaryota; kingdom Viridiplantae; phylum Streptophyta; class Magnoliopsida; order Arecales; family Arecaceae; genus Calamus; species Calamus simplicifolius. The sequence goes on from UESW01003949.1 coordinate 2,744,552, forward strand.
ATGGCATGAGGGAAGAGTATCAGAATCAATAGATAGTAGTTAGCTCTCCAGCTAACTATCCACAAAGAGCACATGGCTTGAAACTCATCCCAAGGAAAAGCAGCTAACTTCTTAGCTAGCTAACCAAAAAGCACACGACCAGGAGCACTATCCAAGAAAGCATTAGTTAGCTCTTTAGTTATCTAAGCCAAAAAGGTAGTTAGCTCTCTAGCTAACTAAGCAAGAATAAGTCAGCTCTCCAGCTAACTAAGCAACAATCCATCGTTCAGAAAAAGAGAAGCCATAACAGGGTAGTTAGCTCTCTAGCTAACTAGAAAAAAGAGGTGCTCGGCTTGGAGAAGGAATCAGCCAATAACAGAAGAAGAGTTAGCTCTTTAGCTAACTAATTTTCAAGACAACATGGCAAGAGGAAGACGTCCATCCAAGGTAGCTAGCTTCTTAGCTAGCTAAGAAAAAGCATCCACATGGCTTGGGAAGATTAGTTAGCTCTCCAGCTAACTTGAAATAGCACTTGCTCGGTTTGATGGAACCTGTAAAAAATAGTTAGCTAATAATGAAAAGTAGTTAATTCTCAAGGCAAAGCAATTAACTAACAGGGTATGCTAGATAGCTAAGAGAAGCACCTAGCTAGCTCACCAGTTAGCTAAGAACAGGAACCGTTCGGCCAAGCAAAGTAACAGGAAAAAATAGTTAACTAAAAAGAAGCCAGCTAGCTAAGAGGGAGGACGAGTTAGCTAGACAGCTAACTGAATCCTATAGCATTCGGCCAGCATAGAGATAAGGCAAAAGTAGTTAACTAAAATGAAATTCCAGCTAGCTCAGAAGGAGGCTAATCTAGCTAACTAGCTAGCTCAAAATAAGCATGGCTCGGCTAGCAAGTTAACAGGAAGCATAGTTAGCTAAAGTGGAATATTAGCTAGCCAAGGAAGGGACCAGCTAGCTATCCGGCTAACTAAAAAGCTAACCATTCGGCCAAGCCACTGTAACATCATGTTAGTTAGCTAACAGAAGCGTCAGCTAGCTAGAAGAAAGAATAAGCTAGCTAACTAGCTACCTCACATGAAGATACAAACGACCAAGGATGAATGGATCAAATAGATATCTTCCAGGTAACAAATAAAAATGAAATATACTCCCATAAAAGTTTTACTTGATAAGTCTCATTGTAAAACATCTGTACTTCCCTGCATCAAGCTTAAATAAATAGAGTTAGTCTCTACTTAATTATTTTGTAATCATCAAAATCAATTCAGGGTCAACAATCTCTCCCTTTTTGATAATGACAAAACCCTTAAGCATGCAAAGAAGAAATATAGGAAATATTTTGAATAAATAGAAATGTAAACAGGGATGCATTATTTTCTTAAACTCCCCCTAAATATATGGAGTGGTTTCTTATCTCCATTATCTCAATATATGCAATATTCTTCTCCCCCTTTTTATCATTGATCAAAAATATGATTGAAGAAACTTGCAATAAATCAAGGCATAATACATCAAGATAAAGTGAACATTCATACATACTCTTAACAGTCATACAGAACATTATAGTTTCAAGCTAAAAGTAGAAAGCAAAGACATTACAAATATTACAGAACATAGTTTTAAGCATTCAACAAATATTACAAGATAGTCACTTCTCATCATCTGAAGAAATTTGCACTGAAGATTCATCTAGTTTTTGGGAGGGTCCTGGCTTTTCGTTTGAAGGTTGAGTTGGAGGAGACCAGAGGTGAGGATGTGAGAATGAAGCATCTGGAGCTGATGAAGCAGAAAGAGCAATATAGGTTTCCATAAGTTGGCTCAGCCTAGTAAGAGATGCGGTCAGTGATCAATAGTATTTGTTGCATCCCTTGTCTGACTCTCATTTGTTCACATTTGATATTCCACCAATTCAGCTTTGGTCTCAAAATTTTCAATCTTGGCTTTTAAGAAATTAATTTCTTTCAGAATCCGATCCAAGACAGTCTCGTTATGGTGAAAGCCTCGCCCATTAAGAATGCTTACATCATGGACAAGTTGACTTTAAATGATTTTAAATTGAGAGAGTATCTCGAAAATAGATGAGATGTGGGATACCAAGGTCTGATCATTGACAGATGAAGCACTATCTCCAGAACTCTGACTAGATTGACCAAGGGATAACTCATGAATAATTTATTGAATCTGTTCTTCACAGATTCGCACAGTAGGAGGAACAGGAGCAGAGTTATCATTGCGGTGAGAAGGTCCAGGAGCACTAACATCAGGTGGTTCAGTCAAGAATGGATTTGGTTCATTCATGGCGGCAAGGTACGGATTAGGTTGATGAAAGTCAAAATTAAAGAAACTTTGAGATGAACATGCAGGTTGAGGCAGGTTAGATGGTGGCAAACTATTTGATTGACCAGTTCTAAATCTAACTTTAATCCAAACACCATTCCTTTAGCATAGTTCATACGGTGAAGGGAATGAGCATTGAATACGTCAGTATCACGTAATGCTACAGCCGTTTCTCCTTTAAGTTTTATGTTGAAAAACTCAAAAACATACGTGAGAGACATCCCATATGGCAATGCAGCTTTAGAAAAACTCAAAAACATATGTGAGAGATATCCCATATGGCAATGTATGATAAGAATGTCATACATGATACTAATGTCACGATCAGTGACAACATTAAAGGAACCAGTACGTGGGGCAAATATCTTGGCTATGATGCTATGAAACAGTATATTTTCAATAGACAGTATATTAGCATCAAGGGTTTCTATATTATTTGCTTCACTATCGTCCATATCAAGAATCATACCAAGTTTGTAACATCTTTCACTAGGAAGAATTTTCAGGACACCTTCAGAAGGAATATTCAAAGCAGAACCTAGTATTTTGCAATCAAGTTCTATCCTAGTCTTTTTCATATAGGACGTTATGGTTCCACTATCGAAGGTTATATTTTCATCGAATTCTCTAATTAACTCTGAATAAATTGGTCTTTTGGTAGATAAAAGTTTTGTCCAACCTTGAGAAGCAAAAAATTTTCCTATCTTGAAGCCTTGTTGATCTAGGAAATTGAAATCCACTAACCTGCCATGGGCAAAAGATTTGGCGGCGATAAGGGTGTTGATATGAGAAGAAGATGAGGAGGACTTCCTTCGAAGATCAGAACAATCATCTTTCCTTGAGATTGCTTTCTTCTTAGGAGCCATCTATGATCTCTTGAAGCAGAATGGAAGGAGGAATGAGCTTAGAAGATAGAAGATAGAAGCTGGATGGAATGAGGATGAGACGGTTTGAGAGAGAAGTTGAAGAAGAAGATGGTTGAATGAGGAGAAGATTTGGTTGAATGAGGAGAAGGAACCGGTTGGTGAAAAGGTTTATATAGGAAGGATTCCAAGGTGGTTGACTAACTAGGTGACTGGTGGGTTGCCTAATTGGTTAACTACCTTAAAGATAATAAAGAGAGAATGAATACTGGATGGTGAGGATTGAGAGTGAAAGCTTTCATGCATCAAGGAGAGAATTTAAAGAGCAGTTAACTTCGAGCTAACTGACACACTCAAGGGTAGGTACAATAACTTCATTTGAAAAGATGTTCCATAAATAGATTTAATTGAAAGTAATGGAAGATGTTATGCAACACATAATAAATATGATTTTCAATTATAATGTTGAGGAGCATGAAAAAAAATAATTCATTAAATAGTTGGATCAAACATACCAAGTTCTCTTCTAATTTCATAAAATTTAGATTCATCAAGAGGTTTGGTAAAAATATCAGCAATTTATTTTTCAGTGCTTAAAAATTCAATTACAATATTTTCATTGTTTACATGATCTCTAATAAAGTGATGTCTAATTTTAATATATTTAGTTCTTGAATGTTGAACAGAATTTTTAGTTAAACTAATTGCACTTGTATTATCACATTTTATTAATGGCTTTTTGTTTGATGCCATAATCTTCTAGCTACTGCTTAATCCATAAGATTTGAGCACAACAACTTTTAGCTGCAATGTATTCGGCCTCGGCCGTAAACAATGCTACTGAAGTTTGCTTTTTGCTAAACCATGAAATTAAGTTAACCCCTAGAAATTGGCAAGTTTCGCTAGTTAATTTTCTGTTTAATTTACATCCAGCAAAATCTGAATCAGTGTAACCTATTAAATCAATGCTAGATTGTTTATCATACATAAACCTAAATTCATTGTTCCATTCAAATATTTAAATATTCTTTTAACAGCAAGCAAGTGTGATTCTTTAGGATTAGCATATCTAGCACACATGCAAACACTGAATAAGATATCTGGTCTACTAGCAGTTAAATATGATAATGATCCTATCATGCCTCTATAAAGTTTTAAATCAACAGATTTTTCAGCATTATAAGATTCAAGTCTACAAGATGAGCTCATAGGGGTACCGATACTTTTGGATGTCTCCATGCCACACTTTTTGATCATTTCTTTAATATACTTGGATTGGCTTATGAAGATCCCATCTTTGCTTTGTTTGATATGTAGTCCGAGGAAATAGTTTAGTTCTCCCATCATACTCATCTCGAACTCTCCTTGCATAAGCTTAGCAAAGTCCTTGCACAAAGAATCGTTAGTGGCACCGAATATGATGTCATCTACATAGATTTGAATAATTAATATATCTTTATTTTATCTTTTAATAAATAAGGTTGTATCCACGTTTCCTAGAATAAATTCATTATTGATCAAGAATTTTATTTAATCTTTCATACCAAGCCCGGAGTGCTTGTTTCAAACCATACAAAGCTTTGTTCAATTTAAATACGTGGTTTGAAAATAAGTGATTTTCAAAGCCGGGTGGCTGTTCCACAAAAACTTGTTCAGTAATGTATCCATTTAAGAAAGTGCTTTTAACATCCATTTGATATAATTTAAAATTCATAAAGCAGGCATAAGCAAGAAGTAATCTAATAGCTTCTAGTCTAGCAACTAGAGCATAAGTTTTATCAAAATCAATTCCCTCTTCTTGATTATAATCCTTAGCTACTAATCTTGCTTTATTTCTAATTATATTACCATATTCATCCAATTTGTTCCTAAAAACCCATTTAGTTTCATAATTTGATAATCATGAGGTCTTTCAGTAAGAGTCCATACATTATTTCTTTCAAACTGGTGAAGTTCCTCATGCATGGCATTTATCCAATCAACATCATTTTTAGCATCATCATAGCATTTAGGTTCAATTTTAGATATAGATATTAAGTTATTATAAGTATCTCTAAATAATAATCTAGTTCTCACTCCTTGTAATGGATCACCTATGATATCTTTAGGATGACTGAGAACGTACCTCCATCCTCTTTCTAATTCATCATTACCTTGTGAAGCTTCTGGTAGGTCAGCATTTTCTTCTTTATTTACCTCTCATGTATCCGAGTCTTCCTTATCCTTCAAGGTAATTTCCTTGAGTTGATCTTCAATTTTATCTGTATCATTTATACCTTTTCTCTTCCTTAATGGAAGATCATTAGATTCATCAAAGATAACATGAATTGATTCTTCAACTACTAGAGTCTTCTTGTTGAAAACTCTAAAAGCTCTACTATGCAAAGAATAGCCGAGAAAAATTTCTTCATCAGATTTAGCATCAAATTTATTAAGGTTTGATTTTTTATTATTTAAAATAAAACATCGACATCCAAAAATATGAAAATAACTGATGTTTGGTTTTCTTCATTTTCAAAGTTCATACGGAGTCTTTTTCAAAATAGGTCTAATCAATGCACGATTTAAAACATAACATGCAGTGTTGATAGCTTTAGCCCAAAAGTACTTTGAGAGATTGCTCTCACACAACATGGTATGGGCCATTTCTTCTAAGTTCTATTCTTTCTTTCTACAACTCCATTTTGTTGGGGTATTTTTGGTGCAGAAAAATTATGTTCAATTCCATTTTCACTACAAAAATCTTTAAAAGATTTATTTTTAAATTCTTTTCCATGATCACTTCCTATTGATAAAATAGAAGAGTTCTTTTCATTTTTAATTCTTTTAAATAATTTTTAAATTATGGAAAATGCTTCGTCTTTACTAGTTAAAAATAAAACCCATGTAAAACGAGAGAAATCATCAATAACAACAAAACCATATCTTTTTTCTCCTAGATTAGTTGTTCTTATAGGACCAAATAAATTCATATGCAAGAGTTCCAAAGGTCTAGTGGTTGAAACCAAATTCTTTGATTTAAAAGATACTCGGGTTTGTTTTCCAAATTGACAAGCATTGCAAATCTTATCTTTTTCAAAAACAAGTTTCGGCAAACCATGCACTAAATCTTTCTTAATTAATTTAGATAGTAAATCCATGCTTGCATGAGCTAGCCTACGATGCCATAACCAATTATTATTAGTTTTATTGTTTATAGCAACTAGGCAATCAATTTTTGATCATGTAAATTATTTAAATTAACAATATATACATTACTATGCCTTTGACAAACAAATTTTATATTTTCGTTAGCAGGATTTTTAACAATGCATAAGGATAATTCAAATGTAACTTTAAATCCTTTGTTACATAATTGACTAATACTAAGTAAATTATGTTTCAGTCCTTTCACAAGTAAGACATTATCAATATAAGCATGAGGTGTGATACCTATTTTTTCAATGCCAATTATTTTTCCTTGACCATTATCACCGAAAGTAACAACACCTCCATCTTTTACCTCCAAAGTGATGAATTGCGATTCATTACCTGTCATGTATCTTGAGCACCCACTATCCAAGTACCATTGTCTTTTAGTTGCTCTGGTTGCAAGACACACCTGTATACACAATTTTAAATTTTGCTCTTAGGTACCCAAGCTTTCTTGGGTCCTTTAGGAACCAATATTTTTCTCATATTGTGTGTGACAAATATAAGCTTTGTGTCTTAATTTTTCACATTTGAAACATGTAATTTTGGTAGAATCATCAGCATACACATGAATATTTTTTAAAATTTTTGTCTTTCAAAAGGATTATATCCAAGACCAGCTCTATTGTAAATAGCTCTTTAACTATTTAAAATTATTTTAATCTTTCTGAGCTCAAAGTAAATCTATTAATAATTGGTTTTAATCTATTTACTTTATTTTTCAAATCTTGGTTTTCCTTTAGCAATAATTCATTGTCTTTTGAAATTTTCTTTTTTAAGAGTAAGATTTTTTTTTATTTTTTAAATCTTTGTTCTTTGAACTTAAATTTGTAAAATTATCAACAAATTCATAAAATGCACCATGTAATTCATCAAAAGTAAAGTCATCTAGAAAGCTAGGGCTTACTCATCATTATCAGCAATGAAACATACATTGACAACTTCAGTTTTCTCTTCATCTTCTGAACTTGTAGCCTCACTGTCGCTCCATGTAGCCATCATTGCTTTCTTCTTTACTCTTTTGGATCCTTTCTTTAATAGTGGATATTCTGGTCTGATATGACCAGGCCTTTTGCACTCATAGCATATAGGAGGTTCACTCTTTTTCTTTTCTTTGCTATGATCCCCTTTGGCAAAATATTTTCTTTTTCTAAACTTCTTTCTTTTCATAAACTTTTTAAATTTTCTTGAGATAAGTGCCATTTCATCATCTTTCTCACTGTCACTAGTGGTTTCCTCACTTTCATCATCTTGAGTTGCACTTTTTAATGCCATGGTCCTTTTCTTCTTTGATTCATCTTCATCAATATGTTGTCGTTGCTGAAGCTCATGAGTCATTAAAGAACCAACTAACTCTTCAAGTGATAAAGTGTTAAGATCTTTTGCTTCTTGTATTGCAGTGACTTTGGCTTTCCATGACCTAGGCAAAGATCTTAAGATTTTTCTAACAAGATCACTATTAGCATAAGATTTTTCAAGACTTTTCACTCCATCAATAATATCAGTAAATCTTGTAAACATATCAATGATATTTTCAGCTGAATCCATCTTAAATAACTCATACTTATGAATAAGCATATTTATTTTGGATTCCTTTACTTGATTTGTACCCTCATGGGTGACTTTAAGTCTATCCCAGATTTCTTTAATAGACATGCAAGTAGATATGTGATTAAACTCATTTGCATTAAGAGAACAATAAAGAACATTCATAGCTTTTGCATTTAATTGAGCTAGTTTCTTATCTTGCTCATCCAGGTTTTGCAATATCAATATTATCAATCTTAATAGTGGGTATTTGTGGTCCATTAATTATGATTCCCCATAAATAATAATCTAGTGCTTGAATAAAGATTTTTATTCGTGCTTTCCAATATGTGTAATTTGTTCTACTGAACAAAGGTGATCTATTAGTTGATTGTCCTTTAATCAACATAGATCCCATTTAGATTACTACTGATCTTTGGCTTCAAGCTAATTAAAGCTATAGAAATCAAGAGCACGCTGCTCTGATACCACTTGTTGCCCAGATGTAGTAACCCAAGAGGGGGTGAATTGGGTAATTAAAAATTAATTACTAGCGCAGGTATGTGCTTTAACACTAATTTAAATTTTCTTGGCAGCGGTGTAGTGAAGTGCACAGAATAATAACACAAAAAATTAAGCAACCACAAACATAAAAGAGTTTATAGTGGTTCGGTGCCAAACTCAGCACCTACGTCCACTCCCCAAAAATCCTTTGAAAATTTTACTCCAATAGTATCACAACGATTACAACCTCTAGCCTTCCCCGGCTAGCCCTCTTGTTTATACAGTACAAGGTAGCCAGACCCCTAGCCTTACCTGGCCAGTCCTCTTGTTTTATGGCACAAGAAAGCCATCCCTAGCCTTACCCGACTAGTTCTCTTGTTTAACAGCACAAGAAAGCCAACAAGAACCAAGGGTTAACTCTAACCCTTTTACAAATCTTCAGAATAGATAAGAACAAGTAGCTCCTACAATGAGCAAATATTCAAGATATACTTTACAAATTTTGCAGCAAATCTTCAGCAATAAATGAAGAAGCTCCGAGGTAGCTGAAGCTTTGAATGCTTAAAGGCTTTAATGGATCTAGACAACCTTTGAGCAATGAATGATCTTCAAGATTTATCAACTTCAATGCATAACAACTTGCTTTTCAACACTCCAAAAAACATGCAATAAAGGCTCTTTTTCTTGGATTTCATTCTCTTGTTTCTCTCTTTTAGATTTATCATTTTGTTCTTCTAATCCTAGCTATTTAAAGCATTCTAACAACAAAAATATTCGTTAGACACATTTGAAATAAATGAAAATAAAAACGGAAAGAAAAGATAACCGTTGAGATTATTTTCCTTAAGCATTGAATGCACTGAATCCATTTGAGAAAGGAAGATCTCTGCTATAATCCAAGAGATCAAAAGCTAATATAGCTGAAAATAGAAATCAATTAAAGAGGAGAGAGAGTGAGAGAGAGAGAGCACGCCCAAATAACAATGAGGTAGCTGACCAGGAATTAATTCAGGTAGCTGAGGGGCTTGAAGATGCTCGGCCAAGAAGGAAAGAAAAGCCACAAGCTAGCTAACTAGCTAGCTGATTTTGCAAACTCCATGGCATGAGGGAAGAGTATCAGAATCAATAGATAGTAGTTAGCTCTCCAGCTAACTATCCACAAAGAGCACACGGCTTGAAACTCATCCCAAGGAAAAGCAGCTAACTTCTTAGCTAGCTAACCAAAAAGCACATGGCCAGGAGCACTATCCAAGAAAGCATTAGTTAGCTCTTTAGCTATCTAAGCCAAAAAGGTAGTACGCTCTCTAGCTAACTAAGCAAGAAGAAGTCAGCTCTCTAGCTAACTAAGCAATAATCCATCGTTCAGAAAAAGAGAAGCTATAACAGGGTAGTTAGCTCTCCAGCTAACTAGAAAAAAGAGGCGCTCGGCTTGAAGAAGGAATCAGCCAATAACAGAAGAAGAGTTAGCTCTTTAGCTAACTAATTTTCAAGACAACATGGCAAGAGGAAGTCATCCATCCAAGGTAGCCAGCTTCTTAGCTAGCTAAGAAAAAGCATCCACACGGCTTGGGAAGATTAGTTAGCTCTCCAGCTAACTTGAAATAGCACCCGCTCGGTTTGGTGGAACCTGTAAAAATAGTTAGCTAATAATGAAAAGTAGTTAGCTCTCAAGGCAAATCAGTTAACTAACAGGGTATGCTAGCTAGCTAAGAGAAGCACCCAGCTAGCTCACCAGTTAGCTAAGAACAGGAACCGTTTGGCCAAGCAAAGTAACAGGGAAAATAGTTAACTAAAAAAGAAGCCAGCTAGCTAAGAGGGAGGACGAGTTAGCTAGACAGCTAACTGAATCCCATAGCATTTGGCCAGCACAGATATAAGGCAAAAGTAGTTAACTAAAATAGAATTCCAGCTAGCTTAGAAGAAGGCCAAGCTAGCCAACCAGCTAGCTCAAAATAAGCATGGCTCGGCTAGCAAGTTAACAGGAAGCATAGTTAGCTAAAGTGGAATACCAGCTAGCTATCTGGCTAACTAAAAAAGCTAACCATTCGGCCAATCCACTATAACATCATGTTAGTTAGCTAACAGAAGCGTTAGCTAGCTAGAAGGAAGAATAAGCTAGCTAACTAGCTACCTCACATGAAGATACAAATGGCTAGGGATGAATGGATCGAATAGATATCTTCCATGTAATAAATAAAAATGAAATATACTCCCATAAAAGTTTTACTTGATAAGGCTCATTGTAAAACATCTGTACTTCCCTGCATCAAGCTCAAATAAATAGAGTTAGTCTTTACTTAATTGTTTTGTAATCATCAATCGATGATAGATGATTAACCTCTCTCACTGGTACAACCTCACAATTTTTACATATAACTTGATTAGTTGTTTTTTAAGAAAAAATATCTAGTTGGTTAACACTATGTTTACTTTTAAACCTATATGTTAGCTAATACTAGATAACATACTACCGCAAACTCGAAGATGGCATATCCTATTTTTTCTTGGAATCTCTTCAATTAATTCATCTATCATATCCCAAAGATAATGCTTTGTAGCATCATCCAATTCTTCATGAGAAGTATAAATATTAATTTTATTAATAGACTCCTCTTTTAACACTAAATTTATGAGGATTATTCTATCCCTTACTCTTTTAAAGTCTATAACCTTATCTTTTAAATTCTAATTTTTAAGCTAATTTTATTCTTATCTTTATTTATATACTAAAGTTTATAACGTATCTTACTAGCTTGATTTATTTTTTCTACGATGTACTTAGTCTCTGAAAGCAACTTAAGTTAACTCTTCTTCTATTCATTATATAATACCATTTCTATCAATTTTTGTACCAATGGCCCTATATTTCAAGTCTCTAAATGTATCCTATACTTTTGGATTAACCTTTTACCTATATTTGTCTATTAAAGTATAAGAACACTAATGTATTTGTCACCATACCCAAGCATCAATATAGCATATGACTTTTAGGAAACAGTTAGTATACTTGGACTCCGATGCAACGCATCACACTAAGGAATACTTTAATAATTTTCTATGGATCATGATGTAGTTACTGCTTTATGCTTGCCATCAACCTTCCACAGTCCTAACCATCTATAGACACTTAGGACAAGCTATAGAATAAGAAGGTGGAATTTTTATAAATAATTAACCAATTCATTGAAGATAATAAATAAATAACTCATCATTTCAAAAGGATGTCACATCCATATACTAGAAAAAGCAGCCTATTGTTAGATTATCAATCATACATTGAATAAAGATATATATAATTGTTTAGCGAAGTCTATCAAATATAACTAAATAATGATTTATTATTTAGTTTTATACCTTCTCTTGTCAAAAAATATTGTATATCTTTTCTAAAATGCTCTTATTATGCTTGGATAATATGTTTTTATCAGAATATTACTATGATAAGTGTGTGCATATTTGATTTTCATCTTTAAACGTAGAAGTTTTATGGATATGCAATACTAGTATTTGCATCTTATTAAAGAAAAAAATAGCCTGCTAGCTATTTATGAGTATGTTATTAGCTCCCCAATTTTTTTTCCACTTTTTGTTTCCAATAAATTGCTTAATTGATGACAAATAGCTAGAACCATATATATAATATCTCCTCCAATTTTAATTAATAGAAAATCAAAGAAAGTAAAGCAACGTCCACTCTTTATTCTATAATACTAATTTTGGATAAATCTATAGTATTGAATTAATGTAGTGTAGATAACAAAGTTTTATCTTTCAATATAAGAACGTTAATTCATGAGGATGTCTCCATTCCCTTTTTTTTTTTAGGCATCGAAACGCAAGAAAAGTCACCCACATCACTAGTCATTTTGATTAATGCCTAAACACATCTAGTCATATGGTTAATGATGCTACAAGTTGATAATAAAATGTTGTATGTTGGTGCTACTACTTTGTTAACATTAGATTTATATTTACATATATTTTAATTTTTATGATATGAAATCCAAATCATAATTATATTTTTATAAGAGTAAGTGAGAAACTTATATTTTATAAGCATGACTAAAATGCCTATATTTTTTAATGAAAAAAGGGGGTTTATCACCTTTTCCTAGTTTCTAACAACAATTTTAGTAATCACCTTATGCCTCCAATACATTTCACTAAAAGATGGAAGTAAACAAGAAAAGAACTTTTATCCACTATATTGTTACTTAACAAATTAATCAAATTTTAATCCCAAGAAAAATCTAGTGAAGAAAAATTGATCAGAATAATGATATATATAAAAAGGAGTCCATAGATTAAATCTAGGCCCAAAGGATATACTTCAATAATAGATGCTATCATGAATAGTATTTTTCAGGGCCCATCAAATAATAAGATGGTAGCATATTTGTTTTACCCATGTGAAATATGTTGTGCCAAAATATCACCAATTGCTACATTTATTTGTTATGAAACCAAATTGACTTGGACTTTACGTCTTATCTAGAAGGTCTCCCACAAAACGACACTTGAATTCTTCGATGTCATACACATGTCTTTGTATCAAACGAGTTCATCCTGACGGACTTCAAAAATTTGTTAAAAACAACTAAATTGAACTTCTGTCTGTGGGCAACTCTATAAGAGATAATGATAGTAGTGGCGGTTTCATTAAAGTAAAGTTAAACTAATAAGAAAGTTAATGACTTAAATCTTGTGTACACGTGATAAGAGAGTCAGTGGGAGTGAACAAAAAGGCATAGGTAAAGTTCTATCTTTCTCCTTCTCTCCACTTCCTCTCTCTTCAACCCATCCATAAATTCGTTCCTCCATTTTTCTTCTAAGCTCTATCCGACACTACTCTCTTCGCAGAAAGTTCTATAAAAGAGACGATGAAAGCTATTTAACAGGTTTGATTTCTATTTCAATAGACTGTATCGCTATATGCATTGTTCGAGCACTAGATCTAAAAACTTGATCCCAATGATCATCATATGGAGATTTCTAGAATTTCTTAGCTTTGGATCTATAGATCTAGTATTCAAGATCCTACACTAGTCTTCAAAAATCATTTACCCCTTTCTAATATTGTTATCTTAAACTTTCAAACTTTCTATTTTATTTGTTTTTGTAATAAATGGGATTTTATCTTTGCTTATGTAATGCCAGAGCTTCATGTTATATATGTGCATTTCACGATTTAAGAGTTTTTAATGTATTTTTGTCACTTTGATTGTTTTAATTTTTCTGAAATCATGAATTGATTTGCTAATTTTAAGCACTCTTGAATTCCATTTTTCATATCAATTATTGATTAATCAAACCATGTCAGATCATTTAGAAAGTGATCAAAATTTCTTGCCATATTGTGGTTATCTTCTATCTTCAAGCTCAAGAACACATGCACACCGTCACGATTCAACCAGATTTTTCTATAGCAAGAAATATAGAAAAGAATAAAACCTAGGATTTAGATCCATGAACTTCCTAGTACATGGTTACAGGTATGTCCTCATGATATATTACATTTATTGTTCCACATATTAACCATGAGAATGCACATAGATTTTTTTTTGTTGTAAAAATAACGAAAAGCATATGCTGGATCACCCAATCTCACATGTTTGTCATCCATGTGTGAGAATTTCTTAGATTTTACGAATATTATTGCTTGTGGAAGGTCCCTACTTAGCCTTGATGTTTGGATGATCATGGTCTTGGAAAATATTGATTGCACATTGGTGACAGCGTACATAATTTAGATGCATGCAAGATAAGAAGATATTTCATTCTATGCATACAATTATGATTGTCTTAGCTTGTTTGACTTTTAAGGTTTTTAATATAGTTCATGTAACCAGAATACTAATGTAGGTTATTAATATAGGTTCAGTATTTTTCTGTTATCAAGTCTTGTAAATCTTTACATATATGCTCATTAATTTGCGTTGGTGTCAAATATGAAATCTGGTGCTTGTTTTATAAATATCACTGTGAAAATGGTACACTGAATTAGCCTAGACTTTGCACAAATCAAACATTCTTTATTTTCCTCATCTTTAATGCTCATGAATGGATTTATCTCCAATTCATTCTAAATGAATATCTCATGGAAATAAAAAGTAAGTATGTGAGCATTTAAGTTTTTTCTTGTATTTTTTGGTTGTTAAAAGTTTTCCTCTAATGGAAACTTGACCAACAATGAATGAAAGCTATAGTGATAGCTTTTACAAACTATTCACTCTCATTTGGTTGCCCAAAAGTTATTCTTCTTTTTCCTGAAACTAATTTTTCCTTCTCTCCTTTTCTCTTTCTATGCAACAGAAATCAAGTTCCAGTTCCCTCTCTCAAGAAAAGGATGCAAGCTTTTGAGAGAAGAAATCAAAGCAAGCCCACCAGTATATCCTTCTGATTTAGCCATTGCATCAATACAATCACATCTGACAAGGTAAAAGGAATCATCCTAGTGTAGCAAGACTAAAAAGAGCAAAGGGTGACCAGCTAAAATACCCAAAGCTTGTCAAGACTCTGGTTCAATGAACATGGATGACTGTTTCACCAACCTCTAGTTATATAATATAATAAAGAAGCCTCTACTAGTACAAACCACTAGCAATCTTGTTCTATCGCCACTCTTTAACACCAGGGCTCACTCACCTTCCCAATTCATCAAACCATGGGTGAAAATTTGAATGGCAATGGCAATTGGAGTTACCAGCAATTCTTAGAGCAGCAACAACATGAGATTAATGCTCAGAATGTCTTCAATCAGTGCTCTTTTGATGAGATGACCATAGAGGATGTGATGAGCTTTGAGGATTTTCAAAAGAGTACAGCTCCCACACAACCTCTTTCAAGTCACCACCACCGCCACCACCACCTAACT
The DNA here is from genome assembly GCA_900491605.1 of Calamus simplicifolius. Lineage (NCBI taxonomy): Eukaryota > Viridiplantae > Streptophyta > Magnoliopsida > Arecales > Arecaceae > Calamus > Calamus simplicifolius. The sequence goes on from UESW01003949.1 coordinate 2,759,834, forward strand.
ATGATCCATCTAGCCTCTAGTGGGTGCAGAAGGGACAAGTGTCAGCCCAATGGAGAGCGGTGCAGCACATAAGGACCATCAGAGCCCTGAAAGCATTAGAATGGTGTGGCATGAGAACCATCAAAGCCCTGGAAACATCATGAGCCAGGTGTGCCCAACGGGAGGAAGGATGGAGACCATAGGGACTGGAGTGCAACAAACTGAGGTGGGCGATGGGGACCAACTTGGGAGAGCCATGAGAAGGGTATCCCTGGAAGGGATGCGCCATGGTGGTGAGGGAGGGAGCTCAGGCATCAAAGGAATCGAGGGACAGCAACTGGGTGTACTTGGATCCTCAGCAAGTGCAATGGCAATGGCAGTGGACGACGATCTGAGCATTGAGCCTGAACCATATAATAATGCCAAGGGAATGGGAGGGGAAACAAGTCGAAACAAAAAGTGCAACGAGGCCAAGAGAGACAAGGAGACAGAAAGGAAAAGAAAGAAACGGGAGTCAGCTTCTCGCTTTCGTGCTAGAAAGGAGGTAATTAACGAGCGTTATTCTCAATCTTTTTCTACTGAATGCATTCATGGTGGACACAGCAAAAATCAATCAATCAATCAATCAATCAGAGAGGCTCTTTAACGCCTATGAATCTATTTTTTGAGCTCAAAATTGTGTTTGTTCTTTTTGCTTTCACTTGGGAAAAATACACAGGCTTACATGATGGAGCTAGAACGGACTGTTCGCCAGCTTATTGAGGAGAATGCTCGACTGAAAAGAGATGTTGAGGAGTTAAAAGCAAAGCCGGTAGTACCATTTCTTTTCCTTCTATCTATCCATGTGAATTTGAGTTATTATTATTATTGCCTTTCTTACCAGTAGTTCTTAGTTCTAAAAATTAATAACTCACTAAGAAAGTTGGTCTTTGGTCAGGAGCATATCAAAGCAGGAAATTAAGGCTGGTGCCCTCCGTCGTTGCAACAGCTTCCCGTACTGAGAAGCTATCACTACCAACAAAACTCTCTTATGGAACAGAGTGTAGGCATCTGAAGTGTTTTAGTTATCAAGTTCTATTAGTTTTAAGCTTGAGGAGCAGCAGCAGCAGCTGCACCGAAAAAAAAAAAAAGTCGTCAACATTATCAACTCTCTCTTTCTGGATTGTTGGTTAATGTTCCTAAGTGTTTTGAGTGTGTTTATGTTTTAGTTTATTTATGTAAAAACTCTGTGGCATCGTTTTATATTATCATTATGAAGAAGAAGATAGGTGGTACCTGAGCAGATGATATATTTGGCAGAATCCATAGTAACTCGTGGGAAAGCACCCGAGAGACCAGATTGATCATATTGAGTGCATTTGCTTGCAGGATCAAGCCTTTACTTACACAATTGGATAGGAAGTAGATAGCTTTTATTTTTCTTTTAACCTTTTTTTTTTGGGTCAGATATATGATACATAAGCGCTCTCAAATTGAATGAACCTAAACAGGGGCACAGATAAGGCCAGTGCTCCCATTATGAATTCTCGAGTAACCTCTGTTACTAGACTAGAAAACAAAGTAAACATATAATGATGGGCCCTGAACTTTGACTGAAAATAGAGAAAAACGAAGAGAGGTCTAATGTGGCTAATCCAACGCCGTTAGAGAACCGTGAAGGAAGAAAACCGACGGAGCCCCCCTTTGGCCTCCAAAGGGCCCTTCGGCCACGGTAGCATTTATGGCCTCATAAAGCCAAGCGCATCCAATTGCTCTAAGCTCCATGGCCGAGAGCTCCAAGGCCGACAGCTCCATGGCCGACAGCTCCAAGGCCGGCGGCTCTAAGGCCGGCAGCTCCATGGCCGAGAGCTCCAAGGCCGATAGCTCCATGGCCGACAGCTCCATGGCCGACAGCTTAATGGCCGAGAGCTCCAAGGCCGATAGCTCCATGGCCGACAGCTCCAAGGCCGGCAGCTCCATGGCCGAGAGCTCCATGGCCGACAACTCCAAGGCCGACAGCTCCAAGGCCGGCAGCTCCATGGCCGAGAGCTCCAAGGCCGACAGCTCCATGGCCGACAGCTCCAAGGCCAGCAGCTCCAAGGCCGGCAGCTCCATGGCCGAGAGCTCCAAGGCCGAGAGCTCCATGGCCGACAGCTCCAAGGCCGGCAGCTCCATGGCTGAGAGCTCCAAGGCCGACAGCTCCATGGCCGACAGCTCCAAGGCCGATAGCCGGCACTCTCCCAGGCGGCTCCGGCATCTCCCAGCCGGCCCCGGCTCTCTCCTAGCTGGCCCCCGGCGTGTCCAAGCTAGGCGGCCCCGGCACTCTCCCAGCCGGCCCCGACACTCCCCTAGCCGGCCCCCGGCATGTCCAAGCTAGGCGACCCCAGCATCTCCCAGCCGACCCCGACACTTTCCTAGCCGGCCCCCGGCGTGTCCAAGCTAGGCAGCCCCGACACTCTCCCAGCCGGCCCCAGCACTCCCTAGCTGGCCCCCGGCGTGTCCAAACTAGGCGGCCCCGGCATCTCCTAGCCAGCCCCGGCATCTCCCAGCCGGCCCCGGCACTCTTCTAGCCGGCCCTCGGCGTGTCCAAGCTAGGCAGCCCCGGCATCTCCCAGCTGGCCCCGGCATCTTCCAGCCGGCCCCGGCACCATCCTAGCTGGCCCCCGGCGTGTTCAAACTAGGCGGCCCCGGCACCTCCAAGCCAAGCGGCACCAGCACCTCCAAGCCAAGCGGCCCCGACACTCTCCTAGCCGGCCCCCGGCATGTCCAAGCCAAGCGGCCCGATACCTTCCTAGCCGGCCCCGGCATGTCCAAGCCAAGCGGCCCGGCACCTCCCAGCCGGCCCCGACACCTTCCTTGCCGGCCCCAGCTTGTCCAAGCTAGGCGGCCCCGGCACCTCCCAGCCGGCCCCGGCACCTTCCTAGCCAGCCCCTGGCATGTCCAAGCTAGGCGGCCCCGGCACCTCCAAGCCAAGCGGCCCCGGCACTTTCCTAGCCGGCCCTCGGCATGTCCAAGCCAAGCGGCCCGACACCTCCCAGCCGGCCCCAGCACCTTCCTGGCTAGCCCCGGCATGTCCAAGCTAGGCGGCCCCAACACTCTCCTGGCCGGCCCCGCCCCGGCACTTCCTGGTCGGGAAGGACGTCTCCTGCTTTTCCCTCTCCGATGGAACATGACCCACCAACCAGCTACAGCCACCCACCTTGATGGGACCTGACCTGCAATCCTAACATATCAAAGAAGGAAGCAAGCTCTGTCATTGCTGCCATCGCCTTAAATGCTCTAACAAAGTGGTTGAACCCCATGCCTCACGGACATCAGCTCTGACACTTTACCCATCAAGGTCATCATTACAAGGCCTCAACTAGTCAAGCCAGACAAACTCTAAACACCTATAAAGAGGGTAAGAGGGACCTCGACCAAGTAACACACTCATTACACCCCCAAAACACTCACAGAGAGGGCTCTTCTCGGAGCCATCTCTCTCTCTTTCTCTTTCGAGCTTCCTTAAGCTCACGGCTGTTGCCCAAACCACTGACTTGAGCGTCGGAGGGTCCCCATCGAAATCTCCAGCCCCTGAGACTTGCTTGCAGGCGCAAGGAGCTCGCTGGAGGAGGCGATCGGACGCTCGAGGCCGGTGATTTGGCATCAACAGATTGGCGCGCCAGGAAGGGGTTCTTACCAATCGTGCTAGGGGCATCCACATCGCACTGAGCGACAAAAGACCAGTCTCTCTCTCTCTGCCCCTCCTTCACCACCAACTTCAGCTGCTCTAATTAACCAGCTGGCCATCCTCAATCGGCAAGATCAAGCTTTGAAAGTAGCAGTTCATGAACTACAAAAGCAACGCTCGGGGCTACTCAGCAGCACCCCAAGCCTCTCGCGTTGCCCATGATAGCTACACCAGTTGGCTAGTGATCCGCTCGTGGAAAATCTCCTCACAGAGAAGCTTATCACCATCAAGCTTCACCTAAGCACCACCGATCTCCTGCCTTCTGTTAGTCTTTCGGGTCATCTGGGGAGGACCTTAATCATAAGATGAGGAAGCATCTGGGTGAACAACACCGGCGGCTGGAAGAGCTCACTCAAAGGCTCAACAATCGGCCAGGGCAAGCCGAGAGGTGTCGTTGCAATTAATACCAGGAAGAAGATGAGGACAAAAGGCTTTGACCACTGCTCTTAAGCTTCAGTACCGAAGGCAATCAATCTCTTCAAAGAAAAAGCTAGGCAAAGAGCCCTCCCGGCAACTCCTCTGACCTTTTTACTCTCAGCAGCGCCCTCGATGGACTCTCCCAGCCATTCATCTTCAATGACCGCCAACTGTCGAGGCTTTCCTCAATGGACTCCAGCTTTGTCCCAATTTCTAGCTTCTTCCCGACCACAGGCATCTTGTCCTGGCCTGCAATGCGAGAGAAGGCCCAAGTAAGGGCAATGACACTTCCAATCCGACTAACATGACTCCCTGGGGGCAGGTCACCAGCGGATGAAAGTGCTCAAATCCACAAAAGGAAAAACATGGGTGCTACAAGAGCTAAGTACATTGCACTTAAGATAATTTTCTTTCATTAATACTTAAAATGTTATGCAGGGAAGATCTACCTTGCATCAACATCCAAGGCCAACCTCGCTTTGGCATACAAAAGCCTGGGACCAGCAGGGACGGCCCCGGCCGGCCCTGAGCGCCGGCACAAAAGCCCTGGGCCAGCCAGGCATGAAGCCCAACCCCAGTCGGCACAAAAGCCCTGGGCCAGCCAGGCATGAAGCCCAGTGTACCACTAGCAGAGCGGTGCACCACCGGCTCTCAGCAACAAAAGCTTGGGTCCAGTAGGGACGACCCCGGCCGGCCCCGAGCATCGGCACAAAAGCCCTGGGCCAGCTAGGCATGAAGCTCGACACCCGTCGGTGGATAAAGCCCTGCACCAGCCAGACATGAAGCCCAACACCCATCGACGGATAAAGCCCTGCACCAGCCAGGCATGAAGCCCGACACCCGTCAGCGGATAAAGCCCTGGGCCAGCCAGGCATGAAGCCCGACCCCGGTTGGCACAAAAGCCCTGGGCCAGCCAGGCATGAGGCCCAACCCTGGTCAGCACAAAAGCCCTGGGCCAGCCAGGCATGAAGCCCAGTGTACCACTGGCATAGCGATGCACCACTGGCTCTCAGCAATAAAAGCCCGAGTCCAGCAGGGATGGTCCCGGTCGGCCCAGAGCGCCGGCACAAAAGCCCTGGGCCAGCCAGGCATGAAGCCTGACATCCGTCGGTGGATAAAGCCCTGCACCAGCCAGGCATGAAGCCCGACACCCATCGACGGATAAAGCCCTGCACCAGCCAGGCATGAAGCTCGACACCCATCGGCGGATAAAGCCCTGGGCCAGCCAGGCATGAAGCCCGACCCCGGTCGGCACAAAAGCCCTAGGCCAGCCAAGCATGAAGCCCAGTGTACCACTGGCAGAGCGGTGCACCACCGGCTCTCAGCAACAAAAGCCCGGGTCTAGTAGGGATGGCCCCGGCCGGCCTCGAGCGCCGGCACAAAAGCCCTAGGCCAGCTAGGCATGAAGCCCGACCTCGGTCGGCACAAAAGCCCTGGGCCAGCAAGGCATGAAGCCTGACCCCGGTCGGCACAAAAGCCCTGGACTAGCCAAGCATGAAGCCCAGTGTACCACTGGCAGAGCGATGCACCACCGGCTCTCAGCAACAAAAGCCCGGGTCCAGCAGGGATGGCCTCGGCCGGCCCCTAGAGCGGGCACAAAAGCCCTGGGCCAACCAGGCATGAAGCTCGACCTCGGTCAGCACAAAAGCCCTGGGCTAGCCAGGCATGAAGCCCGACCCCGGTCGGCACAAAAGCCCTGGGCCAGCCAAGCATGAAGCCTAGTGTACCACTGGCAGAGCGGTGCACCATCGACTCTCAGCAACAAAAGCCTGGGTCCACCAGGGACGGCCCCGGCCGGCCCCGAGCGCCGACACAAAAGCCCTAGGCCAGCCAGGCATGAAGCCCGACCTCGGTCGGCACAAAAGCCCTGGGCCAGCCAAGCATGAAGCCCAACCCTGGTCGGCACAAAAGCCCTGGACTAGCCAGGTATGAAGCCTAGTGTACCACTGGCAGAGCGATGCACCACCGGCTCTCAGCAACAAAAGCCCGGGTCCAGCAGGGACGGCCTCGGCCGGCCCCTAGAGCGGGCACAAAAGCCCTGGGCCAACCAGGAATGAAGCCCGACCCCGGTCAGCACAAAAGCCCTAGGCTAGCCAGGCATGAAGCCCGACCCCGATCGGCAGAAAAGCCCTGGGCCAGCCCAGCATGAAGCTCGAACCCGGTCGGCACAAAAGCCCTGGGCCAGCTAGGCATGAAGCCCGACCCCGGTCGACACAAAAGCACTGGGCCAGCCAGGCATGAAGCTCGACACCCGTCGGCACCTAAAGCCATGCACCAGCTAGGCATGAAGCCTGACACCCGTCGGCGGATAAAGCCCTACACCAGCCAGGCATAAAGCCCAACACCCATCGGCACCTAAAGCCCTGCACTAGCCAGGCATGAAGCCCGACACCCATCGGTGGATAAAGCCCTGCACCAGCCAGGCATGAAGCCCGACACCCGTCGGCGGATAAAGCCCTGTAGCAGCCAGGCATGAAGCCCGACACCCATCGGCTACTAAAGCCCTGCACCAGCCAAGCATGAAGCCCGACACCCGTCGTCGGATAAAGCTCTGCACCAGCCAGGCATGAAGCCCGACACCCGTCGGCGGATAAAGCCCTGCACCAGCCAGGCATGAAGCCCAACACCTATCGACGGATAAAGCCCTGCACCAGCCAGGCATGAGGCCCGACACACGTCGGCACCTAAAGCCCTGCACCAGCCAGGCATGAAGCCCGACCCCGGTCGGCACAAAAGCCCTGGGCTAGCCAGGCATGAAGCCTAATGTACCATTGGCAGAGCGATGCACCATCGGCTCTCAGCAACAAAAGCCCGGTCCAGCAGGGATGGCCTCGATCGGCCCCGAGCACCGGCACAAAAGCCCTAGGCCAGCCAGGCATGAAGCCCGACCCCGGTCGGCACAAAAGCCCTGGGCCAGCCAGGCATGAAGCCCGACCCCGGTGGCATAAAAAGCCTTGGGCCAGCCAGGCATGAAGCCTAACCCCGGTCGGCACAAAAGCCCTGGGCCAGCCAGGCATGAAGCCCGACACCCGTTGGCACCTAAAGCCCTACACCAGCTAGGCATGAAGCCCAACACCCGTCGGCGGATAAAGCCCTGCACCAGCCAGGCATGAAGCCCGACACCCGTCGGCACCTAAAGCCCTGCACCAGCCAGGCATAAAGCCCGACAACCATCAGCGGATAAAGCTCTGCACTAGCCAAGCATGAAGCTCGACACCCGTCGGTGGATAAAGCCCTGCACCAACCAGGCATGAAGCCCGACACCCATCGGCACCTAAAGCCCTGCACCAGTCAGGCATTAAGGCCGACACCCATCGGCGGATAAAGCCCTGCACCAGCCAGGCATGAAGCCCTGCATCAGGCGAGGATCAGCCACTTGGGAGGTAACGCCCCTTTCGCCTTGCTGGGGTGGACCCGCTTCGTCTCAGGGGCGAGGGGGCATCTGATGTGGCTGATCCAACGCCATTAGAGAACCATGAAGGAAGGAAACCGACGGAGCCCCCTTTGGCCACCAAAGGGCCCTTCGGCCACGGTAGCGTTTATAGCCTCATAAAGCCACGCGCACCCAATTGCTCTAAGCTCCATGGCCGTGAGCTCCAAGGCCGACAGCTCCATGGCCGACAGCTCCAAGGCCGGCAGCTCCATGGTCGAGAGCTTCAAGGCCGACAGCTCCATGGCCGAGAGCTCCAAGGCCGGCAGCTCCATGGCCGAGAGCTCCAAGGCCAGCAGCTCCATGGCCGAGAGCTCCATGGCCGACAGCTCCAAGGCAGATAGCTACAAGCCCGATAGCTCCATGGCCGGGAGCTCTAAGGCCGGCAGCTCCAAGGCCGGCAGCTCCATGGCCGAGAGCTCCAAGGCCGACAGCTCCATGGCCGACAGCCGGCACTCTCCCAGGTGGCCCCGACATCTCCCAGCCAGCCCCGACATCTCCTAGCCGGCCCCGGCACTCTCCTAGCCGGCCCCCAGTGTGTCCAAGCTAGGCGGCCCCGGCACTCGCCCAGCCGGCCCCGGCATTCCCCTAGCCGGCCCCCGACGTGTCCAAGCTAGGCGGCCCTGGCATCTCCCAGCCGGCCCCGGCACTCTCCTAGCCGGCCCCCAGTGTGTCCAAGCTAGGCGGCCCCGGCACTCTCCCAGTCGGCCCCGGCACTCCCCTAGCTGGCCCCCGGCGTGTCCAAGCTAGGCAGCCCCGACATCTCCCAGCCGGCCCCAGCACTCTCCTAGCCGGCCCTCGGCATGTCCAAGCTAGGCAGCCCCGGCATCGCCCAGCCGGCCCTGACATCTCCCAGCCGGCCCCGGCACCATCCTAGCCGGCCCCCGGCATGTTCAAGCTAGGCAGCCCTGGCACCTCCAAGCCAAGCGGCCTCGGCACTTTCCTAGCCAAGCCCTGACACTTTCCTAGCCGGCCCCTGGCGTGTCCAAGCTAGGCATCCCCGGCACCTCCAAGCCAAGCGGCCCAGACACTCTCCTAGCCAGCCCACGATGTGTCCAATCTAAGCGGCCCGACACCTCCCAGCCGGCCCTGGCACCTTTCTAGCCGGCCCCCGGCGTGTCCAAGCTAAGCGGCCCTGCGCCTCCCAGCCGGCCCCGGCACCTTCCTTGCCAGCCCTGGCTTGTCCAAGCTAGGCGGCACCGGCACCTCCTAGCCGGCCCCGACACCTTCCTAGCCAGCCCCCGGCATGTCCAAGCTAGGCGGCCCCAGCACCTCCAAGCCAAGCGGTCCCGACACTTTCCTAGCCGGCCCTCGACATGTCCAAGCCAAGCAGCCGGCACCTCCAAGCCGGCCCCGGCACCTTCCTGGCCAGCCCCGGCGTGTCCAAGCTAGGCGGCCCCGGCACTCTCCTGGCCGGCCCCACCCTAGCACTTTCTGGCCAGGGAGGATGGCCCCTGCTTTTCCCTCTCCGATGGAACAGGACCCACCAACCAGCTGCAGCCACCCACCTTGATGGGACTTGACCTGCAGTCCTGACATATCAAAGAAGGAAGCAAGCTCTACCATTGCTGCCATCGTCTTAAATGCTCTGAAAAGTGGTTGAACCCCATGCCTCATGGACATCAGCTCTGACACTTCACCATCAAGGTCATCATTACAAGGCCTCAACTAGTCAAGCCAGACAAACTCTAAACACCTATAAAGAGGGTAAGAGGGACCTCGACCAGGTAACACACTCATTACACCCCCAAAACGCTCACAGAGAGGGCTCTTCTCGAAGCCATCTTCTCTCTTTCTCTTTCGAGCTTCCTCAAGCTCACGGCTGTTGCCCAGACCACTGACTTGAGCATCGGAGGGTCCCCGTTGGAATCTCTAGCCCTCGGGACTTGCTTGCAGGCGCAAGGAGCTCGCTGGAGGAGGCGACCGGATGCTCGAGGCCGGTGATTTGGCATCAACAAGGTCCAAAGGTATACATGTTGTGCCAAGAAGCACACTCACAACGATATCTGATAGTAAAATATTAATATGAATTACGGACAAGAGATAATGTTTGACATGTTCAGCAAAATCTCTGGGGATTAGAAGAGATGATGATGCACTTATTATGGATAAGTTTATAAAGGGCAAAGAAAAAAAAAAAACTTCATACCAATCCTAAGTCAAGAAACAAATCCCATTTCTCTAATTTCAAAGTCCCTTCTCACCCTCACCTCTTTCAAAACACTGTGAAAACCCTCGTGGAGCCATCTTTTCACACCAAGATTCAATAATAAAAGAAAAGAATAAACAACCAAGAGTCCATCAAGAGAAATCTTGATGGAGATTCATAGAGTCATTTTGTAAGCCATGGAAACTAGAGTTTTTTTTGTGCCAAATGAGCTTCTTAAGGAGCTACAGTATCATGTTTTGCTGCTCCTATTTAATTAACAAATTTGATTCATACATAAATATACATACACATATATATACACATATATATACCCAGCCTAATAGGAACAGTAGTTCCCTGGAACTCAAGAGCCCCCAACTTTCTGGTTCTTTCCACATTCCTCACAACCTCCAAATTTTTAGCTGGAGGAACTCAAGATGGGTCCACTAGCACAGGGGTCGCAGACTATGAAGAAGACTCTGGCATCTACTCTGAAGATGACCTCACTCTAGTCTCATTAGATACTGGTTCGGTGGAATCACTAGAAGCCATTCTACCAATTTGACTTCTTCTAATAGACCTTCTGGGTCTACTTTGACCTTTGCTTCTATCCCTGCCTGAGGATTGCTCTGTCTCTCTAGATGCCTTTGTAGTAATCGTCCTACAAGACATTATTCATTACATCAGTTTCATCATTCAATAGCTATAGTCATAATCATTCAATCATCCTAGACTCATACTCATACTTATTCCCCTAGGACCTAATAACCTAGGGCTCTGATACCAAAACTTGTCAACTCCCACTTCTCTTTGGGGCCACCAACAGCACACCTGCACACCTGTGGTAATCGCATAGAGTTTTACTAGTCTTTATGTAGCACTCCATAAAGAGCTAGAGAACCCCAACAAATTATCATAAGTGGCAGACACTCGAAAACACATCATGTTAAAAACTTTTTATTATCAGCTCAATTATATATGCACATCACTCAATCAACACTAAGCATCAACCTGCTCAGATACTACTTTTCATGACATTCCTCAGGTAGTTTACAAGATCACATTCACAATCGACATTAAAATCATAAGTACATACATCATCCTCATAATTTTCTCCAATACGTAAATCTCGTATTCATATCCAAATAAGTCTGATACATTACCACATCTCACTGTACACATGCATATGCAAATATATAAATATCATCCCACACTAACTCAATATACATGGCTATCATCTATACACCCTTGCATCCAAGTGAGCATCATCAGCTAAGGATTCGGTCCTGCTTATTCTTTGATCCTGGCAGAAATACTAATTGATCTAAAAGTAAATATCAATCATAGAGGGGTGAGACCTAAGTCCCAGTGACTGAATAACCATCTAACAATGGAGAAATAGAGAACCAAAAATCTCATATTTTCAATCATATGCTAATACAATATAACTTGTATAACTCAAGGTATACTTCTAACATGATATCAGATAAAGTAAAAT